>VZRN01001090.1:293942-329105 GCA_013397935.1 Dasyornis broadbenti | reverse complement strand
TTTTTTTTTTTTTTTTAATGGATGCTATATACTTTAAAGTAGCACAGAACAAGGCCAGGTATATTCACCCCAATAAGAATATAGCTATGAAATCAAAACATGAGTGCTCACTCTTAATTTTTCATCAGCTGAATGCCTGACAAATCCAGAAAAACAGTTCCCAAACAGCAAATGGCACATAAACATTCCAGGATCCTAGAGCTGCTGCTGCTGTTGCCAGATGAAGCACTCAAGCAAGAATGCCTTAGAAACCCTGATCCAGAGCTTTTTAAACTCTTTTCTATAAGCTACAAAGAGACACTCAGATTAGCATCTGAAACTTCACTTCTGTAACAATTCAGCCAACGTTACATAAGGCAGCACAACAGCAAGACTCTCTCCTAGGCATTAATTCCTTCACATGGTGTGAAACCATACTAACCAGACATAACTGAAAAACACAAAAATTAATTATTCTAGTCTATTTTACATTGATTCCACAGCAGCATAACTATTAGGATGTTTCCAGATTGATTTCTGATGTGCTATCTTGATAGTAGTTCCTGGATGGGATTTAGATTTGTTCAGTGATGAGAATGAGAATTCAGAAGTACTCAAATGAACATTTAGAAACAGTAAAGCGGGGGACAGTGGGTGGAGGAAGATCTGAATATGTGCCTGCTTCATCCCATTTATCCTGCAGTGCTGGTGTAGCTCTTTGAAGTGTCAGTATGGGGGAAGAAACTGCATTACCCAAATACCATTTACATAATCATTTTTTTCATTTTTAAAGAAGACATTTCTCTCTGTTGTTACTTTAACTTGTTCCTTGTAATCACACACTTCTGACAATAAACACAAAATATATGCTAATTTCCTCCATCCTTCCTACTTCAAAAAAAGAGATCACCTACAGCAAAGCAAATATTATCTTTATATGGCATTGACAGGAAAACTGTACATTAACTGGCAATTCATTATTTTGCTTCCATCTGAATCCCTTCTCTGGCCTTGACAAGTGAGAAATCTTTAACTAGGATTTACAGTTCTGAAGTTTCAGAGAGAGAGAGATGCTCAGAGGCAACTGACAGGAGCAGTAAGTTCCCATTTTGCTCCAAACCTGTATGTAATATTCCACACATATGGTTACTTCTGTGTTTTTTTTTTATCCTCACTATCCACTGCCACATGATGGCAGATAAACAAATTGAGGATACTGAGCAAGGATTTGATATTCTTCTTACATTCATCAACACTATAATGGATGCTTTGCACCTTTTCTTAGGTGTCGATGTCATAGCCTGGATTCTGTGAGGGAAATCTTCAATACAACCTAGGTAGAATTACCTTCTGTGGATTGCTACATGTCAGTGCCAACATTCTGAGCATTTCACCAACTCTCCACTAGCAGAGAGAGTTGATCAGTGCTGGTAATACAGAGGCAGCAAAAATAGCCCCAGAAATGTGTGTTCTTCTCCCACCGTAATATCTCCAGTTTGAGCAGTTGCTGCTATAAATCCTACTTAAGATTTTCTCTGCTAGGAAATACAAACACCAGGATCCCCATCACTGCTCTCTGCCATGCCCTGCAGCCCCTTCCCCATAGCCCCTTCCCTGCAGCTTCTTCACAGCCATGCAGGGCTGGTGCAGCCTGCACATCAGGGCAAAGAGGAGAAGAACAATTCTGTCTACAGTGTTTGCAGCCAAACCCCACCTCCATACATCCTCATTCAACAAAGGTACCCTATTTCTTAGGCAAGATCATCCAAATATTGCTGTTTTTCCTTTTCTCATTGTACTAATGGCACAGAAGCTCATTATCACAGAGTTGTTTAGGTTGGAAAAGACCTCTGAGATCATCAGGTCAAACCATTAACCCAGCATCTCAAAGTCCACCGCTAAACCTTGTCCCTAAGTGCCACATCTATACATTTCACCACTTCCCTGGGAAGGCTGTTCCAACACTTGACAACTCCATTGGTGAAGAGATTTTTCCCAATATCCAATCGAACCTCCCCTGGTGCAACTTGAGGCCATTTCCTCTCTTGTCTCATCCCTTGTTACTTGGAAGAAGAGACTGACCCCCACCTTGTTTCAGCCTCCTCTGACCTAAAACCCACTGTTTCCTCCAATCCACTTTGTCTCACATACCTATGGGTTGCAGCAGTCCTCCATCCAACCATCTGCCCAGGTGTGCCTCACACAGGCCACTGCTACCCAGTGCATCGAGTGCCATGTCCTGAACCATGCTGAAGGTGAGCAATCACACCTGTGATAATCTGATACAAATGGGAACGCTCCAATTTCTCTCTTATCTCTTTTCCTAGACTGTTTAATTCCTTCAGACAACACCACAAACATATCTCTGATGCAGCCACAAAGGCTTGTCCAGTTGGAGGAGCTGCCGGAGCCGGCTCCTGGCCAGCGGACTGGCAGGCAAACTGTGGCATTGCCAGTTGTACAACACCACTGCCAGTTCGTCAGCACTGCCCAAACTCCTCCGGCACCACAGAGTCTTTCCTCAGCCTGCTTCATGCCACCTCCACATGATCTTTGCCACTTCTTCCTTTCCCTAGGCTTGACACCTCACATACTCTCCCAGGAAATCAACACCTGGCAGGAATATTCTCTCCACAGCATTACCTTGATCCATTTTGAAGTGGTCCTTGGAGGTTTGATACTGTTATTGAACTGCAATAAAGCAGGATGTTGCCAAAATGCCCCTGTGACAAGCAATCGATTCTGGTTCGCAAAGGCTCCCTGAAAAATCTGAGAGGTCAACAAACGCTTCTGACGGTCCCTAATCCACAAATACGACACATGAAGGAATTTCCAGTACTTCCACCAAAATTATAGCTGTTGTGATACGTACCTGAATTTGTTAAACCTTCACTTTTGACTACCAGTATAGACAAAACAATACTTTTTAGACATAAAATCTGCTTCATTTACACAAATATACAAAAGATGTCAGATAAAGTAATTCCCTACTCCATGTTACGTCAAAAAGGGCACTATTCCAGAGAAGAAAGAAAATACTTTATTCAACTTCATATTCTGCAAGTGGTAAATTGATTCTCACATCAAAACACCTCAAGTGGGAAGCTGAAATACTAAGCACAGAATTCAAGAGTTCTTGCCTTCTGAGACCAAGGAGTTTGTGTGTCTCCTTACTGTTTTTAAAGGACAAAAATATGAATAAATATAACCTTTTTTTAAAGTTTCAATACTGCATGCAATTTTGCAACATGCATTATCTCTTGGAAGTCCAGTGTAATCGAAGGTAAACAAACATTATCATGAATATATTTAATAACAAGTTACTTTTTTATTCATCCAAAGGCAATCTATTGAAGGCTTCATCAGAAATCTGAATGAAGTTGGTAACAGACGGTATCTGTATCTCATTTGAAATGTAAATGAGTCATTCCTGTCTTTTGGGGAACTAGGATAGAAGAGACTCCTCTTCAGTCTTGTGGTTAAAAATAACTTTCCACTCGTCCCACACAATATCCCCTTTAATGATCCCTGCTTAGAATTACTTTCAAGATGCCCTATTAAATAAATGGGGGCATGATACAGCCTCCAAAATTTAACCAAGGTCAGATATTTAAAATAAAAATAAGCATGTGGAACACAAAACCAGATACTGCATTACATAAAAAAATTACATACTAAGGTTCAGAAAATCAAAAGAGGACAAAATAGGGGTGTGAGATACTGCACAGAAGGGCTTTGAACTTTTGCCAGTCTTGAATGTTCAGAAGAGGGACCTGATGCTCCAGGGAAAATTTCCTATTCAACTTCAGGCCCTGCCAAACATTGGAATTGTTCCAGCTAGTACCTCAGCTGTTCTCCTTTTCCTGAGAGCAAGCTGAAAAGCCATTACCCTGAGTGTGAAGAGACTATGTAACCTTTGTCTATATTCATGCAAATACCTTCTGATAATCATGATAGAGTGCTTGCCCAAGCATAATGGGTTAAGGACTGCAAAATATTCTCAACTGAGCTCTTCTGAGGTAGTCTGTCAATATTAAAATGACTAAATGTCAAAGTGGACAATGGCATTGCCAGTGAATTTCTAGCTATAGTAATCTAATTACAAACTTTACAACCTTGTTTTCTTACTGCAAGAGGTTTAAACTGTAACTAAGAACTCAAGAACAATCTTAAAGGAGGCTTCTTTGTACCTTTAAACCCATTTTCTGGACTGGGGACAGAAAAATCTTTTCACTAGGAGGTTGAATAGACAGATTGGATCAGAGATGCTATCCTGCAAGAAATTCTTCTTTGGAATGGTGGAGAGAATCACAGTTCCGCATCACATTTGTCCCACTTTGGGGGTCCTGAAGACTGTGAGGCATGTACAAAGAGTCAGATGCTTCAGCGACATCTAAATTAACTCAAGTACCAGAGGCCATGTCAATGTACTAACAACAGTATTATAACAGGGTTCATTTACTGTGTCAAGAAGGTCCACTGTCAGTGATTCCCAAACCTCTAGCATTAGACAGAACTTCTCACCACAATATCACTATGCAGCAGGTCAGGAAGAAGCTCTCAGAAATCAGTGGTAATTATGTCTTAATATTGCATAACTGGGGTATAGGAGTTGAAGTGTGTTGGAGAAGTGAGAGATTTGTACTTTCATGGAAAGGAGGTGGGAGTTCAGGAGCAGAGACATTTCTGGATAACAAGGACCTGGGTTTCTATGGGGCTGCTCAGGCACCAGCGTTACCGCGGTTTCTCACCCCACCAGCTGCCAAGTGCAGCCTCTTCCCTAACTCAGGACTTCAGTTGTGAAAAATGTATAGCCCTAAATACTAAAGTTCTGTAAAATTAATTCAACCTTAAAAATACTCCAAACCTCCAGTCAGAAAACCAATGATACTAGCAAAGTATCACTAGTCTGAGAACAGAGAAAGGGGATTTGAAAGTAGCAATTTATTTAATAATAAGAAACCTAACTAGAGCAATATTTTAATAGCATAGACACAGCTATGAGTATTTTAATATGCAGTTACAGTTTAGGTGATAGTTTCTTTTGGAGTATTTCAAGGATAAGTTTGCTCAGGATTAAGGAAGGGTTAGAGCATTGCTGTTTTAAACAAGTGTTGGGAGATCATTTTGCTACTCTGTGGTTCAACAACAATTATCATACTTTGCCACCTAAGGGGATATTGAAAAAGTAGTCACTAAATCCCATTATGTTAGATTTGTAAACCTTTTTCTCCCTTTTTCTTGTTTTTCTGAAATCTGAGCATAAAGAAATTCGGAAAAGTAAACTGGGAAAAAGAAAAGAACTTCACTTTTATCACTAGTAAGAAACTGAAGCCATAACTTTTTCAGCTACATTTCACAAGAAGAGCATTTTTAGACGAATTCTTTTTGCCCAGAAATATCTTTGCTTTAAAATATATTCCAAAATTGTGACAAATTTAATGTATTACTTCATATTGCATGACTTCAACCACAGACCCTGCCTAAAAAGAATGACATCCTTATGCATATTCTGCATTAAAATGAATCTATTCAAAACACACACCCCTCTTTCTAGTGTTAGTTTTTTTCCAAACACCTGGGGAGCTATATTAAAATTAGTATGTCAAGTGTTAAATTGTATTTAAAAATATATAAGATAAATTTTCCTATATAAAGTACTTGATGGTGTGGTGTATTCAAGAACCAATTTCCGTAACAGCAAGAAACCTTACTAGAGTTCTATGATTTAGTAAGATACAGCAGCCTGAAACACTCAATCCTGTTGACCTTCAATACTTCAAAATCATTCCAGTTTTTACAGTTCCTATTGTTTGCCATCCCATCTCTATCCATTGCCACTGAGTATACAAATGACAAGAGCTGAAAGTCTATTTTCTGTACAAACAAAATGCGCACTGCTCCATGCCTACTCTGCCAGGGATTTTATTTACCATCTGCTTACACTACCCTACCCCTAACTAAGGACTCTGTTCCCTTCACAGTTTTAACACAACCCTTCTTCACCTTTCCCTTCAGCCATTCTCCATCCATGCCGCTGGCCAGGAACCATCTTTTGTCCAGGGCTGTGTCATCAACTTTCACAGCTCCCAGAGAGAAGGAAAACAGCAGAGTATCGTGAAAAAAACATCTGCTAAAAACCCAATAGGCACCCCTTTCACACGAGCCATTCCTTTGCCTGCATGCCCAGATCTCCACACTGCACGAGCAGAGGTGCTCAGCTTTCATCACATTTCTAGGTGGCTTTTTCCCAACGTTCCTGCTGCATCTGATGCTCAGCCTGTGCACACTGAACGACCTGTGGGTACAGGTCTCATCTCAAGGAAACAGCAGGAGGCAGAGGCCAGACACAGCAGGGGTGGGATCTGTCCTGACTTCAGTCCTCTCCCACTCTCCCTGAGACTGCAGCCATCCTGAACAAAGGGGTACATCTGGCCTGACAATCTCACTTTTGATAAAGTAGGTGAAAAAAGGCCAAATACCACCCAAGAAAATACGTAAGATTTGCAACAAAATACCAAAAGTACTGAAAACTGAAACCTGGCATTTTATTAAGTAAATCCCATTTTATTTATAAATCCATAAGACATGTGGTTGCTCAGCATGGTAAATAAAAGAGAATACAAACTGCAAGAGCACAAGAGGCAAAGTTGTTTTGTTCTGCATTTCTACATCATGTGAAATCACTACTATGTTGTCACAACCACCACCTAAATAATGAGTCACAGAAACTGCAAATTCTACAGATCCAGAAAGATTACTGTTTTGTAGCTTCAATGGCCTCATGTCCCTGAAACGTTGTAAAATGCTATTCCAGAATTTTCACATGGCTGCAGAAAAGTAGTACTTACTGAAACGTGATTAAAAGTAAATAAGGAGAGATGAGGAGAAAAGAAATTTAGGGGTTCTAAAGCACAGATGCTTTTGCTAGCCCCTCTGGAGAAATATGTCCTGTCTGCCCACATCATCAAGGAGTATCAAACTCTTGGGCTAATCTAGAGGAAATCATAACATAGAAATAAGTATGACTGAGACATGATAGCATGCATTTATACTGCACTTTTCTGCATTCAGGACTTTGTCATCAACCAGGATTCTCTTTCCAGTCTTCACTTGACCAAAGAAATGTGACATTTCTAAATTTTTTTTCACACCAACTCAATCTTTAAATCTTTTAACAGAATTTAATATACAAATTAATGTCATTCAGACCACATACTTTCCTTCTCTTGTCAATACCCTGGGTCCTCCAGTAGACCCGGCAGTTTATCTACATCAGACCTAACAAAGACCTAAAATTGTAACTGATATTCTTAAATAAGTTTGTAACTGGCGATCAAATTCAGGTGACTGTAAAGAAAATAAAGGGCATCCACGTCTACCTAACAAAGACCATAATCTTCTCTATGTGGGAGCCATTTAAAGCACCAATTTATATGTGTTTATACAGGTGTGTAAGTAATATGTACACACTGTCAGGAACTGTCATTAGATAACATATGCAGTCATAATGGATAATCAGAGTGTGACATGGGAAAAAAAGACTGACTCAAATCTCTGCCTCATTTAATAGCAATAAGATACCTTTTTGTTTTAGTACTTTATGGAAAGCAGAAGTTTTCAGGCATGTGTATGTTTAACGTGTTTTATTTAGATGTTCACCTTCTTTACATGATAGGCTGTTTAATCCATTTCCTTCATAACTGTATATTTTTTGGAAAAAAAGGTTTGATGACTAAGGCTGATTAACAGCATAATAAAGAAAAATGCATACAGTGGTTACTACCACATTTACTCAGGATCAATTCCATCTCAAATTACCAAAAAAAAAAAAAATTACAGGATGTGGAAGACAAAGCTATAATACCAACAAAGAAAAAAACAACTTGCCACACAGGTTTTTTTTTCCCTTTTCTTCGGGTGGCAGGGAGGCAGAAATGCAAGTGTGGTCAAGAGAATATAACAGAACTTGAATTGAGCCCTCAGATATCTGAACTTGCAACACTATTACTGTCATAATGACACCTAAAAATTGTTATTTATGTAAACTCATCTATGTTGAATGAGGCAAGAACCATTGTTATGAAGATTTCAGCTGGCTGTAAGGCAAAAAATACAGTGATAACAAATAATAATATATTAAAATGAGGAAAGGTTCTCTTCATTAGTAAGTGGGAGAGGAAGCAACTGTCATGGTAAATGTGAGAAGGTGTTGCAAACTTGGGAGGAAATGTATGAAAGGAAGAGCTGAAAAAGGAATACAAAGGGACTGTGAAGTAACCAAAACAAGCAGAAAATAGTCAAAGGACATTCATACCACAAATGTGCAAACTAATAAATTACAGAAATCATCTCAAACTGGTGTACTAAAACAAAGAAGAAATCTAGAAAGCACAAATGTGTAAAGAGACTGCAGAGTACAAAATGCAAATTACGGTGCAATGCCACATGAAGACATGAGACAGGGTGACTGCAGTTACTAAGTCATCACTTCACCTGCAATTTTGGTTCTTGGAAAACAAAGATATTTGCAAATCAGAAAAGTGTTACAGAAACCAGAACATTTAAGAAGAGATTCAGGTTTGCCAATTTAAGCAAAGATAATGCACTGAAGAGATACAGAATTTATATACATACATAACTTAGCTAAAATGCAATGTACAAGAAGCAAATAAGAAAAATGTGATCTGGAATTAATATGTAGTCAAGTTCGAAACTGTTCTAAAATAAATCTGCCAGAACAATATAATCCAAGAACTTCAGATATTAAACAAAATTGACACTACTGATAAATGTGTTATTTTACAGCAAGTTTATGTTAAGCTATAAAATCAATATGTAACTTTGGAGTAGTCACAGAAATGTACTTTTCCCCAAACTGGCACAACAGCAGATGCTGTACTGCTTGAAAACACAATTTATTTTTTGAAGCCTTGTGAATGCATTTATGTGTAGAGACAGAGGGTGGGGTTTCTTCCCCCTGATAGACTGAAAAGGCTTTTCTCTTCCTGTGACACTGACCCAGGAGGCTTAGCTTTTCTGCAATATTGAAGCTGGGAGATGTGTCCTTCTCCCTGACATGGATCTCCCAAGTAGTTACTGGTTCCCTTTTGAAAAGTTGCCTTTGAAAGCTGTCTTTTCAAAGTACCTCTTGCCCTTCCTGTTCTAAGCCCTTCTCCAAATCAGTCTCATGTATTACTGAAGGAGGAGGCAGAATCATAAAAGATAAATACCTCTGGGATCATTCTTCATCAACACTGAAAGGTTGTCTGAGAACTGGCTATTTTCTTGGTCTGTTATTTTTCTCCTTCTAGTTTTTTTTTAGACAATCTATTGCTGAATTAAACAAATATAAACAGCAAAACTATGTCCCAATAAACAAACAACCTACATGGCTTCTATACAAAACAAAAGTCACATAGTGAAATAAAACAAAGTCACTACATGAACATGAATAATCTCTTGAAAGCACATCTATTTTCTAGTTCTCAATTAATTTATAATTTATGATGTATAATTATTTATATAATTTACACTTAATTATACATTTTTCCTAAAAATCTGAGCTTCGCCACACTTGAAAACATGCAATAACACCATCCTATGACCTAATTTTATTCTTCTATTTAAGATATCTTTAAAAATTAATTAACAAAGATTCTACTAATTATATTTTTCTATGAATATGTAAAACTTAAACATCTTCTACAATTCATATTGAGTGAGCCTTACTACATCAAATGTATTTTTTTACCTCTTTATCACTTACTTTTGTAAAACTCTATAAACACAGCACCTTGCTTGTCAATAAACCAGTGTATGGCTTTCTTTCAAATATTAGTTAACTTAAGGTAAGCAATGTTTCCTACTACCTGCATAACTGTAGATTTGCACCCTGACAATGGAGACTGAAATGGTGTCATAGCCAGCATATTACAAACTGCAGGGACATGGGGAAAAATTCTGTTACCTGCTTTCTAGACTAAAAGAGAAGTGATCCTCTGACAATGCAAATACTGAGATTCATTTATTTAGCACTGCAGTTGTGCCTAAAATTTCATAAAAGCTACAGAAACAGGGAACACCCTCAAACAACTTAACTGAGGTCTTCTTCTGAAGCTTGTAGGAAACATTTTCACCATCTATTTTACTATTTCTTTGTTCAATAGCTCACTAGCTAAATTATTACAGCACTGGAAACCTGCAAACTGAATCAGATTTGAGACAAAAGGCAAAAATATGACCAAAGGTCAGGCTCTATGATGATACGCCCTGTCAGCACCTGATTCACAAAAATAAAAATATACAATATTACGTGCAATGGCCATTTAAAGGTACAAGATTCTCCATGGCAGGCAGGTATGAAAGGTCAAAGAGCTCAAACCAACAGACTAATGAAGTGTCATGCCAAAATCCTCCCTCCTGGAAGACAGGCGAACTGTTATAATTCTGAGTAAAAGACAACTCCAATGAATGGTAAACTTGCATGTGTCCCCTAAGTTAAACCTGCTAGCAAGAAGTACAGGATAGCTGCTTTAATGGTTCTCTGGTAGCTCCATCATACAAGTAATTGTTAACTATATGTGTACTATGAAATTATTGAATGTTTATTTCCTTTTGTCAAATCAATTATTAAGCACATAAGAAGCCATATTAAGGGCTTAAATTATTAATTTCCATTTGTCACTTGGCCTCTCAGCTTCAGCAACATCAGAAAAGTATGATGATACTTAAAATGAGCATCGCTTAGTTTCAGTACTCTCAGAAACATTAATATTCTTATTGATAAATGTTATTTCCCATCAGAGAGAAAAATCTTGCCACATTCGGTACGCGCATGTTTATCTGAGTCTCACATTTTTACTGTACTTCAATATGTGCATTTGCCTTGGCAAAATTCATTCACATGACTTGCACTGCAATTATCACACTGCACGTAAACTATGCAAAAATCTTGATGAAAACTACAATCAGCTCAGCCTTTGTACTTAATTGTCCCCTCCAAGTTGAAAAAAGCACTTCAGGAAATGGAGTCAAGGAAAATAAACTAGCAGGGAAACAAGAATTCCGTAAGGTTCTCTCGGTAAGTTCCAGGACACATCCAGTCTCTTCTCCTTGATATTACATCAAACCTCTTTCATAAATGTTATAATGAATGCCTAAAGATAGCAGAAATAGACCAAAATTATTATGCCCAGATGTTTTAAATTCTGAGACTACTTCTCCTGAACACTGGAAAGATAAAAGATATCTAGATAGCAAAAAACCACAAACTTTTAAAATTAAGAAAATGCATCTTTTCAGCTTTTAGATGAACTTCAGGCACAGATCGAAGTAAATTGTCATTTAAAACATCTCAGTAGTTTCCAGATGTTCAGTGGTGCATAGGAGAAAGAACTAAAAGGATGGTCCTGAACCACTGAAGTCCATGTCTCTTTAATTGAAGACACTGACTGACTCTCAGCTAAGGACAGCATTCCACTGCAAAACCAATTCATTATTTTAATTTTTATTATCCTGAGGATATTAACCTCCACAAACCAGTGCCCCAATGGCTATGGGATACATTCTAATTTTCAGTTTGATTTTCATTAATGGCCGGATGATTTTTATTTCTGTGTGTGTTTGTGTCACTAATTCTTTGTCTTCTGTAGCTTCTCCTCATATCTGATGTCTGCAACCACAGACTATCTGTAGATGGCAGTCACACCACTCTCAGCGCTCTTCTCCTCTGCAGATCTATACCCAAGTCAAGCTCTTCTCACCTCCTCTCACAAAACTCTCCTTTCTCCTGGTGACCTTGATGCTCTCTACATTTGCTCCACTTTCAGTTTATCTTTTTGAATAAAGGCAATTAGAAGTTTACGCAGTCAGCCAAGCAAGGATTCATCTTTAGCTGGAAACTTTACCATCACAAACGAGTCTTCTGGGCACAGGTCCAAATGACCCAGTGATCAGCTAATGCTTCCCTTCTTCATTCTGCTTGTCCCTGCTGCTTTTTCTATTGATGGACTCAGCCTGTAGCTGTAAGTTCTGCTGTTAGTCCCCAAATGCAGGCACCTCATATTTCCTATTATTAAATTTCATCTAGCTGCTATTACTGCAGTCCTCAAGGTCAAGCTTTTCTTCCCCATAACATTGTGATCTTCTGATGTGTTAGGAATCCTTGAACTGGGTCATCAACAAATTTCATTATAGCAGTGACATTCAGTCACCTCTTCACTAGTAAGAAGCACTAATAAAGGGAAACATTCTCCAGAGAGCTCTCTGAGAAATCCAGCCAGAAATCTTCCTCCAGCCTGACGCCCTCTAAAGTCACACTACCTGCCATCTCCCTTCACCTATATGTACAGTTACCTTAATAATGGTCATCTCCTTTAGCAGGGCTTATAGCCTTCCGTTTGGCATGAAAACAGATTTTTTTTTTCTATCAAAAATACATTCCCTACTTAAAACAGTAATCAGTTCTTTTTTCACCAACTCTTCACATAATGCACTGCCCTTACATAGCAAAGGTTAACAATGGCATGTTAGTTGTGCCAACCGGGATTTCAGGGCTTTGCACATTATTGTATTATATTAATCTACTATATTACTGATTTTAATAACTGGCAGGTCTCTCTAATAGTTCATCTTTTCCCTGTCTTCTATACAGATATAACCATACCAGACTTGATAAAACCACTTAAATGTCTTGCTATTAAGCCTGTGACTTTTTATATCTATAAAAAAAGTATTAAGATCAAAATCATCTGTTCTCTTTCCTTGAATATAACCAAAAATATGGCATATACTGGTGGACTGCGGGGTTCTTCTATTTCTATCATACCTATTCCTAACGCAGAGTATCACCTGCTTGGTAGCATCTTTACCTTCCATCCAACACTCCTTGGTTTTCTTCATGTCTTTTTTCAGGTGACTATTCACCTACAAGGTACTGAACCATGTTCCTACAATATTTGGTTCCTTGTTCAGGATACTCATTCCTGAGAGTCTAATTAATCTTGAACTTCAAAACATGTCAAGTCTCCCCCACACCCAGATCCAGAACAAGTGGTATAGCATTAACTCATCCTCACTTGCCTTCCTTTCAGTGCCACAGGGACTTCACTGACACCCACCTTGTTTACCACAAATATCTAACAATTTCTTTTTTATACTGCTTAGCCACAAAATATGTTACTGATAATTTAGGGCAGAGGTGACTTGAGATAAGGCAGGTCCCAAGCAAGGTGTGGAAATCAGACCCAATGTAATCTACAGAAAGACAAATCTTCCCTGTCTGCAGACCCATCATCTTTCCACACTGCCTAATACAGGACTAATTACCACAACCACAGAAATTCTGTGCAGGTCCTCACCCTTCAGCACACAACATATATCCCCACGGTCTAAGACAGTCTTAAAAAAATAAGAATTATAATTACTAGGGCATAAAATTTTGCCCACACTTCTTAAGCCAGGACTGCTCCAAGGCCCAAATTGAACCGTTCCATATCAACACATTACAACAAAACATAAAAGTACTTTAAATTCAGCTCAAAAAGTAGAATTTAGACTCAAATAATCCAACATATATTCTAAACACATCACTCTGGATATTTTTTTAAAAACCTTAAGTGTCAAATTCCGCTTGAAGTAATTTCTGTGCTGTAACTGAATATAGAGAAGGAGGAACACATCTGGTGCCTGCACTGTGCAAATGTATTTATGATTAAATAGAATTGAATACCAAAATCCTGCAATGATAGAATTCATTAGACTAGTATAATGCTGCATAATTGCTCTTTTTTTATACCATCCACTGCATGCTTTAAGAGCTCTTTTTACCCATTGATATCAATGTGCTATGACATATTTACATAGACCCTGTACAAAAGGCTGAGGAAGTATTAGACATGTCAGAGGGTGACACAGAAAGGCAACTGTTGTACAATAACTACACTGTCAGCGAAACCAGAAGAAACTAATTTAAATTCATTCCCCAGCATAAAACTCTACAAACAGATTTACATTTTGAAAGGAAAGGTGCTTTATACTATATGTAGTAAGGAAGAGTTCTAATTGAAAATCGATACATCAATCTTTTTTACTCTTTTACTAGCACTCCTTACTCAGCTTCCCTGCCTTGCATTACTGACCCTCTACAAACACATCATCCACAGATTTCCTCACGGACCTTGCTAAGTAAGCGTTGCCCTTGGGTCTTTCTCCTCACTGAAACCATCTCCACACATTACTGCTCACACCTTAGACTTGGAAGAAAGTTGCCAGCAGGCAGTGGCTCTCTCTGAGCCTCAGCACGGCTGCCTTTGCTCTGCTTCCTTCCTACCAACCCAGGTGTCTCATGACTCCACAGCCCAGTCTCCCTCCTGGCTCCTGCAAGCTGTAGCACATGAAGGCCCTAACAAAGCATCCAAGCTCCCCAGGCCACCAAGAAAAAACAGAGGCTCCACTGCCAAACAAACTTGGGCTCACACCAGTAAAGGAGGGCTGCCACACTTCTTTAAAAAAAATTTATCAGGTACCAAAGACTTTCACCATCACTGTTCCAATTTTTTTCATATTAAGCCATCCACTGTCTCCCAAAGGCACACTCCATCTCCCTCTCAGTTGCTGTTGCTCATTGTTGACAGAGAAATAAGAGAGTTTGGACCAACTAAAAGGTAAGTTAGTTAGTTAAGGCTGATAGTGCAAATATGCTGGCTGCTCTCATAGATGGGTTAGTGATGCTGCCTGGGCAGTCCAGTGACAATAACAGCCTATGGATCAGGCTCAGCAGGCAATTATGGAGCTCCAATTATGGAGCTGACAGACTGGCCCAAGGGACAGATGAACTGACCACAGCCACACTGTCCTCCCCTTTCAAACAGCAGCCAGATAACCACCTGATAAGAGCTTTTTCTCCAAAGCTGTAGCTGCAACCAGAGAAGAGTGAAGGAAATGGAGACTGATAAGAGCAGTCTGCAGGGACAGCAAAAAGACAACTGAAAACAATTACTATTTGCAGTTATTTCACATCAGCCTACAGGTTTCTAATAAAAAAACAAAACAACGGCCCTGACCAACCACTTCATTTCCAGCCCTCTACTAATCGTGGGTTATTGGAGCTATGTGCCTGCAGGCTAAGGAGGAACTGCTCTGCATTAAAAATATATTGAGTTCCTAACCAAAATAGTCTCTCTCAAGTGGTATTTTTATTGTAAACAAAAGCTGCAGAAGTTCACACCTCAGGTTCCTTAAGAGAACAGAGGAAAAACTACGTTGAGCAGTTGCAAACAGCCAAAAGGCACATGAAAATCATTAAGCCAAAATTTAAAAGATGCATGGTTGTCACTCAAAGGGCTGTGCACAAATGAGACAGTAACAACTCTTTCTATTAACTGTGGTATGCAGAAAATCTATCTTTCAATAGTTACCAGTAAAACTAAGAAACACCATATTCTTAACAAGCTTAAGACTCAGGGGACATGAAAGTTATGATATTTTTAAACTCTCCTGGATCAGAATAGAAGTTAGGCTGTAATTTAAAGTAAATTAAAAGTAAATTAAAGTAAATACATAGAAATATGAAGTAAATTAAAATAAAGTACTTGTTTAGTAAGTAATTGTGCATGAACTGATTCTTTCTTTTATTTTCATCATTTTCTAATTAGTTAATGTTGGCAGAGATATATTTGAAACCTAACTAACTTAAATTTTGCGTCATAAAAAGCAAAAAATAAGGTAAAAACCTTTCATAAAAAGCATAAGGGAACCACAAACTCACTCTATTATACCAAGTAAAATGGTGTCAAGATTCACAAAATGTACAATTTCAACAAAGAAGCTGTCAATGATCACTGAGGAAGGATTTTTCAGATTTACTTGCACATATAAGAGAGAACACTAATTATTGACCTAGACATTCTCGATTCAGAGCAAACAAAACACCAGCATCACAGGAATACATGGCAGTATTTCATTGCTCACAGCTCTTTTTCAAATGTTCAAAAACATCAAACCTGCAATTAGTCTTTTGTGTAAGGTGTCAAATTCCCAGAAAGATTCCCATATTTTCACAGTTTACTCTTAACTGACACTAGGCAAAAGTATGCCTACAAAAGCAATCCACAAAAGCTCACTGCTATTCAAAGGAGAAAAAAGAAAAGGGGTTGGGGAAGTGAAGAGTCCCACTACAGGGAGCCACACGACCTTGGACTCCCAGCAGTGGCTAGGGCCCACTCTGGCACAGCCCCTCTCCCACCAGATGCCAAAGACATCTGCCGCCAGGTCCAGGCATTCTGGGAAAACCCTGCCTGCTCTCAGCTGGAGCCTACAAAGCCCTCGGCAAGGCAGCTGCCCGGAGCCGGCTGCTGCTGGCAGAGCAGGAGAGGCAGCTCCGTCCCAAACATCCTTTTCTCCAAGCAGCTCTTGCATGCAAAGCAATGACTGAAACATCAGAGGAGTTGCGTCCTGGCAACCTACAGGAAGACAATGGCTTTTCCCAGAGCTCTATAGTCCTTCCTCTGTCGCAGTGCCAGATGCATGCTGTGGGAATGCCTACATTTTTCCTAAGAGGAAAGCAAGGCAGGATAAATCATCTTCGCAAGCTAAACACAGCTCCGGGACTGAGACATCAGTATCCCTCTTATATCTCTTTCAGACACATGCTTTTGAGAATCATTATCCTAGCTTTCAAATACCAAAATTAAATTCAGTACCATTTGCAACAAATAAATAATAATTCTAACTAAATGTTTACACCTAAACGTGGAAGTCTGAAATATTCTAGCAGGACATGCCACAACTGGTCATGGAAACAAATCAAAAAGGTAAGATCATGTGAATTATCTAGACCTCATATCACAAAGATATAAGGACTCCCAGGGTGAAATCTGTTATCTAGAGAAAAGTATTTCATGTTCTGATTTCTTTTTATTACATGCAAGTGTGATCTGATTTGGTAGTTTTCAGTACTGAAAACAAAAAAAGCTAAAAAACAAAAACAAACCATTAAAAATCCCACCAAACATCCCCCCCCCAAAAAAAAACCAAAACAGAGCAGGTAGGAGGCTTCATACATAAATCCAGAACCTTCCAAGAAAATGAAAATATAAGGTCACCCACAAAGATAAGGGCTCCAAAAGTATTACCAACATACACCAATAATTTAAATACTTTACATTAAAGAGTTTAAAGGAACTACTTAAAGTTCAGTTTTTGCCCAAGTCTTTGCAACATATGAGTAAAAAGTCAGAGAATTTATTTCAAGTCTATCTCAAGGACCTAGAAGGCATTCTGGATAGAGTAATAGCATTTAAAGGTTAAACTCATAGAATCAACATGAAATTTTCAGAAGACATATTTATATGTTTAAAAGCTTTTTTCCATCCTTTGAAAAGTTTTAAAAATATTATATGAGCAGTATTCCCATGCAGAGTGGTTTGGGGAAAAGAAAATAATGTGGCAGAACTCAGAAGAATCTAACAGGCGCAGGCGTTGGATATTGCACATCATTTATTGATGTTTCAAAAGTGCTGCTATTAGGCTGCAATTCTATTTTCCTTTGTCTTCATTACAAAATTTAAAAAATGTGAAGGGTACTTCACTACTTCTCTACTCATCCATTTTTCTAGGCAAGTAAGGAAGCTCAGAGTCCTTTTTTCTCATGCATTGCTAGAGAACATCTTGAAGACCACAGAAAGCCTACATTGAGAGCCCAAGCATTTTAAACTGAAACAGATAGCATCAGCAGTGTTAAAAAAAACTAGTATTTTTGCCATGTTAACTGGTCCGTAGAATCAAATATTCACTCTACAAAGAGTTTGGTGATTGGAATCAAGTATTCATTATGCAAAGGAGTTTAAAAATATAAAAGCAAAATGCTTCAAATATTTCCTAATATATTTTAAGTATGCACATCTCTGGTATTTATAAAACAGATGCAGGGAGTCTCAGCATGCAACCACTTAGTCACAAAAATATTTTATGAGATGTCCCACAAAAATTAATGTGAATGTTTTTGTCTAGAACGGTTCTTGGAAATGTACCCAATGGAAGAAAAATTAGTAATAAATTACAGTCTTACCTGGTCCCAGGGACAGATGATTCCTCCAAAACACATGAAGAGATATCCCATGGCAACAAGACAAACCCAGACCACCAGAGAAAATATACGAAGCAGCTTCTTGAATACAGGTTCTACGCAGACAAGGATAAATATAGCAAAAAAAATTGCTAGGGCTGTTGGAACAGTTATTAAAAATGCCACGTGGTCTTCAACTTCCTGGAAACAGAGGAAAATGAAAAGAAAGTTAAAATCTAATATACTTGAAGATCAGACATCAATAACATACTATAAATTTATTGCACATGGAGATGCCACAAAGACACGACTGGATATCTAAAGTGAGTTAAATCAAAATAGGATTTCTTTCACGGTAAGAAGCTGTTATGTGGAACACCAACTTCTTAACTACTACTGTAACTATTAACTACAATAGCACACCACTTCTTTTACTAGTCTGGGCTGCAGTGGGCTGTGAGAAAGCCGTGCAACATGAGGGAGGCTGAGTTGGAAAGCTGGTTCCGAGCTCAGTCTGCAGTGGACCCAGAGGCCATGGCCAACCAGCCCACAACTCCACGACCGGCACACACAGAATGGAGAGGGGCCAGATTCAGAACGGAAGCTTGCAAAAGCATGAATCTTCAGGAGGAAGAAATTTTCCCTGAAGCCTGGGGTGCCCCTGCAGAACGTCTTCACTGCTCTGCAGACTGAAGAGGAAAGTCCCATCGCATCAGGAGAAGTGCTGGAGCTGAGCCAGGCAGCCCCATCTGCTCCGTGTGCAAGAACCAATGCAACCAAGAGAACGCGATGGGTGGCAGCCACAGGCGGCTCTCTGGTGAGAGGTGCAGAGGTGCCCATGTGCTGAGCTGGCACCCAGGATCATGAGAGCTCTGCTGCTTACTGGGGCTCATATCAGGGATGCCACCAATCCTCATAGAGCCCACTAATTACCTATTGCTGTAGCTTCACATGGGCACCAGTGACGCAGCCAAGAATAGTCCAAGCAATATAAAGGATTGCATAGGTTAACAGTAAGAGACTCTGGAACACAAGAGTGTTTCACCAATCCTCATCAAAGCTGCCAGGGGAACAGAACCTCAGTCCATTCCACTCCTACAAGTTTGATGTCAATACCAGAAAGAGGTGCTCTGAGTCTGAAGTGGGGTTGCAAGTCAGCAGGAAAAGGTATTCCAGCCACTCTAGCCAGTACACTGGCTTTGGGGGCATGGGGAGTAAACAAGAGATGCGCACATAGGATCTTCTGGCAGAGATATGGTGGGATGGCTCCTATGACTGGAGTGCTGGAATGGGAGGATACTGGCTCTTTAGGAAGGAAAGGAGAGGGGAGACAAGGAGGGAGCATATCCCTCTATGTCAATGACCAGTAAGAATGCATGGAGCATCCCCTGCCAGGTGATGGATGAGGAGCTCACTGAGAGCTTATAGGTTGGGTTAAAGCGAGAGCAGAGATCTCAGAGGCAACATTACAGTGTGGGTCTGCTACAGATCGTCTGAGCAGGATGACTGAGAATATGAGGCCCTCTATAGACAGATAGGAACAGCCTCGTGTTCACAAGTCCTGGTCCTCATGGGGGACTTCAGCCACCCCAATACCTGTTGAAGGGGCAACACAGCAGGTCACAAGCAATCTAGGCAGTTCCTGGAATGCGCTGATGATAACTCCCTTCTCCAAGTAATACAGAACAGGCTGGGTGGGGCTTTGAGCGGCCTTGTTTGGTGGAAGGTGTCCCTGCCCATGGCAGGAGAGTTGACACTTTAAGGTCCCTTCTTAACCCAAAGCATTCTATGATTTTATATAATTTGAAGCATATTGAGAAAACTGTAAATCATCGTGAACAATGCAGCTGTCAAAACATCTCACAAATCAGCTATGTCCATAGCTCTATAAAAGCCTTTTTGACAGCGATAGTTACCAGGTACTATATGTTTTGCTTCTGCTTAAAGTATTTATCTGGAAGGACAGACTCCAGATCACATATATACATTTTCTCCTAGCAACTGCTTACTTTGAAATGTACAAACAACACCCAGAGCAAGGACTAGAAAATGACGTGAAATAAGATTCAGAATAATCAATATTTAAATTTATTTACAGAACTTACTTGGCAGCTACTACACTAACATCTTTAAATCATCTAATGATGGGTGCATTAAAAAAGAATAAATATTTGATTTTCTATTGCTGTATATGCACAAAAGTACGCCTGGTTGAAGTACAACAGCACTATATCAAAGTGCAGTCACAGGATCTTTAGTCATTCCCCAGCTGTTATGAATTCTAACAGCCTCATTTGCAGCAACAAGGATTCCCAAAAGCAGGCCCCAAATGCTACTGCTGCAACAGTAACCACACAGTTCATGCAGAAAAGACTCAGATTCATTTTTTATGCTGGTGAAATCTTCAAGAGAATCTAAAAGTACTTATTTGATGATTTGTAAGACATCCAAGCACAAAGAAACATTTCTTTTTCCCTTATTTCTAGTTGCGTCCTTAGTGTCCTGTTAAATCTTGTTTATCGATGGGTTTTCAATTTAGACATCTAATATTTTACTTAAAAGTATCTTAATATGGCTTTTTTTCCCTTTCTTACATATATAAGACTTGCTCCAATTAGATCAAAACTAAAAATTTACAAATAAATTTGTAAATTTACAAACATTTACAAATACTGTCAGCAGGGTTTCTTTATTTTGTTTAGTTTGGATTTTTTCCCCGATCTAGTAAGTTTTACAACTTGATATCTGGGGACACTTGCTGTAAAAATCTGTCCCCTTTCGCTGTTCCCATTTCTTCATTTTTCTTGCAGCCCTGACTGCATGTGCACCGCAGACCGTGACACCCAGCTGCTCCCAGCTCCAGCCCAGGAGCACCCACCGCCCTGGCAGGCTCAAACCAAGGGAAACACCACAAAATACCCTGCCCTGACAAAAGTCAGCTCATCCTTCAACTCTTCTGGTTTTTAATTCCCTTTTAAATTTACAAAGTCACACAGTTAAGCAATTGTTACTGCAACACTGACAATCAGGGTATAAGCAAAAGAAATGTCGAGAAATTTTAAGTGATGATGCTAACCCTGAAATGCAAACACTAAGCTTCCAAATATCAAATACACACATGAAGGCTTTCAAGCACTCGGGCAGTCATACCAAAAACAAAATTATCAGCTTAAATTTAGGCATAGGGGTGTCTGCAAGAGTACAGAGCTGCATGGAGTAAGAGACGTGCAATCTTGCATAGTAAGAGAAAAAATATAAAACCTACCTACCAGTAGTAGTAATTACTGATTTGTGTATCTGAATTTTGTGATTTTTGATCAATCCCATCTCTGAAACTTGTTTCGGTTAACTGATTTAGTAAGTGGCACAACCAATGTCAGGTTAACAATAAAAGCATTTAACTTCGACCTTTGACTTCTGCACTTCCAGGTGGGATTGCCAAACTCTTGTTGCAAGAGATGGGTGTCTCGGGCAACAGGACAACATTAACTTCCTTGCACCATCTGTCACACAGCCCAAGTCACATCACCAAAGGAAACCACAAGCTCCTGGAGTAAGCCAAGGCTGTGGAAAATCACATATTTAAATGAAGGCAAACTGGCATTTCAGTGATAAGGATCATGCTACAAACATACTAGCAAGAAAATCCAGAGGTACTTCAACTGCATGCTTGCCCACATCAGTAAAAAAATCCTAAAACTACTGTACTTTCTGGAAGGATTTGGCTTCATAACAAATCAACAATATTTAAAAGTCAGTTTAGAGCACATGTATGCTCATGCAGCTACATATATTTATATGTTTCTATAATTAGATCAATCCATCAAAACATTTGTTCCAAATTAACAGCTACTCAATTTCCTCTTTTTATGCATACACTGATCTCAAGACTTGGTTGTGCTATTTTGATCACTAAATTTAAATTTTACTTTTGCTTTCTCCCCTTCTCAGGTTGCTTACTACACAATTTTACATTTTGATTTAAATGTATGCGGAGAAAAAAAAAGACTGGACCACACTGTATCAGCTCCTGAGCACAGGTGACCTCTCTGAGCTGACACAGAACAACATCCTTCCGCTGTCACAAGCTGCTTGCATCACACCACACACTGTACAAATTCTGAAGTAAAACTGAAATTTAAAGACAGAATTGTATATACATTAGGCAATTTAGAAAATAGATGAGAAAATAAACTTAATTATAATTTGCATCCTTTACAGAAAGCTTTAATGTGTACAGGGGGATTTTCACAGTCCTGCCTTTAAAATGCTAATGTCAGGTCAAGAAAAGCAGGCCCTGTAAGACAGAGGTTTATTTTGGAAACTACCTTTAACAATATTTTCCTACTACTGCAAAGGAACTAAATCTTTATAGAATTGTAACTTTAAGAAAAGGATATATAGAACTTGCAGCTTCCTGATCAATATTTGCAATTTATCAGTGTGTTTAGCAGGTTGGGTGTTTCAAAAACGAATCTTGAAAGTTAGCTGTTCCGTTACCTTAACCACTTCCCAAAGAGGGAGGGGAAGAAGAAAAAAAAAAAAAAAACAAACCCAAACACTTTCCTTTTTTTTCCCCACTAGTCTCAGAAATTAAAATACACCAGAGGTAATGGAATTAAAATATCAGCATGACACTTTTGAACATAATGGCTAAGCTTGCAATACATGGATCTTACCTGACAGCTCTGTCTCCCTGAGTGTTTTCTATCTTGCTGTCTTTTAATTACTGAAGAAATTAAAAAATCTACTGTTAGAAATTTTTCCAACCCCCACAAATTCTTCCAGAGTGTGATAATCTTGTTATCACCAGTAAAATATGAAGTCACTTTCACTCATCTTTCCAAAACCCACAACCTTCTCTCAATCTACATCCTATTCTTTCCCAGATAGTGTCATGCCCTCAGTTTAATTTTAAACAGCAAAGCTGCTGTAGAGCACTTCACTGTTATATAAAAACAGTCAGATGAAATAATCCATAAAAATGAACAAATAAGCAGTTAAAATGCAAGTGTTAGCACAAAATCTTTTAACATGGTCCCTCATTTTTTGGACACTTTTTCTTTATTCTTTTTGTTTAATGGAATTCAACAACAGTCTATATACAGAGAACTCTTGCTGGGATCAGAAATGTCACATGCTTTGAATTAACTGAAACCATTTACTACATTAAATTCCTACTAAAATCATTTTTTGCTGAGATCAGTGAAACACTTTCTAAATGTAAATATAAAAACAAGTGAGCAATGTTCCTCAGACATTGATTTAATTTTTTATTTCACACATCTATTAAATTTTCAATATCTTCAATTTCACACAGTTCTTATCAAAAATGTTGAGTGTTAAATGTTACAGGACTCAATGATTCCATCTCTACAAAATCTGCAAAAGTCTTCTGGCTACTTGTGACCCCTCTCCTGTGGTTTTATATTTTAGTGACTTTGCTTATGGCTGACTGCACTGTGTGCCATCTGCTAGACAGCTGAAAAAAAATCTCCATTTTATTAAGAGGTGCTGTGCCCTGCTCCTGGCCAAGTAGCTGTACAGTTTCATCTAGGATTTCATCATTTAAGACAACAACTGAAAAGTTTTGGGCAGCAGTCTCAGGTTTCTTTTCCATCAATTCCATTAGTATTAGTCTATCTCCACTTTAGAAATTGTGCAGAGTCTTCAAGGCCAGATGCTACTTCCAAGACCACATGATTTTTTCTGGATCTACAGCTCAGAAAGACTCCTCTGCCTTTTGTGCCCACCATTTATCTTTTATAACATAAAACTTTGCTTGTTATTCTTGCTTAGCTGTGTGGTTAGAAGCTTTCTCACGTGCTTTTTTTTTTAAATCTTCCACTGAGTTTTGTGCAACATATTCAAGGACACGAGCAGAAAATTAACTGAACTGTATCTTTTAATCAAACTATCCTGACATTTGTGTCAATGAAGCTTTTCATTTTCACTAAGGCCCTATATAACTGCCTGCCTGATTTTTTTTTTCTCTTTGATCCAGCATTCCCTGTCTAGTTTAGCAGATCAATGATAACAGCATCAGGCTCCAATCCAGTTGTTTCATGCTGTCTGTTGTCTTGAGAAATTCAGTTCTGTCTATTAATGAGTCTGATGTGCAGTCTACACTTGCTGTTAGCACACAGAGACATCTGACTCCACACTGGATGCACATCAGTCCAGCCCTTTGCACACCACATGGATCGTGTGGCATTACAACTGCCCTGCTGCTGCGTGATATTGTATGTAAGAGGCAGTTTTATATCCATGGCCATTTTCTACACCGTTTTGTATTCCTTAGTACATGGGAACATTAGTGGAGCAGCATGATTTCATCCAAATCCTTCAGATGACATTCTAGCCACCTGGACCCTCTCCCCAGACTTGAAAGCCATGAACAATGCGTGCTGTAAATGTGTTCCCCGTGTGAGAAGTGTGCAGTTTTGCAACAGTGCATCACCTCTACCGCAATCCAACAGGAACCGTTCCCTGACATTGCAGGCAATGTCCTTGTGAGCACACAGGACTAACAGTGATAATACAGTGAGCAACCATGTGGGTCACAAAAACGCCCATCTGACCACCCATGTGCCTGATTACAGGGCCAAGCACTTTTTGCCAGTGGATTTTTCTTCATTAGTCCAGCTACCTATAGATATTATTTATCTTAATTACTCCGTAGAAAATGATGTATCCAGATTTTTCCAAGTTTGCCTGATAGCTATAAGTGAACCTTGTCTCCTTCAGTGTTGTAGCAATGATTATCAGGAACACAAGGTCCTGACATACCAGAGATCACAGACTCCTCAGTTTAATGCAAAAAACATCAGACCTCACAGAGGGTTTAGAAACGCTCCTTGGAGGTCCCATGGCTGCTGTGCAAATAACAGTAATGCAGGAAGTTGAAAGAAAAGTTCTGGAGGCAAAATATTTGTTGCTAGTGAAAAAGCAGAGAACTATTGTAGCATTCTCAGAAATGCTCCAAAAAAAGAAAAAACAAAACTGGTTGGCAAGCAGAAGTTCAATAAGCAGCTAAGAAAATGTGTTCAAAAGGGAAATCAAGGAAACTGGGAAATTTGAGGGATAGGGAGGGTTTCTCTAGAAGGTAGCAGAGCTTAGCCTAAACTAGATGAGTTTGCTGACACTTATAACATCATAGGAAAACACTCAAATTGAATGTTATAGAGTGATTGTTACAGAAACACAGCACATGTTTCTGTACACTTAAGAGAAGCAATAATGTCAAGGAGACCAGTAAGTCTCAACTAGATGAAAGGACAGAAGTTGATTAAACTCAACCAAGAAGGAAACAGCAAAGGAAAGGCAGAACAGACTCTCTTTGTAAAATCTGGCAGAGAAATAAGACACCCAATATGAAAACTTACACTCTTCCCTACAAGCCTAGGAAGCTAGATGGAAGAACTAAAATGCCTGTCGTCGAAGCATTATTTACACAATAGTCTTACTGAAAACTCGGTGTAAAAAAGACCATCAGTAGAATCATGAAAAAGTAGAAAAAGACTAAAAGCCATGCACTTCAGTAGGAACTGAAGAAAGGCCTGTATTCACAGGCTAAGAGAATTAATGAACAGTATAAAGTGGCTATGAGCCAAAAAAGAGACTGAACAGCAAAGCCTCATAAAAATAAATTACTTAGAGAACTGGTCATCATGCAGATATAAGGAAGGCTGTCAAAGAAGAAAACACAGCAGGGCAAGGGATACTTTAGTGACTCCCAGACAGACTTGCTAAGAATCAAAACAGCAGATGGAAGCTGAGACCACAGTCTGTGTCTCATGCACTGCTTAAAAACAGAACAAACAAGTACACAGACAAAAAAAAGCTACCCATACAAAGACAAACACTCAATCTCAAGAAATGGAAAGAATATGGTTAACAAAATATTGCTATTGAGGAGCGTCTTTATAACAATAACAAATCTTGTTAAGCAAACAAATGAAAAACAAAACCTAAACACTAAAATTGAAAGGGGGAGCTATAAGCTTACAGATTAAAATCTTTGTACATAGCTGAAGACACTGTAAAACTCAGAGGCACAGGGCAAAAGCTAATCAATTCCCCTAAACAACTTGAGAAAGACCAAAATACAACCAGAATGCCAAACATCCAAGAAGGGAAGCTTCTAAAAATTTTCTTTAATGGGAAAAAAAAAAAAAAAAAAAAAAAAGAAAAATCTGAAAAAGGATAATAGAAAATTATTTAATACAAAGACTCAAATAATATAAAGACTCAATAATGCAGGCCAAGAAAAGAGCTTGCTTGAGAAATTATTTCTAAGAGTATAAAAATATGTAGTAATTACACACCTCTCCTCACGGAGCTGTTCACCTACTTGCTGTTGCTACTTGCTGTACCTTTGGTATGTACCTCTGTTTATTTAGTAGTAAATTCTTTTTGAAACATAATCAGGAGTTGGCAGCCTGCTAAAGGACTTCCAAGCAAACAGATGATGCAGGTATTAAAAAGAACAACTAGAGAAGAACAGACTGTAGCAGAAAGGGTTTGGGTTGTTTGTTAGTTTTTGGTGGTGGTGGTTGGAGATTTTTGTATCTATGTTTAGTGTGGGATAATTCTCACTCCAAAATAATCTATGCAGGGAGTACATATCAGAAAGTCTGTCTCAAATTGCAGCATTAGTGTAAGGCATTACAGACAAAAGCAGAAACATGAAATATAAAAAAAATAAAATCACCACAAGCAGACAGGATTCACCAGAAAGGGTCAATAAGGCTCAAAGGAGAAAGAGCTAAAACTGTAGTAACATGTAACCCAGAAGTTCCATAGTGTCCAAAGACAGGCATGTGGTGTAATGCCAGTCTTTCCCAGGATCCCTCTCAAAGGCTAAGGGACGTACCAGCAGGTCTGGTATCTATCTTAAGAAAAATTGTTAAAAACCAAGGTACCAAAGTCCTCAAGAATCCTAGGGTATATGTTCAAAATATCCATAAATAATTTGGAAAAAGGGCTGAATAGCAGTCTGGCAAAGATGAGGGTCAGCTATGAAGGAACATGAAAGGATCTCATAAGAGTCACTACGGAGCAAGAAAATAGCAGATGAATTCCAGCAGAGATGTATATGAAGAGACGCAGCTCAGACAAAGCAATCCTGACTTTATCTGTAAGACAACTGGCTCTTGGTTGGTTACTAATACTTAGAAATAGAGATATTTGGTGTTTATCATACCTAGACCCATGAAAACATCACTTAGGTGCTCACCAGCAGTCAAAAAAAACAACCCAAAATAAACAACCCAAAATGCTGAACATAGGAAAAGAATAAAGAAGAGAGAACATCACAGTGCTACCTCAATGCATGATGAACACCAGAATTCTGGTTCAATCACCACTTCCAACTGATGTGTGTGCCTGTATATTTTATATTCATAAATACACCCCGTGCAAACACCAGATACTCAAGCTGCACAGTGAGTGGCTTTTTTATGTATCCTCATTTGCAATATCAGCAGTTTTCTCTGTGTCTTGGTTTATTTTCCATCAATTGGTATCCTCTCCTCTAGTTAACCACAGGTCATATAAAATCTGTCGGTGCGTACAACTATGTATTTAATAAGCTGGGGTTCAGAGGGCCCACAAACAGGGTCAGGGAATATGAACAGGACTGTCATGCCTTTTGGTCATCCAGCAGTATCTCAATCTTCTCCTAGGCTAGCAATTATCAAAAGTTTTACTTTAAAACATGCAACAGCCTATGAAAAACAGGATGGTCAAACCCAGTTACCAGTGGCTACAACACTCAGCTGGTGCATTTCTAAAATTGTCCTGCCCAATGGCAGTAGCTGGCAGACACAGAAGATCAGCCATGCCCCAGAGAGCAAGGGCAGTTAATTACATTCTGCTCCCTGAAGTGCCCCCTTCAGAAGCGGGGGGATACAACTAGCAGAAAAGTGAGCAAAAGTCTTTACTTTGATGAAACTAATTATTTCAGGCTCCAGAGGTAATTAGAACCTACTCACATCACTTATTCATTTTTAAATGTAAATATAGTGATCAAAATATCTTTCCTGACTACTTTATTCTACATGCATTGGTACTGAATTCCTCTCAAAAAAAGGTGACTTAATAACTTAGTTTAGCTTGTTTTTCAGATAGTCTCAAAATTCTTCCTCCTATTATAAAAATACTTCTAAAGAAACTCTCTAATAAATGCAACTACTATTAATAAAAACCACAATACATGGAAGATAAACTGAGCAAAACACTTAGGAAGAACATATATTTTGTAGTTAAATATATTCAAAACATGTCATTGTTGAAAAAGCTCCATCAGCTAAACATTATGGATAATACAATAATTAACAGGACTCAAAGACATGTTTTTCAGATTAACTGCACTGTAATATGTGTTAAAAGTGAAATTATGGCCTTTCCTGTACCCATATAGATTCATGAAAGTCTGAAATACTCGTTCAGATTTGTAGAAGACAGAAGTAGTCATTTGACTCTTTAAGCTATTTAATACTGACAGTTACATATTTTGGCTGTCATTTTTAAATCGAAGCTAAAAGGTGGCTTTCCTTCACCACTTTACTCCTGACATCATAACCTGAGAATTGGGCTGTAATCAAGAAAAAATGTCAAGATGCAACTCACTTATAAGTAAGGATCACAAAATTTGAAACAGGGAGCACATGGGCTTCTGCACATAAGGAAACTGTTCATTTTAAAGGTCTGTTTAATGAAGAAAAAGGTACACTTAGGTTTCTCACTTTAATGGGTCTTTTAAAAATACATTTTGCAAGAATATTCCTCAGATTTAACATAACTGCGTAATCGGGTAGCATGAAAAATCATTTTAATATTGAAAATTCACTACTGTCATTTTGTAATTACTTTTCAAATGTTTCCTAAGGTTGTGCAATTACATACTAAACACCGTTATTACTATCGCAACAATGTTCTTAAAGTTTACTCTCCGAAGGATACTTTCCACACTCTCATGTCTCTCAGTTCAGCAGACTTCAAACCAAACAGATTTCTTATTTCATTTTTGACTCAAAGATCAGGACCACATTCTGCAATGGTTACTATTTCTATTATGATAAAATTTCAAACAAAGGTAACAAACATGTTAACTTACATTTAAAATATAACTGCCAAATAACATCTCAGGAGTAAAACTTCAGACATATTCATAATAAACAGGGCAAAATAGATTCTGCAAACACAGGTATTTCTATTTTGTGTTAATTGAGGTTTTTTTCATAAGTACTGCTATCCCATTTCATTAAAGCACAGGTAAGAAAATAAAAATCAAAGAAAATAAAAACAATCTGGTAAATTGTTTTATTGTTAAACAGATGTCACATCACTTGAAACAACTTTCTAAAAGCCAGGTTTAAAAATTGCCAGAGCTCACTGGTGCAGGAAACAAGCCTCAATGAGAGCCAATGGCCATTTTCTGGCATGAGCTAGTGGGAAGGGGATCCCCAGTGGGGTTTACAGGATACGCTACTGCTCTGGACAACCTACCCTATCACCTCCTAGGTCTTGACCAGAGCAGATTGTTCTTAGACCTCTGCGCTACTACAAAAGACCACCACGGTACCTGCATCCAGGGAAGTGAATTCATCCACCTGCCAAGGTATATAAAGCAAGAGGAGTGACTTATGTGGAGCAGCTGAGGGAACTAGGGGTATCTAGCCTGAAGAAAAATTGGTTCAGTGGGGACCTTAATACTTTCTACAACTACCTAAAAGGCATAGCAAGGTGGGTCTTGGTCTCTTTCACCAAGTAACAAACAACAGGAAAAAAGAAAATGGCCTCAAATTGCACTAGGGGAGGTTTAGATTGCATGTTAGGAAAAATTTCTTCATCAACAGGGTGAATGGGCTACCCAAGGAAGCTGCGAAGTCACTATTCCTGGAGGCATTTAGAACACGCGTAGATGTGGCACTTAGGCACATGGTTTAGGGGTGGACTTGGATTAATGACAGGATTTAATTACCTTAAGGGTCCTTTCCAACCTAAACCTAATTCTATCTGAACAGGAGCAGTAGCAAGCAGGTGCTGAGCCAAGTTCAAAGAGCATCTGTTTTCCTAACACATCTCTCAGAAGCAATAACGTGTCCGAGTCCTCAGCCTGAAATCAGTCTTGCTGGAAAAGGAGCTGGGGGGAATCTAGTCTTCTTAGGATTTTCCTGTCGACTGACCAAAGTACTAGTAAATTTGAGACAGGGATATGCAAATTCTACCTGGAACAGAAGGACAACAATCCCATTTATCCAGTCAGTGAGCAGATCCACTGTGCTGGCCATAGCATTTAGGGTTTTCGAAAGGTCCCACAGCACACAGTTCAGCTGTGAGGAGGCAGGTGGAAAAAGTAAGTTCTAACTGCTTTTGCAAGCCTTAGTGAGTGGCTCTGAAAAGTTATTTGGGAAACAAATATGGGCCAGAGCACCTCTCATCCCAGTTCCTCTGTGGTGTATGCAACCAGAAGCCAATGCTCCTGCACTCTGGAGCACATCTTCCAGGTAAGAAAAGCTTCAAAACTAGAACCACGGATGGTGGAAGAAGGGGATGCGCAGATTAATGTCATGATTTGTGCTGTTTCCTCTGCCTCTCCCAGACACAAGCCTGGAACAGGGTCACACCAGAAAGAGCAAGGGGCTTTTATATCATGTATGCACCACTAAGAATAAGAGTTCTGTTCAGAGATGAGATAAAGAATACGCTCCTATGAAGGCTGGAGAAACAGACAACTGGGAGAGTAAGTGTAGACACAGCTTCACACTCCTCTGCACAGATGGTGCAATAGTCCCTTCAATTTTCAGCATCATCTGAGTAAGGTTCAGTGTCTGAAGGTTGCTTATTCAAGATATAAATATAAAAGATATGAAGAAGAAAATGCATGGAGCTGTTTTGGGTTTTAGGTTTTTTTCATCAGGATTGATGCTCAAATTAAAAAAAGTCAGGGGAAAAAAGGGCAGTACTGTGCCTATTCACTTATTTTTGGATCCAGATCCTCCAGAACAGAAGTTTAATCTGTTGGCATCTTCTCATCATCACAGATCAATAAGGCTTGAGCTGACACAATTCTTTTTGAAATATGCAGAAGCTACTATGGCAGCACATGATTGTTTGGGATCACAGCTTGGCTATGACTGGGGATGTAGGCACAGAATCAAACACTACAGGTGTTCAGCTGCACTTTGTTCCCATGATGCCAGTACACCCTGCTGCTCAAGAGATTTGCAGAACACATCTATCTGTGTGACATGTCCATCACTTTGGAGTCATGCACGGAGCAGCCTGGAAGATTCCGGTGACCACTACTGTTATAATAAGAAGTTTTCGTCATCTCAGTGTAAGCATAGGGACTGTGATCTCTAGTTAAGGTCCTTAACCTAGAAGAGCTCCTCAAGGCTCAAAGAGACATATTCACCATTTTATAGGAGTTTTAAGATCCCCACAACTTGGTTGAATATATCTGTCCACAACAAGGAACTTGAAACCAATTTTAAAAATTTTAAGGAAGATAAGCAGACAGGTGTTCACAGGTCCATAGCAGAGCCACAATGAAGTTGCCGGTACAGTATTGTGAATCCACATACCTGGTTTGAGGCTGATAAAGACAGCAGACAATCATAGCCCTATCCATCATCTGTCTTATTCCCATTGCACATCAGTAAACAACAGCTCTAGTCAGTATGTTATTTATAATTTCTGCCAGCTGCAGTAATGATTAGGAGTTGTGGATCCACCATTTCGAGTCGCAATTTATGACATTAAATAAGTTTTCTGTTGCCAAGGTATTCATATAACTTTAATTTATTAAGATTACAATTACAATTAAATGCTAAGTATTTTTCCAACATTGCCATACCCATCATTTTATCCAATTCTTGTTCAGTATTTAGGTTATTTAACATGAAGTATGAAAGAGGTATGCAAAGTGAGGTTGCCACCAGCACCTCATTAACTTGATGGCTCTATTTCCAGGCTTGTTAGGGACTGGCAGATGAGACAAGCTCTCAGCAGCCATAAAAGTAACCACAGATGTACTGGGAGTGTCATTAGCGAATGAAAGAAGCAGCAGCCTGGACTGATGTAGTACTGAGGAATGAAGCCAGACAGAAAGCCAGGCAATTCCTGCTTCAGACAGGAAGATACAACAACCTTTGTAGCCTGACTGAAGAGGTAATACTGGCTTACAAAAGTCACTCTCAGAGAACGACAGGCAGGGGCCGCATTATCCTAAGACTGTATCAAAAAAACAGCAACTATAGCTACAAGAATATATTACTATATGTGTCTAGAGACAAGAAAAAAAGAGTTAGAAACATGGGATTTCCTCATGAAACATCTTAATAGGTGACTTGAGAGCAGAACTGTACATTAAATTATAACTGGAATTATGGAAAGAAAAGGCATTGTAAACATACCCATGTTTATTTTGAATTATTTCTCATGTTGGTAGTAGCAATAGTTTGGCAGAATGAGTTTAAGGAGAGGTAGGATACCTCCTGGCCACAACAATGACAGTATCAAACATGGAAAAAGCCCTCAGCTTGTCCGTTAATTAGTGAGGATTTTCCTACTTCATTACCTTTGCTATGCCTTAGCTTTCTTCTTGGGGGAATGAATATACCAGAGTTTGAAAACACCATAACAGATGCTTTGGCTTACTCTCAGTCTCCAAGGATTCCAAGGAACATTTTCAGAGCTTGGGTATTCTTGGACTTTGGGAAAACAGTTGGTGCTCTAAACTAAAAAAAGCCATAAATTACACAGGGTTGGTCTCAAAAGATTTCCTAAAATTGAGAGTACAAATGATCTTATAGTATGGCTGTATTATTCTACGCAATTAGGTTATAACAGAGCATCTCAAGAACACAGATATGAAATCACGCTGTCAGTGTAGTGACCTTTAGGTGTGAATGGATGAATTTTTCAGATCCAGACTGATGAGATGAGAACATTACTGGAGGTACATACGAGATGCTCTTACACAGACACCCAATCACTTGAAACTTAGCAGAGAGTGATGAAACATGTCTGCTAAAGCTACTTTTTTCACATGGACTTGGAAAACTTTTCCTTCTTCATTTCAGAATGAGATTCTGATCATGGAAATCTGGAATGGCTTGGCTGATGTCCAGCTTTTATCAGAAACAGAATTTATTTCAGGAATAACACAAATTAGAGGGAAGGAGGATTTGCTGTCCTTCTGACCAAGGGCCCAAAGAAATGACACACTCAGTTCAAACCCCAAGAGGCTTACAGCACTCTCCTGATCTTCTCCTTGCACAGAAACAGTTCTCTGCCAAACAGGTTGGCAGCTAAAAAGTTTTCACATATTCCTTCAGAATGAGGCAGCTACTTCTTCTTTCATGCAGGATCAGCTGACGGTAAATTCAGTCATCTGATGCCAGAAAACCAAGCCCTGCAGAATGTACATCTGCCATGCTGTAGGTACACCTCCACAGTTAATTGTATCTCCTCTTTAAGAACATTGGCTACTCCCTTTTTTGCTACAGAAGGTATCTGGGTATGTCAGTGAAACAGATGTGCAGCCAACCTTTAGTTTCTTGAATTTATAAATCCATAAAAATGTTCAGAAATCTTAACTGAGCCTACCAGCACCATCCTGAGTTTTTCAGGAACTTTAAAGAAGTGGTTGAGGAGGTAAATAATACCTCTGCTCCACAGAGAGTCCTTAGGTGGCTGACCCAGCACAATTTCACAGTGTTTTGGAAGAGGGAAGACAACACAATGCCGCACTGCAGAAGGACTCTTCACTCAACACATGTTCCACTTGGCCAAGGACCCTCAAGAAGCAGCACCGACACACCAGAGCGACACACCAGCACCCACATCTTGAGAGCTTTACAAGGTCACACGTGGCAGCAAGAATTCGGGAGGGAGATAAGGGCTGCAAACTAATGTTAACACCACACAGCAGGCTTACAGGACCTGAGCAAGGGGACCAGGCCAGCCTAAAAGAAAATATGTACACCTGGTAGCAGATTGGTGATCCATAAGTTTTCAGAAAAGGAACAGAAAGAAGATCCTGGTAGGTTTAGATCTCCCACTTACAACCCAAGTCCTAAAAGATTTTGATATCTCTGAAGTGTAGGGTTTTATTGAAGCCTGTATCTATGGACTAGGCACTCTTTATGTCTAGAAAAATGCATGGATAAAGAAAAGTTATGGCCTTCCAATAAATTGTACAATCTGGGCATCACCCCTGTCTTCAGTCAGAGTTCTGTTTAACCATGTAAGAAATGAATCACAATTTCAGATATTTCAGGTACACTCATATTTTACATTATGAATTTTAAAATGTCTTTTTTTTTTAATCTTCTGCAAACTGTTATAAGAGTTATAAGAGTTACTGTTATAATAGTTATAAGAGATATGCTCTGGCCAGAGACAAAACTGTTCTAGATACCACTAAAATTGGTCATAAGTTTTTAGTACTAAAAAGGGGGAGGGGGCGAATAATCAGTTTTTCCTACATAGTACATTGAAAGAACAATACAATAGTCGGAGAGAAAATGAAGCTGACCTCTGGCATTTTTAAGTCCTGAAAAGCTTTCGCAGGTTTGGGAAAATAATTTACTCTCTATCGATTAAAGCAGCAGCTAAACATGGATGACTGATCTCATTTTGCCTGTTTGCAGTTCACGCCAGGTAGAGAAATACAGAGGATACTCTGACTCAGGAAATCCAAAGGTTGATACTATCACTACACTATTTAAAACTACAAGCTGTGAATGGTCATCATTCAAGCTGACTCTAGGAGTTTTACATTTACTGTTTGAGGAGATAGACTGCTTAATCCCAAAGGTCAAAATCACAATAGTTTTCTGAAACAAAAGCAAAATCTCCCAAGAAACCTCTCTCAGTAATAAGAGCAGTACATTGTCTGAAAGAAAAGTAATCAGATTTCCAGGCACACTTTGTAAGTAATCTTGTTTACTGTAATTTTGCAACAGCTTTCATAAATTTTTCATCTGAAATCAGGAAAGCTATAGCTCGTATTCTGACAGGTTGAAAGAGCTGAGTAAGTAGAATACATCCCTGTGTGGCTGGCTGTGCTTAGGAACACTTAAGAATACTTTGCCACACACACA
>VZRN01001090.1:242033-290622 GCA_013397935.1 Dasyornis broadbenti | reverse complement strand
GCTCCCGGCCCGCCCCCGGCGGCCCTGGCCCTGCCCGGCTCCCGCGGGGACGCTGCTGCTTTCCCCAGAGTGTGTGGCAGCAGCTCCCGGCGCCGGAGGGAGTGACATTTGGAGATTTCTTTGAAATTACTCCCACGAGCGGAGGGCTCTTGCAGGACTGTTTCACTGGGTACCTTTCCCGGAGGCGGAATCTCCGTTTTAGAAGTCATACCTCGATTTTTGTCAAAACCAGCACTCAAGTTAGGAAGAAGCATAACATACATTTTCCCCAGCTTACCGTGTTCCAAAGGACTTGGTTATTCCTATCAAAGCAAGCACTGGAAAGATGCTGGATATCTAACACAGTAAAGTTACATACCTGTCATGCACAGCATGTACTGGTTGAAGCTTTGTAAGCACATACAGGTAGTTCTTCCCCAACCCATTGCTTCCCTGAATGTCCCTCCCCACAGGTTAAGTCCCACTCTGCCCTCTCTAGAGAGTATCTCTAGCCTCTCTTGTTGCTTTGTCACATCCTTAAACTCATAGAGGCTGCCAAGGCTCTTCCAGGAGAGGAAGAGACCACAGCAACACAGATGCTAATGGGCCTGAATGTCCCATGGGTGTCTTCTGGTGATTGAAGTAATGTTAGATGCAAGAGGGACTTGGCAGTACTATGCTACTACAAAAGGTGAAGAACTGGAGCTAATGTAAGTGGTCATAAGTTGTCAAAAGTAAGACATAAAAAACTGGGCTGACCATTACTCAGGTGGAAAAGAAGGGAGGTAAATAGGATGATAGACCAAAACTATATGTACTTTAACCTAATTTATATTTAACACTTAATTTCTGTGCCACTATTCACGTTTCTATCCAGAAAAAGAAGAGGAGCATCAGCCACAAGTGTTACAAAGCAGAGAAACCAATAGCACATATAGCTCAGAAGCCCTGTCCATATATTTGCGCCTCTTAGATTGCTCGGGTTTAAAAAATGGATGAGACTCCACCTTTCTTGACCCCTGATCCTCTTAGCTGTCTGGATGGGAAAAAAAGTTGCTTGTTTTTCGCTCTTCCTTCCCCTGAAGTGCTTGCTGGGGCAGGAGGAACATATGAGGAAGAAGTGGAAAGTTACAACTGCACCCACTGTTTTGGGAGAGAGAGGGTGAAAAACTCTCAAAAGTAGCAGTGATAAGATTGAAGGATGAACACAAATGTATGTGGGGAGAACATTCTGGCAGAATTAATTGCTGGGAAGGAGTTAGTAGAGGTGGGTGTGAGAATTTTTGCAACATGAAAAGGCTTTACTTGCAGTCACTTCAAAAATTATGGAGTTGGCCACCCTCACTGTCACACACACATATATAGTGGGATAAGCATAGGGAGTTTAAAAAAAATCAAGAGACAAACCAGAATTACAACATAAAACCTCTTCTAAAAGCAGATCTCAGTATTTAGTATTTGACGACATCCGTGTTTTGATCATTCAAAGGTAGAAAGACCAATATCACATATTCACTTCTTTAAAATTCAAGAATAATTCCATGATCCTGTATGGATGCACAAAAATACAAAAGATCTGAAAAGGCAAAATGAAGCTTGTCCTCTGTTCCATTTGTACAACAATCATCCTCAAAAAAACTTTTGAAACTTAGTATGTTAGTACAGATATTGGAACTCGTTGTCTTCTTCCCCCAGTTGATTGTTTTAATAGCTTTCCACTGCTTTTCATCTCCCTGAACCTTAACAGGAAAGGCCATTCCAAAGGGTTCACCATGATGATCATGTCATTTGTTTTTTATTTCAGTAAGATCTTATGCCTGTAGCAGCTAATTCCTCATTATGTTACTCTCATGCAATTTCTCAGGAAATAAAATTATAATTCCACTGCAAAAACTTAATTAACCCAAAGGTTGCTCAGTGGTATCTCATGCCTTTCCAAAACAATGGGATAAGCATAAGTCTCTTCTGAAAGACCAGACATAAGGTGCTTCAACAGCAGAGCAAGAGAAAGTAACATGGTATCAAGAGGAAGTAAAATGATCATTTCTAAACCTCACTTCCTGAAGGCACAGGAGCAGGCAATTCCTAAATGTTGCAAGTCAAGCAGGTGAGGCAGAAGGCCAGCTTCGCTGAACAGGGATATTCTCTTGGAAATAAGATGAAAAAGGAAGGTGTATGGCCAGTGGAAGCGAGGTCGGGTGACATGGGAAGAATACAGAGTTCTGCTTGCTACTGTAGGGAGAAAATTTGTGTGGCCAAAGCTCAACCAGAGTTAAAGCTGGCCAGAACTGTGGCAGGAAATAAAAAAAGCTTTTTCAAATATATTATTGGCAACAGGCAGAGTAGAAATAACATTCGTCCGTTACAGGATGAGGGTGGTCACCTCCCAAACAGGGACATGGAGAAGGCAGAGGTGTTCAATGCGTTCTTTGGCTTGGTCTTCAAACATGGATGATGGAACAGTGCCCTGAGCTAGAGGACCATGACTGAGAGAATGATCAACTCCCAGTCAGCCCTGAAATTGTGTGGGATCTGCTGCTCCAGCTGGATCCCTAGAAGTGTATGGGGCCTGATGGATTCATCAGAGAATCCTCAAGGAGCTAGCTGATGTCATCCCAAAACCTCTCTTGATGATTTTTGAGGAGTTGTGGGAATCTGAAGAGGTCCCATCTGACTGGAAGCTGGTAAACATTGTCCCAGTTTTCAAGAAGGATGAGAAGAAGGACCGTGGAAACTACAGGCCTCAGTCTCACTTCAGTGCCCAGTAAAATCATGAAACCTATTATTCTGGGAAGGATCAAAAATCACCTGCAGGACAATGCAGTAATCAGTCACAGCCAGCACACCTTAAGTCCTGCTGGCCAAACCTGATTTCCTTTTACAACAGGGTAACCCACCTAGATGACCTAGAAAAGCCATTAGATGTAATCTTTTTGGACTTCAGAAAACCTTTTGATATCTCACAAAAGATATGAGCTAATATCACAGCAAAGCTGTGATATGTCTCTCAGAATTCTGGACGAAATATCCAGCACACGGCTGGATCACCATGTTACATGATGAGTGAGCAACTGCCTCACAGATTGGGCACAAAGAGTTGCAGTGAATGGGGTAACATCAGGCTGGTGTCCAACTCAGCATATTCTATGTTTCTGTTGTGTATTTCCATTGGACTCTCTGTTTTCTTGTCCAGCTGATGGATTCCCCTGCTCTACTTTCCCCTCTCCAAGCTAGAAACATGCATCCTTCAATTCATTCTTCAAACTCCAGCTGGAAACATCCCACATCTTAATGTCTAAAACCCTCATCAGTTCTTAGAGCAGATCTCTAGATAGAGGCAGAGGTCCAGTGGAAAAAAGCGCCATACTGTCATGTAAATAATGACTGCAATATTCTATATATGGACAAAGTAATTGAAACTGTGCAGTACCCAAATCTGAATTTGAATATTCTAATTTGAATGCTCTACTTTTTATTTAACATATTAACACTTTTTTTCTCCCCACAGGATACATTTAATTAAGTGAACATTATTGCAGTTGAATGACAATTATGTCATTGCGAAAGTTGAAATGCCATATGTTTTTAGAGACCAATTACCCTAGGTAGCCAAAAATAAACATCCTTACTTGGCTCAACTTGAAGGTTTGCTGTGCCTCAGGGAAAAGGAAGGTACAGCGAATTCTATAATCTGTGGCTGAAAAGAAAAGAACTTTCAGAAAAAAAGCGCTTCATGTATTCTACCTTATTTCTCTAAATGGGGAACAAAACCAAAGCTAGCATTTAAACTTGTGAGAAACTATCTCCTGTGTACCCTTGGGACTCTACCAACATCAAAGAATTTGTTCCTTAGCCAGCTGGTGTCTAAGCATCTGTTGTACCCCTCTGGAGAAGCAAAACACAGAACAAAAGGTTGAAGTCCACAGCTGCTTGTCAAAGCAACCACGAGCCAGAGGCATTTCACATTACAGTAGCAGCTTAACACAGAGAACTTGGTCCCTTCCAGCCTCAACTGTTCTGTGATTCTGTGTTATCACAGCTTATTTCCAGTGTCAAGGGGTTTGTGATAAGTCCTAGGAACAGAGCTAAGTCTGAACAGGACATACAGGAGGACCTGCTGTTCCCTACATCACTCTCTTTGCCGTTCAGGCTCAATCTCCATCACCTCTTTCCTTCGTTTTCCATTCCCTGTTGTCTTCTGCATGAGTGTTCTGGTCAGGGATACAGCCTCTCAGCAGAGGGAGAAGAGAGACAGTTCCTTTGCTCTCAGCTACTCTATTCAGCTGTAGGACATCCCAAACCACAGGAAATAAATTGCAGGGAAAGATGTGGAATCCCACAGTCCTGCGAGATAGCAAGCACTCAAAAGAGCCACAGCCATTGGCATAAGCAAAACACTGCCCCCAAGCCCACTGTTGACCAGGTTGCCCCACCCCAGCAGCTGGCTACCAGAGCTGCCCATCGCTGTTGCCTTGACACTGTGCTGCCACGGCCCAGCTCCGCCAGGACACCTTAGGTTGAGCTGAGACTGCCGGTCACGTTGCTCTGCCAGTAAGATTACACACAGCCAGTGCCTCAATGGCACTTCCAGAGCTTGGATATGGCAGCATGGCCAAAACCAGGTCAACCAGCCCTGCTTAGGGTTGCCCTGGGGAGACAGCAGCCTGTGTGTCATCTCTGCCGTAAGATCAGGACATTGATATATCTGACTTGAACATGATTGTAGAAGGGTAGCATTAATTTTTTTTTCAGGGAGCTTGGCACTCTCTGTGGCCTCAAAACCCAAAGGCTGAGAAACAGAAAATCTGATGGGTAATTACTTAACATTATCTTCTCTACTAGGGATGCATAACTTTTTATTATTAGTATTGTTATTTAATGCTGAAGACTGCTAATTTTTACTGAATTTTTCTTGATTCATTTTACTGAGTTCAGTCAAATGGACTTGCTCTTTCAAATCTTATAACTGCAGCTATGGGCTATTGTTGCTCTTCAAAAAATGATGACACGATTTCCTACAGGAATATATTGGATTTCGTACACCTGGAACCAGGTGAAATTCACTTTTATAATTAATATTCTATAATTAATTGTGTAATTTTTGTCCCTTTCCCTTTTTGAAGACTTTTAAGAGTATTTACTAATAAGTTCTGAGGTTATTGTAGGAACTACTTGAGATTTAGATGATCTGAAAGCACCTCGGTAATCTCTCTTCTTGCATGTTTTCATCACAGTTGGTGACTACATTGGTCATCTAATCATAGATAACCTTTTCATTAAATATTGAAGTAAAATAGAGATCAGGTTTTTAGAGGTCTTGGACTATCTATTATTAGCTGAATGATGGGTCAGCTATTTCCAAAGTCTTCTTCTTTCAAAATGTATGTGACAAACAGAAAATTATCCAGAAATTCATCAATTTTCTCTCTGCTTGTACCTTGGCCTTTCTTATTTTGATAATGCTATTCTTTACACTCACTGTTATAATATGACTTAGTTTCCAAATTCTATATAGCATTATACATTTTCAGTTTCAAGACATTAGCCTGCAATTATACACTTCCTAATCTTTCATATTGGTATAGTTTGCACTTGTGCAAACTTAGTGGTATTACTTAGGAAACCATGTACTCTCTGCTTTCAGGTAGGAGACCTAGGAAAGGTGGGAGGAAAGCAATAAGAATTTGGAAATTTGGAACTGCTCAGGCAGTTTTATAAAACTGCAAATTAGCTGGCCAAACTAGAGACAAGCACCACAGGCAGCTCAGGAAAGACTTGTGCAATATATAACTACAGTCAGAACACTTTTACAGCTTTTGAATGCATAAAGAATAATAAATAATTTAGAACATACAATAATACCTCTATATTGATCCTACATACAGCTTCATCTTGAGTTGTATTACCCTACTTACCGTATCTCATAAAAACACCACAGAACTAGAGACAGATTCTTCAGAGAACAATTAATCAAAAACAAGAAGGAAGAGTTTCTTCTATTTAGCAAATGTTTAGGACTGTTATCCACAGAAATATAATATAGGAGGAACCATACTAATGTACATAACATTATTTTAGAAAAGACTGCTTGGAATTTATGTCTTCTTTATTTTGTTTTTTTAAGAAAAAGGTTAGCTTGAATATTAAAGGAGTGAAATGCAAAATTAGTAAGTGGCATATGTTAGTTCACTCTGGTAGTTAATTTTTCAGAACAGATCTCTGTCACAAGAGGCTTATAAGAACAAGAATTTCAGGGTAACAAAACTGATTTGGTTTTATATTTTTGTCAAAATAAATTTGATAATTGTCAACATAAATTACAAGGAATATTGATGCTGTTTTTTCCTAAGTAGCATCAGTGCAAGGCAATAGATACAGAGATAAAAAAATACAAAAGGTAGATTATATCAAAATGGGTTTCTTGCATCTTCCACTGAATAATGATGTGGCTATTTTTTTTTTTCCCCATTCTCAAAGACTGGTTATTAGCATGGATTATTCTTTGTTGTCATGCAGCTGGGGTCAATGGTGTTCCAATGAATTTAATTGATTAAAAGAAATACTGATTTCCTGAGTAAAGGGCAAGACCATTGATTCAAAGCCCACTGAATAACACAGCACAGTCTACATATTCTTCCTTCAATAATGAAGGCATATATATAGTAAAATTTTTTTGGTTTTAGACGTTTTATTATGATCTTTACTCCATCTGCAGAATCCATTGAAAGTGAAAAATAAATACATCTAAAGTGAAACTATAACTATGCAATGCTTCAAGATTACTCCAATGATTATATATGATACAAGGCATTTACTGACCTATACGGGTTAATCATGTTAACTCATACTACAGAAAAGTATAAATCTAAATATAAAATGAGCAGCTGAAATAGAAAAATGCACATAGGTAAATTCATATCCAAGAAAACCATATTCATGTGTGCCTAGAAAATAATTTTTGCAAAATCTCTGTGTTTGTTTCAATTTTTCCCTCAGTAGCTGTCATAGTTACATTAATGAAAGCTTCCTCCCAACAGAAGCTGAAAATGGCAGTGCAAATAAATGGCACAATACTGTAAAATTCAAGATATGTACCGAGTTCTGGAAATACTTAAAAGCAAACAAAAGGCTGCATGTTAAAAACGATACATGTTAATTCTGGGACTTCTGTGAGACTTTTTGAAAGCTTGGAATTAATTAGTGAAATAGGTTTTTGCAAGATGGAATGACAAGTATTTTTCCTAGATGAAAAATGTCCTGCTTTTAATTTTATAGTCTTCTTGGCTCCAAAAAGTCATGTTTTTCTAATTGTTGTGGTACTATTTATTTAATGACCAAAGTTTTGCTTAGACTGAGAAAAGACTACTCTAGGAAATGTTATCAACAAGTTAATATTTAAATTGGACTGGACTTAAGCATAAAACTACAGAAAAGTTGAACTTCACTCCAGATTTGGATCACAAGTAAATTTTATCCATAGTTTTTCCACTTGCCAGGACTATACTGTCGCTCTCACTTCTGCTGAGGTCCTGAATCTCTTCCTCTCCTTCTTCATATCTTCAGCATGTTCTGAAAGATAAGTGCTGCTTGATCCCTTTGGAGATGGAGCTGGCACTGCTTGCTTTCAGACCTCTGTTCTGCCACTTAGTGACCTTAGTAAAAACATGTTAACCACAGATGGCTTCCAGAATCGTGTGAAGCTGTGTGAGGTAATGGTTTCAGCTGCATATTTGATAAGAGCGCCCAGCTGACAGCAGAAAGTTGTAAGAATTGGTAATGTTCCAGGACCCATGTCTGCAGAGCTCTGCCAAGAGTAATGGATCCCAGGATTTTGGAGAAAATGTTATTTCTTGAGTGAGGCAGGAGAGACTGAGCTGCTACTGAGGATAAGATGTCACTCTGGCCATGAAATCCCCTGGTACTGAATGAGCGATAGACCATGGGGCTGGAGTCCAGGAGTCTGGCGTGATTTTCTGAAGGGAGCCTTTGGGTGTGTGGGCTGAGTCAGGTCCTGGCACAGCATCACACCTAAAACATAGAGATTGTGTGTTGGCAGCACAGCCTAACCCTACTCAGCACTAAGGAGTGGGGAGCTGTAGAGTAAATGTCGTTGGCAAATGCCAATGTGCCAGTCCAGCCCTGTGCCTTGCTGATGAAACCTACCTCATGGTGGGAATGCTTCTCTTGTTGCTTTGGAGAAAAGGTATTGATATTAATCAACAAAAAATTCCACCTTTAAAATTTTTCTTCAGACCAGACGATGGGTACACAACTGCGTATCCACGATGCGTATTTGGAAGGGAAGCTTATAAATAGCTGCTAAAGCAATCTTGCAGATATTTGAGCACCATCTTATCACTAAGGTCTTTGTCTAAATTTTTTCCATTTTTTGAGATCAAGATCTCAAAGTCTAAACTATCGGAGACCTATCCATTTCACAGGAACTTTCTGGATCCTTACGACTGAAAGAAAATTCACAACTGAGGCAGCAAGGGACTTCCAAAGATTTTCTAGTCTGACCCTCCCTGCTTTAAGCATGGTCAGCTAGAGCAGGTTTCTCAAGAGCATGTCCAGGTGAGTTTTGGGTACTTCCAAGGATGCAGACTCCTCAACAACCTTGAGCAACCTCTTCCAGTGTTTGCAGTAGAAAACCACCCTTGCAGTAAAAAAGCTTTTTCTAAAGAGTTTTTGGGTTTTTGCACTTTGTGCCCATTGCCTCTTGTCCTTTCACTGAGCGGCACTAAGAGTCTGTCTCCATCTTTTCTGTTCTCTGCCTCCTGTCAGGTATTTATACATGCTTATATCCCTCTGAACCTTCTCTTTTCCAAACGAAACAGTCTTGACCTTTCCTCGTAAGACGAATCCTTCAATTGCTTAATCAACTTCGTGACCCTAGGTTGGACACACGGCTTAGAACATTTGTCCAAAGTCCAGCATCAGTCTCCTGCAGAGCAGGAAAGTCAACCGAGGGCAATAAACTGATGAAGAAGTACAAGAGAACACTTAAACAACTCGGTAGAAAATGTTCAAAGGCAACAGTGACAGTGGTGTAGGAGTATTTTGGAAAGTTATCAACATATAAAGAAAAGGATATGAATTATAAGGCAATCTACTAATGAATAACATTAGGATAAAATCATACAGTTACAGAAAATATCCAGTTATAAAACAGGTCCTTCATAGTGAAGCAGGTTTATTAAAAAACAAAACAACAAAAAAACCCAAAACAAAAGTTGGCCATTATCTATGCAGCTGAGACATTTAGAAGAGAGTGGCATTTGTAAGTGTAAGTTTAAGTACAAGTAGAAATCTCAAAAGACAATCAGAATTCCCAGGAGCAGAGCATGAAGTGTTGTAATTGCCATGCTGATACACTTAGGGCAAGAATAAAAAAATTCATGCAGTCTTATCTAATTCATAAACTGATTGCATTGGTCGGAAAATTTGAAAATATCCAAAGGAACAAAGAATGATAATTTACTCAATGTAAAAAATAAAAGGAAGAAAGGAAAGAAAAAAAAAAATCTTTTGTGATGATTACTACCTTATAGGCTAGGAAGTCCTGGGTTTGCTGGGAATATAAACATACAGTGTAAAAACACTGTAGTTCTCTGTTTTAAACAAAAGAAACACAGGAGTTTTCTGTATCTGTGAAAAGCTCATATTTTAGAATAAAATATGTTATAGTCATTGACGGGGAAAAAAATTTTAAATCTGTAAAATCTGAATAAATATTTTGATTAAGAAAAGTTACAGTAATACTTTATGAGGTTTAGGAAGATCAGCACTTGTTTTGTCTGCTATTGATGCCAAATTAAGTTTGGGAGTTGCTTTCCTACCATTCTCCCTGAAGTAGTAATGCATTTGTCCCTTTTATTACCAGATTCACAGGTCTGCTAAGAAATAATGACTTGCACCTAATTTTTTCCAGTAAGGCTAATGATCTGTTACAGAAAAAGACAGGGGATACAGTATAACAGAAATCAGGACCTAAACATACTATTTTTCCATGGACGCTGTTTGATCTTAAACTCACTTAATTTGTTAGACTAACAGGGTTTCACAGGGAGAAGAGGAAGAACATTCTGGCCCACGTGTTCTAACTACATCAGTTTTCAAGTCTGAATCAAAAGCTGTAAAATTGGTATTAAATGCAGATTAGAAAAATTGTCCTTTTTTAAATGAGATATTTCCTTATATTGTGCATACGCAAGGTATAGAATTCTTTGTTGAAAAATGCTGTGAATGCTAAATATTTGCAAGCATTCAAATAGTAACTTGAGAAAGTTGTGTGCTGATGGAGGAAATGTGATACTGGCCATTAGGCTCAGAAACAACTTTCACTTCATAAAGTTCCTGAACAATTAGTTTTTACCAGTCAAATGTTACCAAAGTCTGAAAAGGGAGTCAAAGGAAACACTACTACACATTTTGTCCAATTTTCATACACCTTCCTACTGTAGCCTTATAGCCCAGCCAGTTTGGTGCTATAAGTTGGTTTCAAGCATAGTTACAAAAAAAATATGCAAAAAGTCTCTTTTGCTCTCTGATCAGATGACTGTCATCCAGGTTGTTGTAGCTGTAGCAGCCAAACTGCTTAGCTTCCACACGGCTGCTGCATGTCCTGTAGTTTTAATCCTGTTTTATACATGGTGATGTCCAGCTTGTTTTAGCTTAATTATTGCATAGCTTTGTTCTACTATGTAATTCTTCTGCTTCTAAAGGTATCATGACAATAAAATGTACCAAACCTAAGAAGCTATGGTATAACTAATTATGGTGAAATTGGGAAACATGAAAAGAGAACTCTGAGCAAACCCAAGGAATGAACCTTCAACACTGTTTTCCTCAGCAACAGCTCAGGTCACTGACAACTTGCTTCCACAGTCCACTGGAAGTATGAGAGCCTAAAGGGCAAATACTTTGATTTTATTATATTACTAATCATCTTTGATAGAATTAAGAAATATGGAAGGTAAGTGCTTGTAAATGGGCTAAGTGGTTGCTATATTTGATTAGGCTGTTACAGTATTAGAGCAGCAGTTAAGTCCAGTCATGGATCTTCACATAAGTTGTGGTCTCTTATTGCTCATCGTGAACTTCTGTGCATAATACTAAACATGTACCACTGGCCATTGTTAGAGACATGTTCCTGGGATGGATGGACCTTGGATCTCACTCAGTAGGACCCTTATTAAGAGACTTTGCAAAAATTATCTCCAGGAAGTACCCAAACTATTCTCCTAGAACCATTCTGAAGTTTTCTTATCTTGGAGAGCAGCAATCTGCATGCATTGTAATGCTTCTGCTATTATAATTGGGAGTTTCTGGAGTGTTTCAGAAATTTTAGAGGATAGTCATTAAGAATGGTAATAGAAAACAGATATCTTTTCAACAAGCAGATCAAGGGATGCAATTTAAGTTCTCACCCACGCTGTACTCTCATCCAAAGCTCCAGCTGTATAAAAACAAGAGTTAAATTCAGTACACATAAACATCACACAAAAGTGAGCTGCAAAGCCATATCCTTTCCCTCTTTTACTTTTCTTAGAGAATTACCTGTTAATTAACTGATGAACCAAAACAACCTAGCCCTTATTTAGTGAAGGGAAATCCATCCAAAAGCCAAAAAACACCTGCCTTTGAAACTCACCAGATGACCTCTGGCCAGTGAAGAAAAGTTTAGGTCTGATATTTCTTTCCTCCTTCTCCCCCCAGATTCCTGTATAGAAATAGCACATGCACAGTTATATCACAACAGGAACAGTCTTTTTTCTCTAAAAAAGACGGACATCCAGAACAATGATAAAAAAGCACAAAAAATATTAGTCTTAGCATTATGCCAGCAGCTTTTAAGTATGAAAAACTAGTTAGAGGTGAAACAAGTTAAATTACACAATTACTGCAAGAAGCCATAATTTAAAGATAAGTTCATTCTTCTATTATTGTTGGGCCAGTTCCTGAGTCTGTGTAAATACTGATAAATCCCACTGAAATAAGTCTCAGTCCTCAAAGGCACCAAACACCTTGATACAAATTATTTCTGGGATACAAATTCTTTCAGGGATGTTCAGCATTCCTAGTAGTGTGATTTGTAGAACTCCTCTGATCAAAAGAAAAATCACATCCCTGTGGCTTTATGTTTTCTTTCAGCCATACCAATTTCCAAAAAAATGTATAAAGCCTTCTGCATGAACACTACAAATGGACTTATGTCACATCTATATTAAGTAACACTCAATTTATAAACTCCTAGAGTGTTTCTTGGCAAACAGCTTTGTTCATTTGAATTATTGCAAAATATTGAGTATCTGAGAATATGCTCATGGTGATCACAGCCATTCATTACAGAGTGAAAAGCTAAATGTCCAATGTCGAGAACATAGTTTGAGAATTTTTCAACAAGTGGGATATCAGGTAGAAAAGGAATTGCAAAAAAAGTATATTTGTGAGATGCAGATGCGATATAAAGTAGAGAATCTCAGAAATTGAAGTGGAAGAGGTAATTAAATATTTTCTTCTGTTTATGTCACATGTCATTAAACAGATTAAATTAAAATGCATGAAATTTCTGGGAGAAAAGATATCACCATTTTACAGACGAAAAACCAGAAACACTGTGAGTGATATAAACAGTCCTTGATATAACACTCTAACACTCCTCACTCTCCCTCTCTGATAAGGACATGTTTTCAGAAAAAGAGATGTTTTAAGAAAAGCCTCTTTGACTTAAGTTAGCTATGACAGAGGATTTGCACCAACTCACCACCCCCTCCCCGGAACATGCTGATGATATTAATTACACTTTATCCTTTAGCTACCATTGTAACAGAGAATGTGCTAAATACTTATTAGCTTAAGGAGCAACTAAGTGAGCCTGGAAACGTGTTTTCATTAACACTGCGGGCTTTCTGATGTTACCAACTAGGATGAAGCATCGGTAGGAGAGAAGCTGTGAGAAAGACTAAATGTGTGATGTATCTGATAGAGTGCCAATGGACAAGGACTAAGTCTCCTTCTCTAACACAGCAAGGCCTCCTCAGTGTCAGAGGAAATCAGACATGGGATGGGAGGAACCATGTCTTGTATGGCTGAGTCTGAAGGGCTTCAGATCCTTTGAATTTTGACACTGAATTCTGACTTTGCATGGACACAAATTAAAAGTGAAGTATATTAAGTCCTCAGTGTGACCATAAAACTTATTTTGATTTTTCAGAAGATATGAGGATTGAAACCAAAAAGTTTAGCTCAGAACAAATATTTATCCTGACTGAAACCCCATTTGGATAAATATATTCTCGTGGTAATACAGGGATTCCTAATATAATATATTCCATGCCATGTTTGCCAGAGGTAGCCTTTTCTTCATCCCTGATCTACAAATAACTGCTTAACTTTTTTTTTTGTTATTTAAAATATTGCTTCACTTTGCTTAAAGAGGGGGATATGATTATCATAACATTGTTACTGTTATTATAAGCAGGACAATAGAATTAATGCAATCACAAAGATGAAAAATCAAGGGCAGAAAATGCCAGAGCAAAAGCTGAAAGCTTTAACCATCCTCCAGGTATTTATTTATATCCCCAGGAAACCATAATGTACTATAAAAGAATGTGGAATATCTTATCTAGTATAACAAACCTGTATATGGAACATATATTCTTCCTTATTGTGTTTGCTTTATAGATTTGTGTGATCTAGAAAGCATGCCATGTATCAGAAAACTTGCAGATTAGCATAATAAGAGAAGAATAGTTTAAATTTTAGAAGAGAAACATCTTATACTTGAAGCTGTTACTCTGGGGGGAAAAAGGTGAGCAAGATTTTTTATGTGAATGGGTTTCTAGCTTAGAATGGAGGAAAAATGAAGTTGTACACTGGCGCTGAATAGCTGCATAAGAAGGAGACATGCAGTAATATTGTACAAAGTATGAAGGAAAAAATATAGTTGATATCAAAATCCACAGCAGTGTGAATTATGGATCAAGTGCCATGCAGTCTACTGGGCTGTGGAAGAGTAAACCCTGCAACTCCAATGCTTTGTTGTAAAATTGTTGGCAGAAAGCACAAATTCATTTTGCAACAAAGGTAGACTCAGAAGTGTTGAGGACTGCATATTACAAGTAGATAATGCAAATATTCCTTTTCCCAGTGTCTGGGAAGGCACTTATAGGAAAAGGCAGCAAATTTAATTATTCCTGGGATCAGTACAGCTCATCTCAGTGGGGGAAAAAAAAACCCAACAACAAAGGACACACAACATTTTTTGTAAGGATCAACTGTGATGAATTCTGAGAAAACGTACTTTCCCTTTGGGGAAAAACACAACAAACCACAGAAGGAAGATCTGGACCAGTTTGAAAAGATGAGTAGAAAAACCATGATATGAAGGGTAAAAAAAAGTGGTATGAAATAATGTATAGGAAATGTAACAGTAAAACCTATGGTGAAAAATTATTCTTTTAATTACTTGAGTTGTAAAATCAAAGCCAAAGACCTACGGAATATGTAGGGATGCTATGACAGGTCCTGTGGAGAGGCCTGATGATTAGGCATAATTTTTTTCAGTCAGCTGCAATCAGATAGCTATCAAAGTAAAGATAATTAAGGAAAAAATAGGAGTCCATTTTGTAATAGAGAGGGAATATCTCAGTAGAAAAGATGCTTTCAGTTCACCTAGACCTGATTTAATTTCATCCTAGGCACTGGTCGATGATATCTGATTTCTGTCCACAGCAGTGTAACAGTCTTCAAAGAAAAAAAAATTAGTTAAGGTTTTTAAATTCATCTCAGATGGTATTCTCATATGCAAATCAGGGGGAAAATCCACAGATTAAATTATTATGGATTGGGTACATGATTGCTAACATTCAGAAAGTCTCCACTGAGAGAGCAGCTATTTTTGACTCTGTGTCTGTGGGAATGAAGCAATCTAGAAAGATCCTGTGCAAATCTGTCCTGGGCCTGGTTCATATTTTCATGTGGAGCCTGGAGATGAGAGAAGAGAATGGTTTATTAAATCTGCAAGTGATAACAAGCAGGAAGAGGACTCAAGTGTATTTGAAGTGAAAATGAAACTTAAGCTGGTTGGGGATATGGTACAAAAAAGTAGAATTCTGCTCTGGGAGTGAAACGCATGGTGCTACCTATAGGTGAGAGAAATCCACTTCACAGAGAAGTAAAACCAGCTGGTCTGGTACAGACATGCAAAAAGGGATCTAAAGGTTGTTGGTGCCCCATTCAGCACCGGGAAGGCAAGAGCCAGAGCGTTCTGTTCAGAGCCTGGCACTGCTGTTTCAGGAGCAGCTAGACCAGAGCAAAGATGATCTACAATAGAAAACAGAGTGGATAAAAGACTGGAAAACTCTGAAGGCAGTTAGGAGAAAGAGAATGAAAAATCTCTCAAAATTGAGGGGATGGTTGGTTCATATGATGAACAGGGAGAGAACCTACAATCACAGGTTTAATGGGGAAGATTTTAGCAACTCTGTAGGACTTTTCTTTTTTTGGCTAGCAAGATTATGACATCACTGGAACAAGTTAGAGAGAAGCTGACAGGATGTGAACAATGGTAAATGTTCCTGTTCTGGGCCATGGGATGGACTAAATGACCTCCTGAGTCTTCTCTTCCAGTCCTATTATGACTGCTGCAATGGTGTTACCATGAAATTCAGGTAATTGCGAGTTCTGTGCTAGATGGTTGGTTCTAATACTTGGATTCTTTAAAGCAATCCTGAAATATGTGATAAAAATTAAAATACTATTTTGGAGAAAGCTTGGTTCGACATAGCCTTGGTTTCCACAGACTGTTAGCTTGCCTGCTATTACTGCCTTATGTAGACTTTAAAGATATTTCACCAGGTGGTGCTGTTACACATAACCTTCCAAGGCTTTCCCTACCCCCTGGGCACCTGGCAGTCTTGGGAAAGCATCTGTGGGTTGTGCAAAGGTGTCTATAGAGGCAGAATTCCTTTTAGTCTTTGACAGAACTGTAAGAGCTGTAGAAAGAGGGATTATCTAAAAAGCTGCTTGGCAGGCTTAATTTCAGATTGTATAAAGAATATGATAAATTCTGTATGTGTATATTCATGTGTCTGCGTATATTTTATAAATATATCTGATTTACTGATTTCTCTGTCCTTCAAAGTCCTGGATATGGCAACAGAAGGATCATGCAGCCTCTGAGCAGAATGCTGCCATCCATGAGTGGTGCATATACAGCTGTAATATCTAAACACATGCTCTGTGAATGTACTAGGAAAAGAACAATTAAGATCAATTAATTTAGGGACAATTTTTGTTATACAGCACAACAACACAAGTGTTCTGTGTTACATAGATAGCAAAGATAAGCCTTATATTTATTTAAATTAAAGCAAACAAACTTTGGGAGGCTGTATAATTCTGCTTTCTAAATACAGAAAATGTTTACGTTGTCCTCTTAATGTTCACTTTTATAAAATGAGAACGTTACAGTATATTAATAAAAAATATAGGATACATACAAACTTTCACAAAAACTATGAATAAAAGAAATTATAGAATCTCTAAATCTAATCCAGAAGCAAGTTTGATGGTCATCTAATCAAAACAGGTTCCTGGTCAAAGCACACTCAACCAGATCAGGTTGCCCAGGGCCTTGGCCAGGTGAATGGATGGAGATTCCACAATCTCTCTAGGCAACTTGTTCAAGTGTTTAACAGATTTCATATAGAATTGCTTTCCCTGAATCTAATCAGAATCTTTGTGTTGCAATTTAGGACCATTACCCCTATGAAATGCATTCTGCATTTTTGAGAGGAGCTTGGCGCTATTTTCTTTATGCTATTCTATTAAGAACTTTAAAAAAGCAGAAAAAAACTCTCTTGAATTCTCATCCTAAGGCTAAAAAAAACCAATTTCTCTCAGTCTCTCCTAGTACTTCATGCAGTCTAGCCCTAATCTGCTCCACTGGACTCACTCTAGTATGCCAACATTGTTAAGATGCAATTTGTGCTGCTGCTGTTGCTGCTCGTCCCATCCTCATCTGTCTCTGAAAATAATCTGCTACAGTTTTTTCTACATGTCTTTATTGGATAGTTCAAAACAATTAGGTGTTTCCTCACCTTTCTCTTCCCTTGAGAGTCAGCAAACCCAGTTCTCCTCAGCTTCCTCTCACATGCCACGTACTTCACTCCCATAAGCATTTTGATGATTCTCCACTGAACTCACACTGAGGTATCAATGTCCTTCTTGTACTGGGAAGCCCAGATGCAGGCACAGCTGTCCAGGTGTGACTAGCCCAGATGGGAAGTATCACCGCCCTGGACCTGCTGGCTACTCTCCTGCTATGTTGTTGCCCATCTTTGCTGTAGGGGCACACTGAAGCCTCATGTTTATTTTACATCCTTCTCGTAAGCCCCAGGATTTCTCACTGCTTTCCTGCAAAGCTGCTTTCTAGCCAGTTGGTGCTCAGCCTGAATTGCTGCACAGTTATTCCTCATAAAATTATAGGACTATAAATCTGTATTTGCTGAACTTCATGAGCTTCCTGTCAACTCATTGAATACCCTCTTAATAGCAGCCCTGTGCAGTGTGTTGATCCCTATCTTTTCTAGTCCCTATCTTACCAAAGGGACCGAAAGTATAATGTGTGATACTATGTCAAATGTTTGGCCAAAGTCAAGGTAAATATAATGTACTTGCTATTCCCTTCTCACAGAGTCTGGCATGGTATTATTACAGATGGGCAGGATTTCCTCTTGGTAAATCTATGCTGACTTTTCCCGATCACCTTCCTGTCACACATACCTAGGCTAGGGCTTCCAGGAGGGTTTGTTTGCAATTCTGTGGACTGATGTTAGACTGAAGGACTGTTATTATTTGGGTTTGCCTTCCTGATCTTCCTGAAGATGGGTGTAATATTTGGTTTTTTCTGCGCATTAGGAACCTCCTTTATTTGCCATGACCTTCCAAGGATGATAAAGTATGGCCTTACAAGGACTGTGTTCAGCTCCCTCAGCAGCCTCAAGTACAGTCCATCGAATGCTGTGGATTTGCATGTGCAAAACTGACTTGACTGCTTCCTAATTACTTCCTGAACAGAGGATAATGCTATACTCACAGAGAGTCTGCCAGTAGGCTAAGCAACCCAGGAAGCCTGATAGCAGACATCTTTGGTGAAAATTGAGAGAATTAAAAGGCATCGAGTACCTTTGCCCTTTGTATTCCCTTGTATGCTGATGGACATGCATAAGTTCTCATTGCTATTCTTTCCATATGTTGTTAATTTCAACTACAGCTGAGCTTTGGCTTTCCTAACTCTAACACTGCTTGCTTAGGTAACATCTTTATATTCCTGCTCTGTAGTCTGTGCACATCTCTGCCTGTCATGGGGTTCCTTTTTATGATTGAGCTTGATCGGGGGGTCCTTGTTCCTGTTGACCTTCAGTATGCGCAGAGAATGACCTGTTGTTCTTTGAGGAGGACATCTTTGAAGAGCTACCAGCTGCCCTGAGTTCCTTTGCCCTTTAGATCAATTTTATATGGAATTTTGCTAAATAGATCTCTGAACAAACTGAATTCTATCACCTGGAAGACCATAGTTTTGATCTTTCTATTGTTTTGCTTAGTTATCTCAGGATTTTAAAAGCCAAGATCTCATGATCAGTGCACACAAAATTTCAACTCAGCCTTCCCAATATCTAGCAAATTTATTTGCAAGTAACAAGCTATGCAGAGCATCTTTCAATGTTGCGTCTACATTCTAACCTCTCTCTAGGACAGAAACTGGGTTTTTTTCCCCTTCCTTAATTCCTTGTTATGAACATATTAACCTTTAAATTACAGACAGCAAATAAACAGACAGATCAATAAATATTCAATCTGTTTCTCTGTACAAGATTGAAATAAAAATGGTCATAGGATAATAGGATAATTCAGATTGGAGAGGATCTCAGGAGGTCATCTCCTGCAGGGTCAAAGCTGCTGACTGCACAATAGGGTGAGCTGTGATATCAGACCATGTTACTGAGGGCTTTGCCCAGTCTGGTCCTGAAAATTTCCAAGCCTGGAAACAACACACAACTTTTTTATATAATCAGATCCACTGTTCAGCTGTCTTCGTAGAGGACAACTTTTATCTTATATCTAGTCTGAACCTGTCTTGATTCAACTTATGCCTGCTGTTTGTCATTGTCTCATCCCTATGAGCAGCGTGGCTTCATCTTCCTGATACCTTCCTCATGGAAACCACCAGACTGCTGCTAGGTTCCCCCAAAGCTCTCTCTTCTCCAGGCTGAACAAGCCCAATTCCCTCAGCCTGTCCTCATATGGCATATACTTCCTCATTTTATGCCAGCAAGTTTACCATTTCCAAGTCATTTTGCAGCATTCTGTGACATCAGGACCAAGCTCTCAGATGTCATTCAGGAAACTTTCAGAACGTACTTAGAGGTTGGAAATCCCACTTTGGTAGAGAACCCCCTGGGACTCCAGCATTGCACTGATGAAAATAGCAATGCCTAAAAGCCCTGTGGGAACCCAAAGTGTTGTATTTAATCTTTAGAATAGGAAAAATTATAAAGAAAGAAAAAAATGGAAGGCCAAGAAGCAGAGTATGCTGCCAATTTTTTCAGAGATTAAGACCTAAAAGTATTAGGGAAGGCATCACTATAAAATAGTAAATACAGTAAAAATTTTAAAGGCTTTGTCACTTTTGTCAAGTTAAACTTTGTAGACAAACTTCTTAATTTCTTAAAGGTACAAGGTAGGCCATTAAATGTATTAGTAATATCAGAGATAACATTTGATTGCAAAGAAAACTCCCATTGAGAGATAACACTGTCCTTCCACCACCTAAAATATTTGTTAATTTCTGAATTGCTCTACTAAGTCCAGCTGTTTACAATTTGGCCATTGGATAAATTCAATATTTACTTCTTATAAATTAATATGTGCTTGTTGGTTAACTCCTCCTCACACATGGTAAGTTTTTCCCCTACTTATGTCTAACTATGTTCAAAGTATTATATATGATGGCATTATAGCTTTCTGGTGGTGTATTTTACCACAATAAGCAAATGTTACCTTATTCCTTTGGATGTAGAGAAAATAAAATAAAATATATCATATTTAAATGGCCATGACTAGTTCATGACTGTAGTGATTGAAGCCTACCAAATGGCTTAAAATTAGTTAATCATGCTATTGCTTAAGTGGGATAGAAATAATACAGATATTTGAGTAATCCTTTTGCTGAGGGATGAGTTTAATAATTTTTTTAATTTATATGAGCTGTATGACTAAGGACTTCTAAATGGGTGGAAATCCTTACCTGCAAAGATTAAGGTATGGGATTTTTCCTAATTGGTAACTTCTGTGAATTATTTGACTCTTTTGACCGAACATGATTCATGTATTACAATCCACTTTTGCTTGAACTCTTCTGTGTTTACTTCTAGAAGATATAGATATGTATAAAAAAAGTATTTGGATACATGCAACAAGCCAAGATTCTCACATACAAAGCAGACTAGAAAAACAACTGGATCAAGTAGTGCAAGCTGTCAAAGAGGTTTCAAGAATTATACATTGAGTCAGTTAAAGATCAGCTGATGGACAGAACAGAGAGAGTATGTCCTCATAGAAGAAAAAGATCTTGAATTTCAAGGTTGAAATGAAACAGCTGGTAAATGGCTTTGTGTCATTTGAAAGGGGGAAGAAATTTGTACATCAAGGAAATTCTAACCCAAATATGGCGAAAATACTGTTTCTGAGCAGTCTCCCGTTATTCTAAAGAGGAAGTAGTTTGTTTCTATCATGGTCAATGTCACCATAAGAACTTAGAATTTTGAAGGTATAGAAGCGTTGATTGATTTACTTTGTCAGATTATTTGTCAGATGTTTTTCTCAAATGTTAAGGCAACCTATAATGCTCCGGATCCAGTACCACACTGTCTTTGTACAGACTGACACATTACTTACCAGACCCCTAAGGAAGTTTCACAAAAACTTTTAGTGCTTTTAGTAGACTTGCTTTTGTAGATTATTGTTGACCAGAATAAGAGCAGGATTCACAATCCTACCGTGATATTAAACATGCTATAGAATAGAAACAGTATATAAGAACATCTATTCTATTTCAAACATTAGAGTAAGGAAAATCTCTTACTGACGACTGAAAGCATTGTAAAATATATATAGCTTTTTACATATACTTGTGTTAATGATAGCTCAAGTCTAGAGCTGTTGGATGAAAGCTTAACATCAAAGGTGTCCATGATGGCAATTCTCACTTGGTTTGGAGCTGACTTTGCCATAAGAGCTAGATCCAGCAATAAATGTGAGAATAGTTATCCAGCTGAACAATTGGGAAGTATTTGCAGATTTCCAGGCAGATAAATCTTGCCCTAAAAAATGCACTGCTATTAATTTGTTTGCCCACGTAGTTGTCTGAATACTTACTATTTAAATGCACAAAAGCACTGTATGTGTTCTCAGACATATAGATATATATCCTTTTATTTACTCAGGCTAGCTTCTCCACTTAATTTCTCAGGATTACTCACAGAAATGATATTAAACATGTATATGGGGATGAATAGTATGAGTTCTCTAGACCCTTTCCAGTTCTATTATCTAAGGTTTCTTGCAAATCTGTGGCCTTTTTAGTATCCTCATGCAGCAGCTTGCTCCTCTGGGAAGTATATAAAGGAGTCAAATGTTACTTGTTGAGAATTATATCATATCTTTAAAATGAAGGAAGACAAACTTGGACATTTTGTTATTACAATGTTTATCTTCAATTAGCAAGCCGTCATTAGTTATGGTAATAGTTAGCTATCATTAATTGTGGTAGTAGTATGAAAATTAATTGCTGAAATTAATCCCTAATGCATCTTCATGATGTTCCTTCTACTAAATTAAAGATTTTTTTTTTCCTTATTTCGGTGGCAGCTGCTCTAGATGCAGTGCAATAATATAAAGAACAAGCTAAGTATAAAATTACGTTTCTAATTGTTATAAATGGCCTTTTTCTCCTATAACATGAGTCCTGGTTCCAGCCAGGGTAGGGTTGGTTTTTGCAGCAGCCAGGAGGGACGTGGCCAGGATCCTGAGGTTATTCTATACTACCTCATGCCATTCTTAAACCAAGATGACACGGCATCCACACACAAAGAGTGAAAGAATGTCAAATCCCAGGTCCCACATATAAACCGTTTTAACGAGACAATGCAATGCAGATGATATAAATCTCGTCACAATCTGACATTGTAGAAAGTCTCAAAGAATTTATCAATATTAATTTCAAACAAATTGATTTTAATTTATCTTTGGATACTTATGTAGCTACTTCTAGGGTTGCACTGATCAGCATGTATTCTGGACACTGATTTTCTTAGTAATGCAGTGAGAATGCTCATGACGTTCTTCTGTCTGTGTGGAAGCTGAGCAAGCTTTGCCCCAGTGTCTCTGTTTAGTCTTAAGTGTTATTAAAAGCTGTTCAGCCTAGTGAGGCCAGGGTCACAGCTTCTGAGAGAAAGAAACTATGCACACAACAAGTCAACAAATGATGGGATAATTCATGTCAGTATGACCCAGTCAACAACTCAATGCTGCTGACAACAATCCACTTAAGGATTCTGGTTTCAGAATTCAGAACAGGCCACAGAAATGCCTGAGGGCACAAGGGGGCCAAACCTGTGTATGCCTTAGGGAAGACGGATGCAGGGAAGGGAAGATGGACTTACCCAGGTCTTGACAATTCTGAGGACACGCTCAAAGCAAGTCCATGCACATGTCCAGGATGGCAAATCAACCTCAGACTCTGTCCTGAAGTTTCTGACATGTGACCAACTCCCAGAAAACACTTTCATGATTGCAGCCTGATGCAAAATATGCTAGAAAAACATAAGAGAACAACTTCAAGCTCTTCAAATTATCATATATTTTTCTGCTTCTGGTTCACCTATTAGATGAAGGCTGTCATCTTCCTCTTAAACCGTCTCTTCTTTAAGCTAGGAAGTCCCAGTTTGTTTAACCTTTTCAGATGATATATACAATACTTTAGCTGCTTTCCATTTTTATCGTTAAAGTTCCATTAATTGCTTTACATCTTTCTGGAAAAACAAGCTTTCCTAGTAGGATAAGGTACTCTAGTCTGCATGTTTATACTTTCCTGTTTATAGCCTGTCTGTTTATACTCTCCAGAGTGATGTTTATCTCTTTTCACACTATCCTGACATTGTTATGTCACAGTCTTTTATCATCCTCCATAGTCTCTTATATGTTTTTCTGCATAATTGCTAGGGAGACACTTCAGCTCATCCCATCCAATCTTCATTATGTTTATGTTTTCTGCATAGGATTACTTGTCACCACCTTCTGCTAAATTTAATTTATTTCATAACTTTCTTTAAGTAATTTTGTAATTTTTTTTTCTTTTCAGAAGCTTCACTGGAGTCAGAGTAAGAAAAATTTGTAGCTTTTCCTTTGTCCAAATAGAGTAGGAGTTAGTGGACCTTTGCAGAGGATATTCTGATTAGATATTCAGGAAAGAATTCAACTGCCAAGAACAGCAGAAGTGTGGGATAGAGTGGGTGTAAAATCTTCACTGCTAAAGTCCTTTCAGATCAGGATCGACAGGCATCTGTCAGGAGTGACATAAGTACAAGTACAAAAGTACTTCATGCCAGTAATGGAATAGATGAAGCTTCTTCCAGTCATTCTCTGCACAGAGGAAACCAATAATTGTCTGCAATTGCATGGGACTGCAGAGTAAATTAACCACAGACCAAAGGAAAGAAGTCTCAATAAAAGAACAAAAACTACATTTTAATCACATTTGTCAACATGGGGTCTTCAAAAGTAACTCATAAGGATTTCCAAAGACTATGACACATCAGGTGCTTAGAATTATAACATGAATGTAGACAGAATCTATTATTTGAAATAATGTTAAGCGTATTTATACAAAGACAAGGCATTAAAAATTATTTTTCATTAAAGATGATTCTTTTTCCACAAGTGATGCTTTTGAATATTTTTAATTTGATATTTAAAATGATTTATGTGATCCTCAAAAGTTTGCTTCCACTTATGCAGAAAGACATTGCACACCTCTTTGTGTGTGTTTTCTCTTTCAAACTTCACCTTAGAATCTTATTCTGCAGTTGAGCAGAAGTGGCAGAAATGTTCAAGTCCTGGTGGTACAATAATAAATTTTCATTATTATATTCTCTGGGGAACAAGAATAAAATAAACTTAATGCTTCACATGGTAAGTACCATGCAGCAACTATCAGCAGGTTGGGTGGAAGAGGAGAGCAGTCTTCTCCTGTCTTCTACAGCTGGTGATGTTTCAAGTGCGGTGCTTCATTATTGTGCTCTGGTTTCTGCAAAACAGCCTTGTGCTTCTGAAAACAGTAATTCAAAACCTGCGAGCCTACTGCAAGCAAAGTTCCCCCAAGAGATCAAGAAGTTAACCTGAATTTCACAATAACTCATTTCTTCTGAAATCCATTTTTTATTCTAGCAAAAAGGATCTTTTCACAAAGTTGGTTCTTGCAACAATATGAAATGTACCATGGCAAGTAAGAAATATCATAAAAGTAACTGTAAGTAAAAAAATACTGTTTTACCTGGTTTGGTCATGATATAATAACTACTAAAAATATACTGAAATTATTGTAAATACCTATGCATGAATTAACTGCATTCTGTGCTTATTTTTGTGCAGAGCTTCTTCCCTCAAAGCTCTGCAGCAAAGAAACTATACCATTAACCAAAGGAATACTGTGTGCAAATTCATAAAGCTTTGGGGAAGAATGTTTATTTCAAAATTGCTGCTTTCTCTAGCAACTACTGTAAGTTAAGGCAAATAAAATATTGAAACCTGAAACAGTAGGTGCAAAATAGCACCTTTACATCTTCAAAATTTCTATTTAAATATAGCTTAATTTTCCTTTAAAATAATTAACTCCCAAACACATGATTGAGATCAGCCAGAAGAATTTCATGAAGCGTTGCTATAGAAGAACCAAGCTGCAAAGACTAAAACTGTACTGGGAATAGACTAAAACACAGGGGAATGCACGCTTCTAAAATGAACCAAACAGTATTGTAATTATTTTCTCCTCAGATTATGGAAGATCTGCATGCAACTACTCTGGCAGTATTTAAATCCTTAGGCCATTTTCCTAATAGTGGTATAACATTGTTGCATAACATACATTTCAAATACGTGTATGTTTATATGAGCAATTTAGTGTAAAAACCAAGAACAGTTATTTTAGTTCTGAAGGTAAATTCTGAACGAGTTTGAATGCTGCTTTTTCCAATTGCCAATACTGTTTGCAAATTATGCCCTGAAAGCCACTCTTCCCAATCAAACAGAGTGCTGCCATGCATGTGATCCGATCTGGCAAGTGTCAGGCACTGTTGGGAATAAACTGTTGGACTGAACAAATGGTTTTATGGACTGACAACAACAACAAAAAGTTACACTCCTCTTTCCTTTCTCCCACCCCACTGACATTCTGCTTATGAAACAGCTGCAGGGTCAGACCAACCTCACAGAAGTTGTCACAGCTCAGCTTTTCTCTTGCATGTGAGAGGTTAACCTAAACCCAAGGAGACAGAACTACCACAAGGAGCTCTAACAGGAGAGCAATGGTGTACAGTAAATGACATTTTAAACACAGTCAAGGAAACACAGAGAAGCAAAAGGACTTTGCAGCACAGAGGTGTCTTCTGAGCAAAAGATAAGCAAGAAATGCAATAAAGCAGATGAAAAAAATACCTTGAATTTGTGACTTGAGTAAGTAGAAAATCTTAAGAATTTGTATTACAGCTTTAACTTCTAAATCCTCCAAATAACTGTGTCACTACAAAACAACAAGAAATGAACAGCTGGCATGGAACAGCTGTTAGTAAAAGTACCACAGAGGAGTATGAATTAAAAAAAAAAATTGCTCAGTTATCTTAAAATAATCAAGTATCTGTTTTTATAAGACAGTGTTCATCCAGCAATAGAAAGAATTAAAACTCCAGCAAATAAATAGGTTTGGCTTGAAAAACACTGAGATCATACCACCATTAAATTCTTGTAATTTATGCCCACTGGAGAAGTTTCATAAGGTAAAAGAAAATGAGTAATGATCAGAAAATGGCATGTAATTTGATGTATTTTATTTGACTAAAAGAACCAAACTTATGAGTACATAGTTATAACTCAACAATACCATTAAGGATAAATGAGAACTAGGATCTGTGTTTCAAGGGAGTTTTACCCTTTATGCTCTTTAATGTATATTCCCTAAGTTAGAACTATCAAGAAAACTTATTGTTTCCCTTTTAATTAATAGTGCTTTGCATCTGGCTCAGTCATGTAGAGTGAAATCTCCAACTTTTACTGAGTTTTCAGAAGTGTGGTGTGTGTATGATACTTTGGTTGTCCTTATAGGTCTCTTTTGCATTCCAATATGTCCTAAGACTTCCTGATGCATGGTTCTTCTTTTGATTAGTTGCAAAAATAGGGGCCATATACTCCTACTCCCTGCCTTTTAAATAATCACAGATAAGCATATGTTAGAGACCACAATTTAATGTTATTAGCTAAAAGGCAGAAAAAGCCAGAATAACTTGTCAATTTTTTCTTGCTGCCAGTTTGAAAAACATCACCATTGTATTTCTGAGTGCAAGTCTAGGTTCAGCAGATCATCAACTGCAAATAAGATGTTATGGAATGCTTAGAAAATGGCATGGAGCCAGCCACCAGCAATAAAAGTCAACATGGGTTCACAACAGGAGAATAATGTTTAACTAATTTTTTATACTTCTGTGATAAGTCTTAGTGGGTGAAAGGAGGGCAGTGGATGTAGTTTTTTTCTGATTTTAATACAGCTTTTTGTCCCTCAGAGCATCCTTCTGGACAAGTTGTCCATCTGCGGGATGAGCAGGATCACAGTGCATGGGTGAAGAACTGATTGAAGGGCGAGGTTGAGAGAATTGTAGTGGATGGGGCTACATCTGTCTGACACCCAGTCACCAGCAGTGTTCCTCTGGGTTCCACTCTTGGGCCAGTTCAGATGGTGTTAGGAAGCCTTTCTCAGTGGGGGTTGTAGGGCATGGACTCCACAAGATGGTGACAAGCGAAGACATAAAAATCCAGGGTTCTTAAACTGTTACGTTGTTATGAGTTTACATACTTGTGAGGCACAACAAATGTGTTTAACCAACCACCATAAACCACGATAGGAACATGCTTCAGGTGTAACCAATCACCAACCCCACAGTGTCAGCACTTATTGCTTCTACCAATTGTTTTCCAGTTATGTAACTTGTTTTTCACGTCTAGTTTAGCTGAGTCATTCCCAGAATGCTCTCTGGTTAGCCCAACTAGCATAAGTGAGCAAGGATTTTACAAGGGCAACAAGGCCCTCAGTTTGCAAGGCCTTTTTGCTCTGCAACATTTCTCTGCTGAGAGGGAGGTCAAACACTGGATCAGGATTCCTGCTGAGGTGGTTGAGTCCCAAAGCCAGTTAGTGTTTAAGAAGCATTTGCACTGTACCCTTAATAACTTGCTTTAAAACTTTGGTCAGCCCTGATGTGGTCAGGAGGTTGGACTGGATGATTATTGTAGGTCCCTCCATCTGAAAAAGCCTGTTCTATTCTATTTTAATCACACCATAATTTTAACACAGGTAATTGCTGATGATTTTAACTGTAGCGAGCTGCAGATAGTGGACCACAAAATTACCTTGGTTAGATGTTCCTACCAAGATCATTTTTTCACCCAGAAAGATATTTAAAGAGCTGCTGTATGACAGCACAGGCATGTATCTCACTCCAGATTCATCCTTCCTCTTTTGATTGTCTGTTCCTGCCCTACAGCACTTGCATAAAACATAGAAGTCATATCAGAAAAATCTTGATTTATTAGGGTGAAGCCATGTCATGGACAAGGAAGAACAACATCGTTTCATAAAGAAAGATTACATATCTAGATGCTATAGCAGAACTGACATTGGCTGTAAAAAGCCAATATGGTTTTCCTTATTAGAGAGAATTTCTCCCTATCACAGCACAGGGCAGACTGGAAATCCCTGAGGTGTGAAAGGTAGAAACAACAGAATAAGAAAAAGTCTCATATATAATCTCGCTTTAAGTAGCTTCCTTTTCTTTTTGTCTCCCTTTTCTCCATCAACAACGTGAGATGTTTCCAGCTGTGATGTTTACTTTGATGGATGCAGAAATCACAGCATTCTGGAGCTCACAAATAACTTTTGCTTTTCTTACTGTAATTCATCTGAAGAATAATTTTAGCTCTTTAATAGTGGGGTATCCCTCAGAGAATGGCCTGGTGGTTATATAGATATGAACACTGCAAAGTCTTTCTTTCTGAAATTCATCAAGCATTTTCCAACAGAAGCTGTTCTTTCCCAATGGGGAGCTTGTCACAGATGTCATTGAGGTAAAACACCCATCCTTGTGATCACAGATATCCATCCCTGCTCAAAAAACATATTTTCCTAAAAGCTGTATGCATAACCCATTCTTCAGTAAACTGGGTTTTTAATTGAGCTGTGCTGTATTGCTAGAAAAAAATATGGCAGTCATCAGTGTTGAGTTAATAAACAATGAACACTGAATAATGGACATGACATTTCAAGATTTTTTGGAAGAGAACCTAAGTAAGACTTTCATATGTAGACTTAGAAACACATATTAGAAAAAAATATTAGTTTATTATTTAGAGTTTCCTCTAGTCTGTAGCCTTCTCCTTTTGTTTCAGATTTTGCTGACTGATATGTTTTGCCATAAAGTACTCTCTTCTTTATATTGTTTCTGAACATGTGCTCACTTCCAAACTAATTTTCAAATTTCATTGAAGAATCGTAGCAGCAAGTGTTGGTAAAACCATTTTTATTATATTCATTTTACTGGTTTTTAGAGGAAAACTATATCTATCCTGGTGGTATGAACGTTCATTAACTACTTGGGACCAATAAAACCACTGTGAAAGACTGCTAAATTGAATGCGTTCAAGTAAAAGGAAGCATTACTCACAGGCTCCAAGCATCTGCCTCAGATGAAATAGGCATCAAACACTGGAAACAGCAGAGCCTTGTCCCACTGTGAAAAGAAATTATCTTAAGCCTTTACACTCAAGATGTTAAATCAATGTACTGGACTTGCTACAGTTAAATAATTGACAGCCTATAGGACAAATAAATGAGATAATGCTGAACAAATAAGGACAGCCTAATAAATTACTAAAATGTATGCAGCAGTGTGAAGGGGTTGTTTTCATGGATTTGGAAAGGGCAGATTTGTTTAGGGCTGTGAATGACAAAGATCTATGAGAACTGTGAAGCAACAACAAAATGTAGACTATATATTTTCCTCATTTTTAGAAAAAATATTTCATTATTCTACTATGAATAAATAAGAAATTGGGAAAATATTTGCCTCTTAAAAAATATACTGAGTTGTAATGTGTATATAAACAGAAATAAAGTAAAAATTGCAGAAATGCTACAAATATTGAATATCAAAATACTGTTCAGAGCTATTTTACATGTTTTCTCAAATATAAAAAAAAGTTCATAAGGAAAATACAGAGAAAAATATTTAATTAAGAGGATCTTTCTACTGGCAAACTAAAGACCTGTCTTCTTGCTGGGCACAGACCTGTCACTGCAGTACCTTCTAGGGAGTGGTGTGTCATAGACTCTTAATCAAATATCCTCGTTCTGCATCTAGATTTTTCCTAATGTCCTAGCTTTGTGATACAACATCGCTTTCTCACTTATTCCTCTTTAAATATTGTCTGAACATAGGAAAAAAAATTGACACATATTAGACACCATCAGTTTCTATTTCAGCCACCAGTAAATTTCTGAATACTCATAAAGGGTTGGGTAGGTGTTCTGTATAAGACTCAGGCAAAAATCAACTTTCTTTTCCCTTAAAAGTTTCTAAAAGGAAATATTGTTTGCCACAACTTCGTCAGGTATAGTTCCATGTTTTCAGGCATGATAAACAAATTTTTTTTTATAGAGTTGTATATTTAAGGAGAAAAAAAAGGTCAAAGCTAGAAGTCATGATTTTAAAAGGGCTTGGAGGAGAGGAAAACACCCACAGTTTTTGCCTTTTCCTCTTATTCTAGCACAATTTTAAATTCAGACAAAAGAAGTTCTGTATTTTGGTCCCTTTCCTCCCTTCTCATTTTTTTCCTCTCTGCAACTCACACATAAAAATTAAAGGTGCTCATTATGCACTGCATTTGTCTATTTAATCTTTGAAGCATGATAAGCTATGGGGAAGAAAGTAATATTTATCTTTCTGTATAAATTTCAGAACTTTATTTCTTTGATTCATTATCTGTTACATAGAAGTTGAATGAACATGGGAATATTTTCAAACAGAAAACAAGGACTGTTGCCAACTACATGAGGGTAGAATAATGGTTTTTATGTATAATGTTTGAGTTTTGTATTTCATTTGTGGGAGTGTTTTAAAGGAAAAGCACATATTTATTTTCTGAAAAGATTAAGAAAGTTCTCCTAAAACCTTTCCAAGACTGCTAGGATGGCTGACAAATTTGACTAATTTTTCTTTCTGTGTTTCCTCTTCTTGGGGGCAGGGGGCAAGCATTTTTCCTTTATCACATGCTAAAACAGCTGTCAAATTTACTACTTTGCAGAAAAGTGGTAAAACCATGGGAAACTCTTGTAGATGACACCGACTCCCACAGACACAGCTCGTGTGCTATCTGCTGCAAAACCAAAAAGTGTTTAAGCTGACTACTACCCCAAAGGAGGGCTGTGAAGTGGGGGTGAATACAAGTGGAAAGCAGTGCAGGCTGATGAAGTGTGCAGCCTTCAGCTCTGAGTAAACCTGCCACACACCTTATAGAGGTATAAGGCTCTACCAATGCACAGCTTGCGTGGGTTGCAAACTCCCAGCTGCTTGTTGCCTCTCTCCCAGCCCTGGCAGCTCTGGGATCCCTGGGAAGCAGACCAAGGCACCCCGAGTTTAGGACAGCTCCAGCAGTCTCCTCAGCCAGGCGCCTCTTGTGAAAGATGCACGGATCAAGTGCCAGCAAATAAAATGATGCTGTTGTCATAACCTAAAACTTACATCTCCCACAGGAGATGAATTTTCTTTGTGAAATGTGCAACAGCAGCTGATAAAGTGTGTACAAGATCATTACTGACTGGATTTTTCTATTATATGTTTCAAATGCTGAAACAACTGCTCTGAGAGAAATATATCTTGCTTTTGTTCCTCTTATTCTGTGACATAGTAAAATATTTCCATGGTTTTAATGGCCTTTTCTTACGTTTTGCTATCTTTCCAATGCTGGTGTCCTTTCATTCATGCAAAAGCAGCCTGAATTTCACTTTAGTCTTTTCACAGTCTGGCTTTCTCTCTGAAATGTTCAGATCTCTTTCGAAAATGTACAAAAAAAGTTTGCAGTAAGTTGTCAATGTCTCCCTCCAAGTTTTATTTTTGCAGAGGATTTCTTAACCTCTTTGCTATCTAATCATTCACTAATTTTGCCTCAGTGGCTACTTTGATGGCACTGTTTAAAATAACTGTAGGCAGCTACATTTTGTACTTTATAATATGACTCTGGTTTCTTTTAAAAGTGCTCTGAATGTTTATCATGCCGCTGTGGCTTAGACTGCTTTGAGTGATGTTCTGCCGGTGGTAGTTCAGTCTTCATCCCAGCCATCTCTGTCTCCCAGCCTGGCATTTCAGACCATTAATAAAAACACTTGAAAGCATAACTATGTATGAAATATTATTGTCATGGATACAAGCAAAGCTGTGCTAGTAATATTATCTCCTTAAAATATATGAACATTGGAGCTGCAGCATAATAATAAGAAAAGTCATAGCAATTATATTACAGTTAAAAAAAAGCAGAGATCACATTCATTCACTGTGCAAGCAATTAAGCTGTGATGTATGAACTAATGTTTAAGACAACAATATTGCTTATAATATTTCCTGTGTTTGCTGCAGTAATGTTCCAATATTAAATATTGTTTGATTCCATGTTTTATATCTTAGTATGTTCTGTTAAAGCTGCTGCAACCATTAAACACCATGAAGCACATATATTTTGATTCCCCCTTCTGTATATGTCATCCTTCTTTGAAATGTTCCACTCAGTGACACAGCAGTATTTTTGTCCAAGGCTATGGCAGACAGTAACTGCCCATAAACTGTGAAATAGTTTGATACAAATCATCTCTTCCACTCAAGATGGTGTGATATGTAATTCCAGAACATTCACAATGCCAAGCATTGTATCTTTGCTTTTTTTGTACTTTCTTTCTGTGAATTACAAGTATCAAGACAAGCTTTGTTTTTCTCCAGAAAAATGCACGGCTTCAGGTCACTCCTATATAATTACTACAGTATGTAAATATTGCAGTGAACTAATCTGGAATTCTGTGAACACCTCAGCAGCCTATCTCAATGTTTTAAATACAAGTTTCCCATACAACAGTGTACTCAAAGTCCTCATTTTGGTGTTTGTTTTTTTGGGTTTTTTTGTTTACTTCTACTTCCACTTACTTAAAGGCACAGAAATTCTGGGTTCTAGATGTTTTCATGAGTGTATCTTATTCAAAATCTGTCACAGAAACACAGAATCACAGAATGGGTAAGACTGAAAGGGACGAGCAGTGGCATCATCTGGTCCAACCTCTCTACTCAAGCAGTGTCATCCTAGAGCAAATGGCACAGGATTGCATCCAGACAGTTCTTAAATAGATCCGCAGCCAAGTTGGTTTAAAATCTGTGCTAATACTGACATTTGAGATTTGAGAGAAACAGCAGTGAAAAATCCAGAATTTTGATAACCATCTTAGGTGCCATAAAATAAGGCTCTTCTTACCGTGATAAAGATGAAAATTCCTTTGAAAACTCTGCTTTCCATCATGGGCTGTTATTTTGGTTTTAATACAGTACCCTGCCCGCTCCATTACCCTAAAGTGCTGCACTGTTTCTCCTCATACACCATGTGCTGCAGTCCTCTGAGCTTCCTGATAAGCCTCCACCGGACTTGCACCAGGACAGCGATGTATTTCTTACACTGGGAAGCCCCCAAGCAGGCACCCCAGTCCAGCTGTGAACTCTCTAGTGCTAAAAGAGGGGAGTTCTAAACCTCCTTTGACTTGCTGGCTACGCTCTTGCTACCACAGCTGTTGGCCATTCCCTGCAGAGGCAGACAGCTCACCCGTGTTTACTTAAAGTCTTTGTTGCACACCAGGATTCCCCACTCCTTTTCTGCAAACCTTCCTTCTGTGCATCTGGTGCCCAGCCTGTATTGCTGCAGAGTGATTCCCTCCTGTGTGTGAGATATCTGGAGTGGCACATTGCTGTACAAAATTCCTACGAAAACAGAAGGTGTCACCATTTATTTGATCAGCCATTACAAGGGACAAGCAGCTGCCCTACAGAAGCAGCCCAATACCTTTAAAGCTGGATGTTGGGTAGGTGAATCAGCAAGGAGCAAGATGTCAGTTTTCTGAAGCCTAACATATCTGTACTGAACTGAAGACAAATTTCGAAGCCACTTATAGTGCTAACTTATGTTCCTTGTTGTGTTGTGTTTCATTTTTCATTGTTGAAATGGCTGACTAATTTACATGAAAAAGGACTCTACATAACAATACAAGTTGTTTTGCCATTTGTTGGTGAGACAACTCCAGAAACATTTAAATTTTTGTTGATATTAGACTAGCATGAAGTTTTCTGTTGAGTTAGAGATTAGTTTACTGTAACAGAATAGATAAAAAAGAGATATTACCTGCATAAGGGTTCTCCATTTTCCAAATCAATCCCCTTCTTCTACTACTGTTTAAAAAAAAAATTGTGATGAATTATTAATTTTATCAAGAAAACTTTGATAGCATAATCAAGCATACAGGGATATAACTCCAGCTCTAGCCACTCCAACAGTCTTATACTACCCAGCCATAGATGAATCGAATTCAAAACATATGGACTAGGATCTACAATAGATGAATGACTAAAGCATAAAACATCGTAAAATGTAAATTAAATTTTCATAGGAAAAACCAAACTAAAATTACTATAAGAGTCAGTACAAACACAACAAAAGAGCATGAAGTAGAGTTCTAATTAATAGTAGAAAAACCAGTATCATCACAAAGATCTGCCTGTCTCTGTTTCAGGCTGTGGTTTCCACTGGAGTTTTATTGATTAAATATTCATAAGCTACCCTTTTTGCCAATTAAATAATAATCATGTCCATCATAAGTTTAGAGGTCATTTATCTAAAGAACCTCACTACGGATTCACTTCTTTCATCTTGTCTTTTATCTGAAAGAGCTCTTCTTTCCCTGACAGCAGGTATTGAAAGCCAAAATTGACTGAAATGTCAACTTTTCAAGCTATTCAAGAGAATACAGAAAATATATTATAAAATAGAGGGTGTTTTATGACTTGAAGAAGCTTGGAGAAATGTGTTTCCACATCTGACATGCATTTAAATTTTACAACAAACTAATCCTGATTCCTAAAGGAAACAAAATTGTGTCTTCCTTTTTCTATTATTTATAGAGATTTTCTTCAATTTTAACAATTTTAGTGTATTTGATGGCAAAATCATAAAGCATTACCCTGTAGAAATCTAATTTCCCTTTCCCTTTCTTTTTCCATTTCCTTTCCCTTTCCCTTCTTTCCCCTTCCCTTTCCCTTTCCCTTCTTTCTCCTTCCCCTTCCCTTACCCTTTCCCTTTCCAGCCCAGAGTGATACCAACACAGGGTGCTTTCTAATAGCCCATAGGGCAAGCTCAGGACTGCTTGCAGTGCTTCTTGCATAGACACTTCCTCGCTTGCCAGTGGGACAGCAACAAGATGCTGCTAAAGCTTTTGCTGGGAAGATGTGGGTTCTTGGTCAGGAGCAGGAATCAGTGCTGGCAACAGAACCTGATGTCCATGGAAGTACCAGTTCTTTATTAATTATTTTAAAGTACCTTTAAAATAAAATAAACTACCTCCAGACTCAGAAATGTTCCTTTGTAAAGCAAATAAATGGCATTCCTGCAACAGGCAACTTGCCAGAAATTTACTGTCATTGCTATCAGTTCTACTGAAGGAAGTAGAGGTGCTGCCTTTAAAAGCCTCAGGCCTTTCCTCTTTATCTGATTGTTTCCTGAGCAGAAATAATTTCTCTGTCATCTCTGGCAAATTAAAATTAAAAAAAAATCAAAGTAAGCTACTCCTTAAATTTATTTCCTCTGTATCAGCCATCAGTCTGTTCTCTCGCATGTCAGACCAGTGCCCATTAGCAATCTGATCTCATACAATGTAGTTAAGACAGATTTTGAAGTAACTTGAGAGAAAGGAACAGGCAATGTATCATTTCCTTTGCAAATGTATGAGATGTGGAAGTGGAAATGCCAAAGCATTTTGACATTAACCCTTGATTCTAACTGGCTTTCATGACTCATTCAGTTGGTGAGTGAGCAAAAAGATTATACCAGGAAAGGAAACTCTGAACAGCTTATTTAAATTAATATATGTTTACTCAGGAAACTGTTTCCTGTTCTGATTGCAGGTAGGGGTGCGCTAACTTTGCCTTGCTGTGAATAAACTTAGAAGTGTAGAAAGTGAAAACGTGGCTGAAGCATTGAGAGTATCACACCACTTCTGCCTGGTAATGCACACTCAGAGCTCTGCCAGGGAGTGCCACATCTGTGTGCCATGTGACACTGTGTCGTGCACCGTACTAAGGTTAAACCCTGTCTTCTGTGAGCAAAGCAGCTTTCACTACCCCAGTGAAAGCTGGGGTAGTGAAAGCTGCTTTGTCACTGTTAGCAAACCATCTTCTGAATGCTGTTCTACTGCCTTTGAGGTGACAGAGCAGCAATGAGAAAGAGTCTGATGAACAATGAGCTTCCTCATGCTTCCCTTCAACAAATTCTGAGTTATGCTCAGAATCTGAGACAGATATGATAAATCCAGACATGCTAAACATGGGTTTAATTTATTATTATGGGGTGGGTTGACCTTAGCTGGCTGTCAAACCCCACCCAGTCACTCTCTCACTCTGCCTCTTGAACATCACACCAGTGAAAACAAGATGGAAATGGGGTTAGATAAGGACCAATTTCTGTCACTGGCTAAACTGACTTGACTTGGGACAAAACTAAATGTACTTTATTGCCAATTAAAAATAGAATAGGATGGAGAGAAGCGGAGACAAAAACACCTCCCCCCCTTACCCACTGCTTTTTCCCAGGGTCAGCTTCAGCCCTTCACTCATGACTCCTCTACTTTCTCCTCTCCAAGCAGTGCAGAGGATGGGGAATGGGGAGTTGCAGTCAGCCCATAACAGCTCCTCTCTGCTGCTCCTGCCTCGTCACACATTTCCCTGCTCCGGCATGAGCTCTCCACTGGGTGCAGGGAAATCCAATCTTTCACAGAATTTCCTTCTACATTGAAATTTGAACTTGAAATAGTGTATCAGCTGACACTTGCTCTCAACACGAATGTGTGATAAACTGAGTAATGCAGTTAGGAGGGTAAAGCAATCAAAGATGCCTAATGAGGCTCAGTTCCTTGCAGAAGGAGGCTCCTTGTCCCAGTACAGGCTGACCACGGTGGCAGTGTGGCTGCTGGCAGCAGTGACACTCATGAACATTGCCTGGCCTGGAATCAGGGCTGAGCTGGGCTGAGCTGGGAATGCTGATCCCACACTGGGTTTCAGGGTCTAAACCAACACATAAATCTGGCTTTCTGAATCCTGCTTTCCTCTTCACCTTTCCATTCAGTAACTTCTAAAATGAACAATTTCCTGCCTAGTCTTTCTCTGAGGACAGAGATGCAGCATTTGGATGAAGCAACTGTACTGAACTGACTCATGCTCAGCTTGTACTTAATTTTCAGGTATTAAACTGATGGTCTTAAGCATGGTAGAATTGCTATGCTGTGCCCCACTGGGTTCCAAGATTGATGTTTTCACACGTTTTCTTAGCATTTGGCTGTTTAAGGCTTCTTTTCTCTCTTCCCCATAGTTTTCATCATCACAAGTTCTTTTACTTGCATCTTTTCCTTACTTAGAGTTTTTCCTGCTGTTTTTTACTCAGTGGAGACTCATGTAGCTCTTTTAAAAACATCTCCTTGCCACAGTATCTAGTAAGATTTTTAATACTTCTCTGCTTGTAAGGTGCTTTTATTGTCAGTTTCCTTTTAACCAGAATGACTAATGTGACATCACTACATAGCACGGAGATGGAAGACGCTCTGGCTGATGAAATTTCCAGGTGCAAACATACCCAGTGGAACTGGACTATAGAATTTATATCAAGTTGAGGTTTTTTAATTAAACAGTGTGTGGTGTGCATGTGTATATACTACCCAAGGATAGGTGTTTTCTTTTTATATTTATAGAAAGGAGTACAATGCTCTGAGCTATAACCCCAAGTTGAGGTTACCTGTTACTTACATGTTCAGGTAGGCAACCTTCACTTGTGAAGGGAAAGTACAGCTAATCGAGCTCTTATGCCTTGAATACCCATGAACCAATGTATTCAAACCATTCTGAGCAGGACACTCTGCTAGTATAAAGCAGTACAGCTTTTTTTTTATCAATAATCATCTCCTAAGTGAGTCCTAAAATCAAGATTTTAGGTTGTCCTCAGTTTTCTGGAGGGCTAAGTGATATATTTTCATATAACTTGTCACTGCAACTTAAAATTCTCCTTTTAGAGACATTTCGTGTTCTTTATGAACAATGAACAAATGTGCCCAGGTAAAGGGCAGAATACAGAAACCTCAGGGTGATTATAAAACATTGTATTGAGAAAACCTGACCTCATAAGGCTACAGAGTGCAAATAGAGAAAATTTACAGGAAAGTTATGTGTTAAATACAGAAATGTTGTTCTGGATTTGAGTACCATTGTAGGTATGCTGTTGATATGTTATGTTGCAAGAACTGATCCAAATGTTCTAAAAATCTCATTCAAATTAACCCAAACTGATCTTTTGCCTTGTCCCTCATCTCTGCCTCTTTCCATACATTATAGTTGTCACAGTGGCCTGGATGTCTTGCTCTATTTTTGTAATTCCCCCACTGAAATATGTTTCTGGCATCTGGTATCTAATAATCTGTTCCAATGAGCTTCTCTCCACCTTATAAACGCTGGTGTGATCTCCCACAGGGATGGATGACTCAGTTGAAAAAGAAGGAAGCTGGGAGTTTGCATTCCACTCCACTCAAAGGACAGAAAACGGAGTGGTGATGACATGGCCAGTGGATCTCATTCTCACCTCTCTACAGGTACTCTCTCTTCTGTTTCCTGTGTGGGCAGGGACAGTTGAAAGAACCAAGTGACAAATAAGCTGGACCAGCTCAGCCCTCATTCTGTGTCCAGTCTGTGAAGACTGTGAAGTTGTGGAACTCCAGGGAAGGGGCCAAGAGCAAGTGCCACCTCTCAGTACAAAATCTATGCTGATATCCTTATCCAGACCTTGGATACTCCAAACAGCATGCACCCTGGATACATTTGAGGTCATTGATGGGAAACTTTGCAAATTACTCTAAAATATTAATCATTTTCCAAAACTGAAGTGTTGGAAATATCTATCTTAAAGCTTATATTAACCCCCCAAATTTGTAGGTAAAAGTTTAAAAAAGCATCCTCTGCATTCAGCCTTCAGGTACTGCAGAACTGAAAGAAGCTGGGCAGAGTTCTTTATGGGAAATTACACTTCCTATTTTCCCCCCCAGGGATTCAAAACATTAAGTCCTTGTTTCACAGGCAAATCCTGACAGCACAGACGACTCCTTAGTGTCAGCCGGGGATGTTAAGAATGTTAGAACAATTGTATCGGGTCAGAGCAGACATCCGTCTAGCCCAGCATCCTGTCTGGCGGTGCCTCAGCGGATGCCTAGGAGAGTGTATGAGAACAGAAGCTTATAATGATGCTTCAAACATCTGGTGATTTGTAGCTCAGAGATTTTTATCATTGAAAAAATTTGTCTTGGAAGTAAGTAAGTGTTGGTAGAGTTTTTTTCCCAGCTCTTTTTTTCACGCTTTGTTTTCTTTTGAAAAAGCTTTCAGACTCCACGGCCTTTTGTCAAGCATTTCCACAACCCGGTGACATGATGTGTCATGAGCCATGTCCTTCTATGTCTCATAAATTCATCAACACTACATTTATTTGAAGGTCTCTAGGTCATTCACTACTTGAAGTCTTGTTTCATATCAGCCATTTCCTTTCCAGGGTAAAGAGTCCTAGCACTTTCAGTTGTTCCTTCCGTAGAAACTACTCAACATCTTTGATTACCTGTATAATCTTTTAGACTTTTTACTTTATTATTTTGAGATGAGGAGCAGAATTGATTTCACAGAATCACGGAATCACAGAATAAGCTGAGTTGGAAGAGATCCACAAGGATCATCGAGTCTAACTCCCAGCCCTGCACAGCACCATCCCCAAGAGTCACACCATGTGCCCAAGAGTATTTTCCAAACAATTCTTGAACTCTGTCAGGCTGGTGCTGTGACCACTTCCCTGGGGAGCCTGTTCCAGTGCCCAACCCCCTCTGGGTGAAGAGCCTTTCTCTAAAGCCCAACTCAAACCTCCCCTGACACAAATTCAGGCCATTCCCTTGGGTCCTGCCACTGGTCACCAGAGAGAAGAGATCAGTGCCTGCCCCTCCTCTTCCCCTCACAAAGAAGCTGTAGACTGCATTTCACTGACTTTCATCTTCCAGCAAATGTAGACTAATGCACAAATGTATTAATCCCAACGTAAACCCCAGTCCTGACTTTTCAGACAAGCCTCATTTTGAGGAGCAGCAGGAGTGGAGCTGTTCCACGGGGGAAGGCAAGCCATGAGCCAAGGGTGACAGACAGCAAGGTAGGCAGATGTAGTCCACTCTGTTCCGGGAGTGTGTCCCACAGCAACCAAAACTGAAAAGCACATGTGAAAGCAACGACAAGGTTCTGCTGACAGACCTGTGACTGCAACACAAGGCTGTAGCAATGAGACAGGGCCAAGGTCAAGCCAGGAAGTCATGCCACCAAGGCAGGGACAGCAAGGTACACAAGTGCAGCTGTGACATAGCTCGGGGCCTGAGCTTAACTGCAGCACCCAAACAAATGGATGGAGACCTCAGCAAGTCATCTTACAGCTCCTTCTCCTGTTCCGCTTGCACAGCACTGGGATCTGAGGTGCCACAGCAGCACTTTGCCAGAGCCAGCTATCAGCTCCAGCAGCCAAACCCCAACCAGGGCAGAAGAGGTGGCAGAATTTCTGTGTCTGGTGTGGGATATGAACAGTCACTACATAGAAATGGTACGCTGGAAGTGAAAAATAACTTGTTTCAGGTGGAAAAGTGGAGAAAACCTCATGTTGCTCTTGTTAACATGTTACACTTCTTTTAATTACTAGATGTAGCTTTATCTGTCCCAACAAATGTAGTAATTGCTATTAGTCAGTTTTGTTTTCTTTTAAAAAATGTTTGAAATGTTCTGTTTGTTCTCCAAATGAAGTGAAAAAATTGACTCCATTTATTTCATGATTTTCCTTGTTGATCTGTTTTGAATTTTTTTCTCCTCTGTTGCTTCCCAAATCAAAATATACATCCACTTCAGGCTGTGATTCACACTACTTTGGTTTAAACATATATAGGAAAACATAATAAATACCTGGAACAGCAGAATGTAACTGACCATCTAACAGCATCAATATCGGTAAAACCTGTCAGAATTAGATCATGGGGAAAGCATGTGTTATTTCTCAAAAATAAACAAGTGAAGCAATGTGATCAATCTTTTCAGATATTTAGATCATTATTCCCTTAAAGCCAGTGGTAAAATCCTGTTATCTTCATTAAGAGCTAGAATTCAAACCAGAAGAATACCACAGTTAGACAAGCCAAGCACCACAACAGTGCTGTAGCACCTTGTTAACTTCTGTGTATTGTTTGAGGTGACCAAGACATGGGATGTCTCTGCTCCCGTGTGGATATATAAATACACACAGACTTTGTGAGCTCAGTTTAGATCTTTTGCTTTGATCTATCAGATCATCTCAAAAAGGAAACCAGGCTTGTCTCCAGATCACGGATTATACAATAGTGCTGCTGCAGGTCAGATCCCACAATTACCTGCACTTCTTTGTGGCTCTTTGGCTGAGCCGGTGAGTCACAGCTAATGTCACTTAGTACATTACTTGCTAAAACAAGAAGTGTTTGAAAAGTTACCCTCGGGCCATGAAAGAGGCTTTGTCATAGAAAAAGCTACAGAGAGCAATTTTTCCATTTGCAACACTTTTGAGATAGCAGTAGCTGGAATAAATGGAAAAGGTTGCCAAACAATCCTGGACTGAAGGAACATACAACAATCTGACTTACCAGCCACACACAGGTCTTCAGGAAATGACTCACAACTGGGAGCAACAAAAATTCCAAGGAATGGCTAGGGACAGGGTGCGCAGCTAGATATGTCTTGCTCTCTTTATATAACTTCTTTCTTCATAAGAATTGAATGCACCAAAAATAAAATCAACTGAAAGACTGTGTCATCCCTGTGGTACACAAATAAACATTTAAGTTGATTGCATATGACTTTTACTATCAATTTTCATAGAACATCTTTCACAGAAAGAGAAATCAAAATGTTTCGTAGCTGGTGTTGCAAAGTCACAACTTCTATTTATACTACAGATAGAAGATAAAAAATTTAAACAAGTCAAGTTTTCCATTTTCTCTTAGTCACCTTTGAACAAATCCTACTCTGGGAGTGACCTGGAGAAAGCTTGGCTCAAAGATAGTGTTGAGCTTGTTCTTTTCTCTCAGTCGAGCACCCATGTCCACAGTATTTCCAGAAATGTAAGATTTTGAATTAATTTTTTTCCCTAAAATACACTTGAAATCTAAACAAAATCTACACTAAAATACACATCTTTTTAACAAGAAGAAGATATACTTTGTTTACCTCCTAATATTTTTTTTTCCCAAAGGTTTTTTATGCAGGTTTATCCTCTAAAACCTGTGGAATTCCTATTTAAAGATTCACACACACCTGCAAAAGCTGATATTCTCAGGCAATCATATAACCCGGGCATTAAGACAAATACCAGATGTTATAAAGTTGGCAATAAATGCATGAAAACACTTAGAATCCTTCATCCTTCAGCGATGAAACAAGGAAGTGTCAATACACAAATTTGTATGAAAAATTAATTACAATATTTGCATTTTTCAAGCTAATACCACATGGAGCAGAATACCCAAGGGCCAACAATTCTTGTGTATTATTTTCTTTGAAATTTCTCTTTTTTTTTCCAGAAAGAGAAAAACTCTCTGAAAACTACCTTGGTTGTTCTGATTATAAGGTGTGATTTTTCATGTTAGTAAAACTACATATGAAGTGTAAACCAATATTTACAGACCAGGTGTTACCTGGACATTAATCTAAATGAAATTTGTATTTTATTGTGAAAGATACATTGTTGAAAATGGGAAAAAAAAAAAAGAAACTCACAACAAAATGAAATACTAATATATATTTGTTTTGGAGACATAAATACACATATGCTGTAATAAAGCAGTTTATGACTGCCAGTGTGTTTACCACTCTCACTAGTCCGTGATGCATTCACTGTGTCAACAGTGTGTATTTGCTCAGGAAACATTAGTTCCTGTCAGCATCTGAGTATTTTACTGGCAGCACAAGTGATGTAGTAAACAGACATGTCTTGGAAAGCTCTGGTCTGCTGAAATGCCAGTCTCTCATGTTTTCTAGCTAGTATTCTAACATTCAAACCAGCTGCAACTGAAGTCTTCATTCCTGCTCAGCAAAAGCTCAGCTTATTCTCTCTTCTGTTTTTCATTCCTATTTCTGTCATTGCAAGACCCTGTTTTAGAAGCTAAAGCATTGTGATTTTCAGAGTGTAGGAGATGTGAGGTGCTTCTGCACAGTTCTCCCTCCCCTCTCCCATCATATCCCTCCCAGATCGCTGCTCCTTTGGCTTGAGAAGAACTGCATACCACTTTTGCTAAATTAAACTCTCCATAGCCTTTAATTAAACTTTCAGTACTTTTGTTAATAGCCGTTCCTATTTGGGTGTAACTTCATGATAATAGCTACCCTGTAAAAATATGCTGCTTTCAAGGATGAAATGTCACAATCTAATCTTTTCTCCTTCATTTATTTTTGTCTTTCCTTTACTGGAATGTTACTTATCAGCTTGCCTTGTCAGAAGAAACAAACTCTTTCTAAAAACTAATTCTCTTCTTCTGAATATTAACAAGCTGGCCCTGGAGAGAGGCTCTGCACAGAACCACATCTGTGCTTTGCTTCTCTTAGAGCTGAAAAAGAAAAAATACAGTTCAAATCTGATGTACTTTTTACTTGAAAAAGAGCAGACATGATAAATATAGGCTCCGTTAGACACGAAAAAAGGCCTGTGAGAGTCTTAAATTCTACATCTGATACATTTAGTAATTATTTCTGAAGCTGGTTTATCTCAGTCCACTTAAATTGAAGTAAATTGGATACAATTTCTTTTGCTATATTGAGAAATCTTCTCTTAAAAAACCCCTACAAAATGCGGCAGATTTACAAACTCTTTCTTTCTCTTGAGTTTTCATGCGATTACCTATGGTTGTGCAAATTGTGAATCCAAACAGTCTACCATGACACTTGAATTCTTTGGTTTCTGGACAATACAGATATTTGTGCTTCTGAAATTATGGTAATTCTACTGTTTAGCACATCTCTTGGTAACAAACAGGTATTTCTCAAGCAACTATGTTAGATCGTCAAAGCTATCAAATGTTAACTGTACTAAAAATATCTGTTTTCTTCATTAAAATAAGAAGATACAGATTTTAAAAGCCAGCATTTTAGTTTAAATGCATCTTATTTCTATTCCATTTTCAGGAAGAGTTGTGACAATGAAGCAGTAGCACTTATATTGTGTTTAATAGATGTTATATTGTGTTATGAATAATTATTTTATCAATTATGGAAATGCAATTTCATGTGGAATGGATTGTAGTAAACAATTGCTCACAGTGATGAGAAATACAAAGTGTTTTTTAAGTGGGGACTCTTTCTGACCTACTGAAAAGAAAAAAATTATAATCAGCATTTTAATGAAACCCACGCCTGGGGCCTTGGTAAAAGCAACTTAATGTTCATCAAGCATATACAGAAAATTGGATTCTGCACTAATGTGCCTAAACACAGAACAAACAAAAATCTAAACATAGACTAAAGGGCTGAATGTTTAATCACCATTTTTTGAACAATTATAGCCCTTACTAAGGCAGAAATGTTGTCATTGTTCTTCCAGTTGTCCTCTAAAATACCTATGCATACTGAGCAGTCCATCTCCTAATAAACAGTTTAGTTTGTGTTTGAGGAAAGTTAAAAAAAAAAAATAGCAGATGTGACCAGAGCCAGCTCAGATTTTCTGAGTGAATGTTTTACTGATGCAACAAGCTGTTTGTACCCAATGTTGTTCATCCTGGTAAATTTTTGAAGTCCTGATTTTCCATCAGAAAGCTCACAGCAAAATACTTCATTTCAGCTTGATTTGATTCCAGCCAAAATGGTTTCTGTATTGCCTTTTGAGTCCTGTACTTCTACCTTCTGGTCTTTTCTTGGGGTTAGGCTACAACATTCATAGAGCGTCACAGTACTGCTGGGATTCTTGGTGCATAGTGAGCATCATTGTCTGGCCACAATTTCTGAGACATTGGGAATCTCTATTTTCAACTAGTAATCCTCTTCCTCCTCAAGGGTAACATTCCACTATGGAAGATACAGATAAATATTGAATTTAAATCAACACTAACATCAAAATAGCTTGAAATTCAGCACTTCAGGTCATTTCACCAAGCCAGGAAGAAGTAAATAAATTTGAAGGATTCTTAAAGAGCTTTGAAGTGAAATTTCTGACATTCCTTGCCTTAAACTTTTCAGAAATTTCCATCAAGTTCTTTAGATTCCCCGACAGAAATTTTTTGTATTTGTAGAAGGAGAATCCGATCTGAAAGGTTGTCTTCCAAATGTTTTTTCTTCCTAGAGCACTTTAGCATAGATAGCAGTACATGTCATCTTTTCAGGAATATAGAAATATCTGAGCAGTGGAGGCAAAGGCAGAGCTGACCATCTCCTGTGAATAATGCTCTCATTCAATCCACCTCTGTAGCATCAGGTCTGCGAGGAGCAAGAGTGAGAAAACTTTTGGCAAATGCAGGGAAAGCGGATTTAAACACCTCTGAGGGTTTTCAACCCTTTTAACCCTTAACTGCAGAAGATGAGGACAACAGAAAATTATTTGGACAGAAGTTGGGAAACTGGGAAAATGCAATTACTGCCTGCATTAACAGAACTCTTCCAGTAGGATAAAAATCCTTTCGTGCCTGAGGAACTTGGTTAGACCTTCCAAAAGAAAAACATTTCCTGACCATGAAAAGGATTATAAATACATAAGGTATTTGGTTTTGTTGGGTTTTTTCCCCTAATTTCTGGTGAATCTAACAATTTCTGAAGAATTGGTTGAGGATTTATTTTTGTTTGTTTTTTTTAACTTATGTTTTTATATTTTACACCTGATCTGTAGGACTGAGCCATCCCATCTGGACATAACACCTACAGATATGTCATGTCTAAATTAGCACAACAGAAAACGTAATGGAAAATTATGTAATATAGCCACTTTTTCTGCTGGAAAAGCAGACTTAAACAGACATTTCATAAAGTGAGTGGAGTAATAGATTGATCTAAAATCAGCATACAACAAGCCAAATGAGACCTTAAAAACAGTATGAGACCTTAACTCACATGCTAACTTTTACACTTTGTGACCCAAGTGCCAAGACAAGAAAAGCAATTACAGCACAATCATTCATAATGAGCAACAATGGCTGCATTAAGTACTTAAAGTTCTAGGAAATACTTTTCTATAAGAACATTTCTACCCAGTATGAGAGATAAATCAGAAATTAAGACTGTATTATTATAGTAAGTTCCCTCTTGCAGCAGTACTGACTACAGTCTCACTTTGTTCAAGTATCAGGGACTGGTTTAAATTGCAAGTCTGAAAATTTGCCTGGTCATTAAACATATCTCCAGTACATGAATAAAAAGTAATCTTTTTTCCCCAGTATAATAAAGGCATTGCTGCTGGAGGAGGCGAGGATAAAAGAGGGGATTTATTGAAGTTATTCACATTAGCTTTCCAAAACGCACAGAAACTTCCATATTAGCCTATACAAAAGACAAATACATGCGAATGGAACACCACTGTTACTTTAAAGAGAGTATATCTCTAGATCCACCAGCACCATTAGAGCTCATATTTCAGGGCTTTGGAATAATTTTCTTGAAGTCTTTCCAGCAATACGTAGGGATCTTGGTGGAGGAAAGCTTCTGTCTGGGCAGCCCCTGCAGCACTGGAGGGGTTCTGGAGGGATTTGCTCTGGTTAGAGATCTTTCTGTGCCAGACATCTGATTTTGGGCTAAAGACACACACTATCAGTGCCAGTCAATACTACTCGCCACCTTAGTCTAGGCAAAAATTCAAAGGCTGGACTTAAACTTGCAATCTGCACAAGTTAGGAAGACTCTTGATGGAGCCAAGTTGGTGCAAAGAACCGTCTGTCAAGTTTTTTACTCTCATTTGGGGCCCTCAAGAAGGGGAAAAAAAATTAGAAAATAATTGTGCAATATATCAAACAATGATCTTGATTTATCCAGAAACAAAAACTGGCACAAAATAGGGAAATTTTTGTCCTGGTTTCAAAATGAAAAATGACTACTCTTTTTTGAAGCAAAATAAAACCTAACATTCAGATATGTTTTACAAATATTCAGGAAAAGGGCCAAAAATTTTGATCTGGCACCTCATGCATTTGTCTCTGTGCAGCAAGAGAAGCAACCCCTCATGAGGGCAACTGGTGCCAACAAGACTCCCAAACTCTTTGCTTTTTGCAGCACAGGAACTGGCAGCAATGCTCTGTTCCTGCTGTGATACACAAGTGACAGACATGGCCTGCCATACACCTTAACTCATGTGCTGCGTTGCAGAATTGCTTTCTAACTGCTACTTTTCCCAAAATTGGTTTTTCTTGTGGTTCCCAGCTGTGAAGGGGCAGCATGAAGCAAGAGCAGTCTCTGTGGGAGTGGTTGCAACGTTACACCAGCTGCAAAACTAACACTTCCTCTCATCACCTCCAAGTTCTCCAGAAGCCAAACAAATGCAGCACCCAGTCCCTCCAGCAGATTTTTCCAGTTCCCAGAGCATTCAGTTACTCCAAGTTATCTTCATCCTACAGCTACCAAGCAAGGCTAGCAAAGATTCCCTCCCACAGCCAGATACATCCCACACCTGTAGCAACTCATGCTACCAACCACCTACTGGTCTGCTCCCCATATGTCTGCCCATTTCTCCAAGGAAGGCAGCTACCAGCTTTCCTGTTCCACACATTTGGGTGTGCTCTGAATCCTACCCTAACACTGCACTTGCAGGTTGAGTTAATTAAAGGCTAACACTTGGCACATATCAATCTGCACCATGCCTCAATGAGTTTGAGAAAGTGTCCCATGTGGAGCCACATAGAACCTGGTAGATCTGTTAGCAACAGAAAACAGATGGTAATAGTGCATTCCAAAGGATCTTAAAGAAAAGCTCTCAACACAGGAACAGGATTTCAGTTGCTACAAATGCTGTAGGCTAGGATTTCAAACAAATTGTTGAAAACCATCCTCAAGTCATCAGCTATAAAAAAAAACCCTTGCTAGATCAGCTATCTGAAGTTCTGCTCACAGCTTTTCCTGGGGCTATCAGGGAGCAATTCTTCTGTCTGCTTTCCTTGGCCAGGTTGCTCTGCTGAGAGAATCTTATGTTTTTGCTTCTCCTTGCCCTTTGGCTTTTCTTCAGCTTCCATTAACAGGTTGGATAGGAAGAAGCTGAATACTTTCTTACACTGTGTCTGCTTCCAACTCTGGCGTTTAGAGACACTTTGGGACCTTATAAACTGGGGAGTGGGCTGAAAAGACGCTCTTTCCAAGTGTTATTTGGAGGTGACTAGACCTCAACGGGCCACCTCTTGTGCTGTTGCTGCTGCTGCTGAAGTTACCCCACTACTCTGGCTTGCATATGAATTGGTGCAAGAAAGGAGAAAGGGAGCAAGCTAGCAACTGAGTAAGGAGATGGATTATTCATGGCTCTGACAGATTTTGGAGCCGGCTCAAAATGCTGTCAATCGCTGGTGGTAAATAGCCAAAAAATGAAAAATGAGCCTTCTTTAGGCTGTGTCAGCAGTATCAATCACAGCAGTATCCAAAATTCTTGAAATAGAAAGAGCACATTTCTGACTGATGATGTTCAAGCAGAATATATTTAAAATGAACAGAAAATTCAGGATGTACCACCTTAAGCTTTTTTCCCTACTCACATTTGTTTCATACACTATACAAAGCTGGAGTGGTTTTTTGGTCATGTATCTGGTTTTTCTCAGTTGTTTCTTTTCCTACTTACAAATGCTTAGGTTTGTTTTACTGTGGTTTTTTTTTTTTGTTTTGTTTTTTTTTTTTTTTTTTTTTTTTTT
>VZRN01001090.1:114731-242018 GCA_013397935.1 Dasyornis broadbenti | reverse complement strand
TTTTGTTTTTTTACATGGTTACCTTTAATTTTCAGGAAGAACAAAGATTTGTTGTGATATGAAACCTAGATCTGTTATGCTAGAGGGTGCTACGGAGAGGCATGGCTGGGGGTATTAACTGGTTTTAACTTTGCTACAGAGCAATGCCAAATGCATACTTTTTGCTTTCAGTATTTCAGTTCAAAAACCAAACCAAACTAAACAAAAGTACGTACAGGAAAACCTCAGCATCTGTCAGGCATTTAAAGAATCTTTCTTAAACTATCTATTTCTGAAAAACAGAAAAACAGCTCTTTTAAACTAATGTGGAGCTCCACACAAGAGACATAAAGAAAACAGAATAGTGATGAGAGGTGTGACTATTTGGGTAGTGAGTTTTTTTCAAGGGTAATAGAGCCTATGCTTTTAAATTCTATGCAAAACCAGTATTTTGGTTACAATCCCGATTTGGAGTTCTTGAGCTTATGGTTGTGTAAAAGAAACCACTAACAGTGATAATCATAAACATTTAAGGACACATTATTCCTCAATGCTTTGTTCAGGTCTTGGAGAAGAATGGAGAATTCAGTAAAGATAGAATGGGAACTATACTAATACAGAGTATTTGCTAAAAATCTCCTTTTATAATAGGATCTAAAATAATCCTTTAATAAGTTTTGGAGGAATTTTCACAAATTTAAAGTTGAAATAATTGAATTTTTGTAAGTTTTTTTTTTTTCTTTTCTTGCTTAGTAACCCACAGTATCAACAATATCTCTACATCTATTTTCAGGCCTTCCAATTTTAGCTCTTGCATTTAAGGTGAAAACATAATTCAAATATCTAATTTATTTCTTATAGGAGCCCTTAAAACTATTCTCTTAATTGAACTTAAACATAGTTTCATTGCATTTTCTTCAATGCATCTCCCTATCCTTCCAATAATCTTGGAAATTTTTTTCCATTTAATTCCACATTATTCAGTTAGTAACTTCTTTTCGGTTTGAGTAAGAACCTAGTTTGAGAACTATTTAGGCAAAATCCTATGGTCATTAATGGAAGACCTGATCCTCCAATATTATTTTTGCATCTGTTCTTTATACAGTGAGCAAGCTTTTTGCCCCTCACTGTACATGATATACTAATATACTAATTTCTACAGCCTTTAGTACAAACATGTACCAACACACAGTATAAAAGACTGTAATTAGAGTGCTGCCTCTTTTTACTTGCAGCTATATTAATAAGAATAATATTAAATTATTATACTAAAAAATTAGGTTCTTACAAGTTCTACGCTAATAAGAATTTTGAATCCTGTGTGGGAATTCATATCTAAATGGATGCAAGTAATTGGCTTCATATTCTAGCCTGTTTTGCACTAAAATCCACTGAGCTTCAGTGGGAAACTTAGACCTAGGACTGAAATTATTCACAGTGCTTGACAGATTAGTCAGACATTAACTGCGCATAGGCTGTGCCTGTGAAACTAGGTTTTTCATCCCAGGCCAAAGTTTGGTCCTTTTCACTGTTTGGGAGTTTGATTATACAGATTAAGGTATTAGAGAAAACGCTGAGAATAGCTCTTCATTTATGGCAGCTTCAGAATTAATTTGCTGCCCATTTTCATTTGAAACACCCCTGCTGAACCCAGAGAGACGCAGCTGATGAGCAGCGTTGTTGCACACCTGCGGACTTACGTGGATGCAAGGCAGCAGGTCATGGGATGAGCGGTGTGCTCAACAGCAACTTGCTCCATTACTGCAGCCCCTGGAGCAGCCCCTGGACTGCGATGCTATCCAGCTCCCTTCTCCACCTAGCTGTGGGACTAGAGACAGCTTGGAGAGAGAACTTAGCCCAGCTGAGTCCTGGACTTTCTTCCATACCATTCACTTCCCTTGTAAGCTCCCTTGTTCCTTAGTTCCAGTGAATTCTTGCTCTTCTCTCTGCTCTTGCCCTCCATGCTGGGGAAGTTTGGGATGCTCCCATTCCTCTCCTGACCCATCCAGGGTTTTCCTTGCTTCCCCTATGCCAAGAGTGTGTTTGCTTTAGTAGGTGTTTTTCTTTCTTTTCCCTTGGCCCACCTTAATCTCTTCCCTCCACTGGAGGGGAGCAGGCATACTGAGCCAACAGGGCATGCAGCTGAAGCTGGAGCTGAGCTAGAAAGCGTCACGGGTTTCCTGGAAACACAAATTGATCTACAAATGTTTGTGAAGAGTCCTGAACCTCTGGCTGTGCTAAACATAACAGGTTATTTGTCATGTCCAGACACACATTTAACAAAGGAACCTTGTCAAATTAACATGAAAGGGCCTTGTGGTCATTTGAAAATGGCATATATATATATATCTAATATGCATTTGATAGAATTTAGCATGTTTAACAATAGTAATATTTCTACAGCCTGTTTGTTCAAATTATTTTAAAAGGCTTTTGCAATCAGTAGTTATGGCTTCGAAATCTCTTGTGGGTAACATCTCTAATTCATGGCTGAGGAAATCTAAAACACTTAGAAGAAAACATTATTTTTTTATTTACGTAAAAACTGAGTGAAAATAATATTTTCCTTTAAATGAATTGCACAAAGGTATGTGTACTGTATGAGTGGACAAACATTACAAAAACTCAGGGCAATATTTTGTATCTGTGACGATATGTTTTAGACATAACCTAATATTTGGATGACGAACATGAAGCCTAATATAATCCTAGATAGTTGTACACATGTTATTATATACAGAGAAAAAACCAATTATATGTAGTTTTTAATAAGACTGTCATTGCAGTGGCAAAGAATTAAATAATTAAAGATTTGAACTGCATGTGTCACATTGTCCCAAGATAAAAATCAAAGCTCTGTCTCTTCCAAAGCAAATTACTGCAGAAAAGCATTACAGGGACTCACTCGGTCAGAGCAGTAACATACAGTGACATTCTTCACAGCCACAGAAAATCAGTACAATTTCATTACCCTGCTTCCCTGCAGGGCAGCTTGATGCACTTGCATTAAAGTCTTCATTTCTTACCTGTTTCTTAAAGTGCTTGCTGTTTATGTCTTCAGGGTTCTACTCTAATTTTAGCTACCAAGAACCTTCTAGCTTTAAAAACAGCTTGTTTCAGAATTGGCTTACTATATTTTTTCCTGTATTTAAGAAATAAGACAACCTTGAAATAAAATCTGGTTTGGTTTAAGAACTTATGTCATGCTAATCCTATAACATCTTTGCTTAGCAATTACTTTTTTCTCTGAGTTTGTTGCAATCTTAGATAAGAACCCTGGTTAGTTCCGCTGCTTGTTTTACTGTTTTATTAAGGCCATAATATGATGAGCATTTCATGAAGGACGATAATGAAAACACACCATTAGCCCTGAGTTGCAGCAACATAAACTGAGATAGGAAGCAAAAATAAGAAACAATGTGGAAGGAAGGGGAAAGGACAGTGGCCCCTAAAATGACTCTACAGATAAGAGAAACAATCTCAAAGTAATCTTCTAAATCATTAGCATTGCAGGAGTTCATATCACACAAGACTATTGATTATACTCTACAGTCAGGGGAGATAGGCTAAAAGAAAATATGCTTTTTTCCATGTATGCAACCAATATAATTTAGTAACACACTTTTACAACATCTTCATATTTACTCTTAAAGTATTTTAGCTGGATACCAGTCTGTTTTAAAATAACAGTATAATTTTCTAACTTCTGTTTGTGTGTGTCAGATTTATTGTTCACATCAATGACAACTTGAAAAATTTAGGGATTAGCCTTCTCTGTAGAAAAAGCATTTAATGCAAAACAACTCTGCAAAGTTCCACATGTTGTTCTGCATTACATTTCAGTACATAATAGGAAAGGACACTTAACAAAGCAAAATATAGTTCAATTCTTTGGGCTATTTTCCCTCTCTGGGCTGCTGAAAACATCACCAGTTACCAGAAATAAAAGCACGTATTTTTGTAAGAGTGACCCAAGGGCTCAATCTCCTTCACCTGGCACAAAATAAAATGGTAGCAGTGATACCCATCCAGACTGTGATCAGGTGAGTTTCCTGACTGTATTTTAGACAGTAGAGAACTTCTGGGGTTTTGAAGGGGAAAGATGGGGAGTGCAGCTAAAAAAGTCTTATATGTTCACTCACATCTTGGGGCTTAATTTGAGTCTGTTTTTCAGCTAAGTAATATCAGCTGTAGAAGTCAGCAAGCCTGCTTCTTCATGGAGAAGAAACTAGAAGTATGAAGTCTAATGATTTTCTAAGCATAACTTTTTCTGTTTACACACATAAGCCTTAGTAAATGTTTTTTCCAGCTGTTCTTTATATCCTTCAGAAAATCTGTATCCCACGTACTGCATAGTAGCAGCATACATGGAGATCTAATTATCTGACATGCTAAATAATTAACAATATCTGTATAAAATTTGCATGTCATGTAACCAGATTGAGGCTTGTGGCCAACGTTTGCTCCATACAGATTTTGCTTGAGATGAAGGGAATTAAAAGTCTCTTTCTTTACAGCTGTTTTCTTCCAGTCCAACCAGAACAACAATTATGGTGGCCTCAGCAGACAGAAGGATAACTCTTAAATTCTTTCTGCATGCAAAAGCACAGTTCCTGTTTATGTCAGACTGATTGGGGGTTCTGTGAAAGAGCATGGCAGGTTCCATCTCCACAGCTGGGCTGGCCTGGAGACACAATCTGCCTCATTGTTGTTACAGCTGCATGTAAACCAGCATCTGTCCTTCTCCTGCGCAGAACCACTGCACACCACGAAAACAATGCCACAGAAGTACAATGTGCAGAATCTGGTGTCAACAGGAGAGATAATCTTTAACACCCCTGGATACTGAAGAGAACCTGCTGTGATACCTCCAGGTCTCTTTGTAGGAATACTGTTTCACCAGCAGTGACGAAGACCAGCTTGACACAGTCGTGATTTATCCCTCTGGTCTCATGACAGCTCATGCTACTGGTCCACATGCTCAAATACATTCAGAAACGGGAAGGTACACACATCCACGCCTCCTGTTGTTCCCAAAGGCATTAATTTGGATGACACTGTTATTTTTCTTCTTGCCTGCTTTGTGTCTTTTAGATTCAACATGTTCCAGGTGCTTGTGAACATTGTTTTACTTCAGGTTATACTTCTGGTAAAAGTCCCATACTTTTAACTCAAATAATTTATTTTATTGCTCTTGTATAATATGATTTATGTCACCCTTGTGTTAGAGCTGAGATGAAAGCAGACACTACAATAGCTACAAGCATTTTGATAAAGTGGATCCTCTTGTTAAAACCAGAGAAGTACTTTCAATTCTGCCTTTGATTTGTGGCACTGGTCTTACTTCCTTACATAATCAAACCTGGAAGAAATAAGCTAAAAAGCCAGGAAATAATGAAATGTGTGACCTAGAAAAACAAGGAGAACAGTGAAATTAAAAACAAATAAACATTATGTGCACCACAGTTAAAGAAACCTGGAATGGCAAGATTTTTAAGATAGCACAACCCCAGGAAAGAGTTTAATTTCCATTTTACATCTGATGTGTCAATTTTGGTTTGTCACTTTTATATGGATTCTCCTGAAGCCTCTAAACAAGGAGGGTAATCTTTGCTTGTTTATGTGAACATCAGCTTCAGAAGAATCCATATAAAATGGATTGGTCCCTCACGCTGTTCAAAAATTAGTAAAAAGTTAGCTGAAAAGAAAGAAAATGACAGAGGAAATTATTGTACCAAGCTGCGTTATATCAGAAGTCAGTGTTACATGCATTATGTACGTTATTCACAATGTTCTTATTGAGTCTGTACTGCGGCTTGCCATGGAAAAATGAAATACAACTGGATACACATGATCCTCGCTTACATGGAGTAGACTATTTTAGATAAATGAGTAATGCAATCTTCTTTTTCTAAAATTAATTTTATGAACCATGTATAAATCAATAAAAGGGATAACTCAACTTTATCTGGGATTGATAAATTTTCTGGAATATTTAACCTGATTAAATGTATAACATTGTAGTTCCAGGCTGTGATTCATCTGACATACACAAAGCAGGATGGGATTCTTGGTGCTCTGACTGTGTGCCAAGATATTGGCTTCTTTTATTTGCTACCCTCTTGGCTTGTCCTGGGGGCAAAAGCATCACGTTTGACCTACTGTCTTCAGCAGACTTTTATTCAGTATGGAGAGCTGCGAACTACGAGTCCTTTGTCACTGGAGTGTTGGTTAAATCAACATCTTTTCCTCATAACAAGTGTGGGGGATTTTTTAGTGTTATGTGAATGCCAGTTACAGAAGCACAAAGGGGTGTGGTGAGTTTACTTTGGATGTGGTGACCTCTCTATGCCTTGTAGGAAGTCAGTGAGCTTAATCACTCTCTATAAGCCCAGAAGCCTTTAAAGCCTCCTATGGAACAAGCGAAGGAAGAAAATATCTGTCCCAGTGGAGATGAATTGCAGCTGCACACAGGCATTGCCTCTGAGGAATGTGGAGGATGACTCTCAGAAGAATTACAGCTCCTATAAGCATAATGCGAATGCATGGTGTGACATAGCACCCCTTCTTCTCTATTTACACATTTGTTTTCTGGTAATGAGATATAGCTCCTTTTATTCCTCCTTTTATCTTGGATTCAGAGGTTCCTTTTTTATATGCAGTATCATTAAAACATTTATCTTACCCCCTAAACCAGATTTATTTTAAGGAGAAGAACATTTTGATTATAAAAAGCTGAAGCTTTTTTTCCTCTCTCTTAGAGTAATACAGAAAAATTTCCAAGAATAAACAAAATTATGTCAATATAGAGGTATCTAATTGATATAAAATTTGATATATTAACTGTCTCTCTTCATCCTTGTAGGAATTTTCTACAAAAAATCTCTTTGTAGGCTGGAACTTGAGTTTTGTTGCATGCTAAAAACTCAGTCAAGGACACATCTAGTAACATATTGGTATGCTTCGCTGCCAGTATAAGGACTAACTATGTTTCATGTTCTAAGAGGGAAAATATTCACTAGATCATGTTACATGTTCTTAATTTGTGTCAGCTGGAGCAACAAACCAGACTGCCTACAACTCATCTTTGTGACAGCTTTGCATTACTCCTGGATGCTCTGCATGCTTTGGCAGGGCTGCTAACATGCTCCAATTGTGTCAGAAAAAAATAGATTCTCTTTGGATTGCAGATTTGAGATAGATTGGACGGAATGGATCTAGACTATGATACTTACTAAGATGATTACGCCTATCATTTAAATGGTGATAAAGTTCCTAGAGAAGCTTGAAAATGAATGAAAATTAAGAGTGAAAAAAAAAATTAATTTTCTCACAAAAGAAAGAAGAAAAAAAAGAAAAAAAAAATACTTAAATCTAATTGCTATTGAAATCCCTCCAAAGGCCTTCTATTTACCCTACAAAAGGCAGGATGAGTATTAAAATATTTTAAAATTTAGATCTAAACCAACATAATTGCTGAAGATTCATTGTTTAGATTTCCAACCAGACGCTGTAAGTTGAATTAACGGAAATGCTACATAACATTTGGAGAAAAACTGATGTTTCAGTTGAAATTGCATCTATACTTTTTCAGAGAACGATGCGGGTTATTCTAGTCCACTAAAATGATATTTCCATGGGTCATTTACCTTCATAGACAACAGAAACTGAGCTGAAACATAGCAGAGAAGAGGTATTTTTTTATTTAAAAATGTTTCAGTTACGTTTTCACTTGATTCAGCTGCAGTTCAGGACAAAATACCATTCCTCTACTGCACCAATCAAGCAGTCTCAATGCCAGTTATTTTCACAAACATAAATTTGGCACGTTCGCTCTCTCTTCCAAGGTTCTTCCATAATGCACCAAATCTAATCTGCTCTGAGCCTTTTAAGGTTTTTAGTGGAAGGTCATGATAATCAAGCCTTGAAAACATAAGAGGCACAGCTTTGCTTCTGGCTCTAAACAGTACTTTGATGTCACTTCTTGTACACAAGATATTTCTTTACTTACACCGCTTTGGGGTTCTGATTGGAGCAGTGTGGTGCAGCAGTACAATAATTACACCAGGTGCTAATTCTAGTATTTTGTTGACTCAAAATACAATTAGCTTTGAACATGTTGCTTATTAAATTAGTTATTATGGCATAATTGTGCCACAATTATCATACTGTATATACACAATTTATAAAATAGTAGTTTTTTTAAATGTTGCAGTTCATACAATCTGCAGCCGTTTTTCATTTCCAGGATGTGAATGAGCAGTAAAGTTGTGCAGCCTCTCATTCATGCAGTTCGAACTACAAAGAAACTCAAGTTTGTGGGGAAAAAAACAGGTACAAGAACAAATAGATGGAAATAAGACCTACAAAGCAGTGAGAATTAAAATAATAATATCACTCTTAAAAAAACCTTCATCTTTTGCTTGTTTAGGCTCGTGTCCCAGTCTGAGAAGGTCTGATTTTAGTCTGAGTGAGGCAAACTTACCCATTCTCTTTCTCATTCCCTTCCTATCTTCCATGCCTCACCTCTGTCTCCTGTCCTCCAGGAGCTCGGGTGCCTGTGTATGTGCCTGGGATTTTTGGAATTACTGTAGAATTTAAAAATTCATTTTAAAACAGGAACTGAGTTAAAAACATAATGCAAGTAAAGAGAGAGCACCTTTAAAAAAAAAAAAAAAGGGTTTATTTTAAACTGTGAATTTCATTCACTTAGAAAAACATAAGCTGGCTGGTAGAGTCAAGAAAAAAAGGCAATAGCGCAGGAGGTGTGTGTTATTTTAAATGAAACTTAGAGAACTTCACAGCTTAAATGGTTTTTGTCCTTTTCCTCAATTTTTCCAATATCAAGAGTACTATAAAATTCAGCATAGCAACTTGATGGTGCTTGCTGTTTTGGAATACGACACAACTGCCTCATTTTGCAAAGAGGCCACTATAATTTGACCTGTGTACTTTCTTTTAGATATAAGTTAAGGCTTTTCTTGTGTTCTGGAGCAAGAGGAAAGGAGCAATATTCATTGTCCTGCCATTAAATGCCTTTCCAGCTCTGTCCAAGGTGAGAGGTGTGTACACTGTGTGTGTCAGGGTGTGTGAGTGCAGCCATGGGATCAGACCACGGGCACGCCCACGGAGCTTGGCAAGAGAAGCTCTGTGCATGTGAGGGAGTGGTGGCCAGGCAAGGTCAACCCAGGCAAGCCATGGAGCAGCTGGAATTGTCCCTGAGCAAGAGCCAGGAGGGTCTCAAAGGGCAGCTCAGGGTGTGAGAGCTGCAGGAAAGCAACTGAAGTGGGCACTGATTCTCGCCTGGACCTGCAGATCACACCTTATGATGCCAAGATGGTCCTTGGTGATGCCAAGATGGTCCTTTCCTCCTGTGTTTTATTGATTCACATTTTAAAAGGTCATAAAATGTTAGAAGACAAGATACACAGTGAACAAAGAGTTACTTAAAAGTCGTAATAGTTCAAAACAATTCAACCTAGATAATGGTAAGCATTGAAGCACATTGTTACTACAGAAGAAACACTGCAGATAAACCCAGTTCCCACAGGAATAAAGTTGCAGGAACTTGTTTGTTGTTGTTTGGGTTTTTTCCTCAACTTTAGACATATTTGGGAGAGATAGGGCAAAATTCTGGGTTTTTGCTGCTACCTGACTTGTCTAACTCTGTTCTGTCACTTTGAATCCCACGCTCATCAGGAAATGACAGATATTTTCACAGGCCAAGAAAAACAACAACCACTAAAACAGGGGAAGAGGAAGATTTATAAGATCGCTCCAAAAGTGGTCTTTAAAAGACTCTTTTCCTCTCAAGAAATACGTTTTTTTCAGGGACAGTATGAACCAGGAACAAGGTCAAAAACTGAACAATTGTTCACAAGTATAGGCCTGAAGCATCTCTTAATTGAATGGTCATTTAATACCTTCTTTGTACAACAATGAAACAAAACCAGGCATCTAGCCCAACCGTTTTTTGTATTGTTCCTCCCATTGTAGAATCACTAACAAGGACACGTCTGTTTATGCAATACTGGATAAAACATAGTGGAGTACTTAGACTTTAAATATGAAATGGTGTGAAAAAACTCCACTGATTTTGCTAGCAAAAAGACAAGGACAAAAACTAGTTAATTCAGATATTTTTGAAGGAAAAATACATGTTTTAGAGCTACAAATATGCACTGTAGTGTTTAGATCTACCTGATCTCTGTGATAAAGAGATGCAGTATATATCCACAACTGTTAATGAAAGACAATGAATCCACTCTTTCCTTTTATAATTTAATTGCTAATTATGAAGACAGCTCAGACTAAACAAAAGTAGACTATATAAGGAGTAAACACAACCTATTTCAGTACATAAGGCTCTTAAAGAAGTTACTAATGTCCCCTACACAAAGACATCATACCCTGTAGAATGCAGGGGGAAGGATGAAAGATCCTTGGCAACTCTTCTTTCCTACCTGCACCCTTGTTCCCATTTACACTGCCTGTGGTTTTGGAACTCTTAAACAAATTTTTCAGCACATAGTTTGAACTATGGTATCAACTAAACCCATTTTTCCTCTCGTTTCCCATAGAAACTAAGAAATTCTCTTTGATTGCTTCATGTCTAGCAACCTAATGCAGTATACTTGCCTATGTATCCTGAAGTCTTCTTTCAGATTTGGATGGACAAAAAACTGAGAATATGAAACTGTAAGTGAATGACATTTGTCTGAAATCTTTGTATGGTGGTCAATGGATGACTATAGCTGAAATAAAAGCATCAGCCACGTTTTCAGGATCAGTCTTCATTTATGCGTCTTCCGTTGATCTTTTGCAGATAAAAAGAGCAGTCCTGCACTTTTCATCTGGGTAATGATTTCCTAGCTACTGTCTCTAAAGCTGTAAAATTTCATAAATTTTAGTTTCTTCTAGTTTGAAATGTATCTAATTCCTAAGCACAATTAGAATGCATCAGAAAATAACCTTAATTCAGAGAACAACCTTAGCTCAGCAGAAGCAAATAGTTTTTTAACCTTTAGGGTTTTCAAATAAAAAGATTTTGACAGTGACAAATATTTTTCAAAAGCTGTGATCTCATGTTAAATTTCACAAGTTATATGATAATTTTGGAGTGCTGAATCACATATCTCACTAATATTAGACAGAAACATACCACAAGCAAAGCTTACTTCATTTTAAGTAATTATATACAGAACAAATATGCAGGAAGTATCACAGAAACCCTTGATTTTTAAAAACGCATCTGCCACAGCTATGCATCTAGTAAAGATGTACAGAACGTTCTGAGATAGAAATGCAAAAATCCCAAGACGATGGAATTCATCCCTCTGGAAATACAGCATATGTTATACTACACTTGAGTCAACAAATTGGCATTTCTAGAAAGATAGATGAAACTATGATTCCTAACATGTATCAACAAGGTTTGACACAGCTTTAGAGCACGGAAGTAATTTTTCAATCTGATTTTAAATGTTCGACTAGAACCAGTAAAATTAAAATTGTGTGGCAAAGACGATTTTCAACAGTAGTAAATCTGTTTGTGTGCAGTTAACATATATAGCATATATGACTCTTTCTTGGCTGTATCAGGTTTATGTGGAAACTTCGGTGTAGTGCAGGGGCTGAGAGGTGGCTTAGATTGAAGAAGAGAAGGCTCAGGGGAGACCTTGTTCCTCCCAACAACTCAAAAACTCCTGAAAGGAGGGATGTACCTCTCTTCTCTCAAGTAACAAGCAATAGGACAAGAGAAAATGGCCTCAAGTTGCACCAGGGGAAGTTTAGATTGGACATTAGGAAAATACTCTTCACCAAAATGGGTGTCAAGCACTGTAGCAGGCTGCCCAGGAGAGTGTTTGAGTCACTATCCCTGGAGGTTATTAAAAGCTGTGTGGTTGTGGCACCTGGGGACATGGTTTATTGGTGGACTTGACAACGCTGGGTTAAAAGTTGGACTTGATGAGCTTCAGGGTGTTTTTCAATCCAAATGACTCCATGATTATGCAAGAAGGTGCCAGAAGCTTCCCCCATGTCCAACAGAGTCAATGGCAGATGACTCCAAGACAGATCCACTGCTGGCAGAGGCTGAGTCCATCAGTGACGGGAATAGCACCTCTGAGAAAACGTATTTTAGAAGGCGGGAAAAGAAAGCTACACAACTTCATCCAGAGAAAAGAGTGAGAATATGTGAGAGAGCAGCCTTGCAGACACCAAGGCCAGTGGAGAAGGAGGTGGAGGAGGTGCTTCAGGTACTAGAGCAGAGATGCCCCCACAGCCTATGATGAAGACCATGGTGAGACAAGCTGTCTCTGCAGCCCATGGAGGACCACGCTGGAGCCGGTTTGCTGGCAGGTCTTGTAACCCCACAGGAGATCCACAGTGGAACATCCTGCTCCTGCAAGACTGCAATCCGTGGGTTAGACCGCACACTGGAACAGGTGAAGAGTGTGAAGAGGAAGGAACAGCAGAGACAATGCGTGCGGAACTGACCACAACCCCCATTCCCATCCCCCTGTGCTACTCAGGTGGAGAAGGTAAAGAAATCAGGAGTGAAGTTAGGCCTAAATTACTTGTTTATGCAGTATTGTAATTTCTATGTGAAAGTCCTGCTATCAATGAGAAATGCTGCTTTGACTAGATAGTCCCATCCATGCTAAACTTTTTCTCCTGGGAAATACAGGTTGAGGCTTAGTGACATGACAACAGTGTGTGGGAATGAACAGCACTATCAACTAAGACAGTTCAATTCATAGCAAACTCATTTCCTGGTGCTGTAACTTCACTTAAGCCAGTGAATCTACCCTGACAAGAAAATCACTGCTACATGCAAGAACTAGACACATACCTGACTTGATTTTCAGAAGTGCTGAATCTTTAACAGCTTTCATTGTGACTGTTAAAATTAGTACCTGCAACTGGATTTAGGAGCTTCATTAGTTATGAAATTTCTCTGCCATGGACTCTGCTATAATTTGTGCAAATGGAATTATCTGACTATATTAAGGATGGATGACCAAAGTTTCACCATGAGATCTCTTTTTAATTAAGGTAGGTATTAGCAAAGTCTAGAAAACTGTGTGTTTTGTGTCTTGAAAAATAAAATCACTTGGTTTTCAAATACCTGGCCTTTGTCATTGAAGTTTGAACATTGTAGCTTTACATAGTGTATATATGTATCATACATATATATATGCTTAATAGAGTTCCCATATCAGTAAAATAAACATTAACCTTTCTTGTTACATCTCTGAAAACTATTATGAAACCAATTTGGTAAGTCCTGAAAACAAATTGTGAAACTTCAGAATTGTTTTCCTTAATTTCAAAGAATTCTTTCTATAATTAAAGCCATTTATCAAATATTCAATGAGCAATTCTCAAGCAACTTATGCATGATGAAATAGAATAAACAAAAAGGAAATGCGTTTAGGCAAAAAAGTATTTCAAGGGCACGCCAATGAACACACTTGACCAGATATAATTTACTGACTAATTCTGTTAAGTTTTTCACTTTAGAACATCATAATGTGGCCTTTGATGTCAAGGATTTATGCAAGGCAAAGATACGTCAGCAAGAGCAACATAATAGCTTATTTATTAATTGACAAAGTGAAGTGTTTGTTGAAAGATGGTTATTGCACATTTATCTTGGAGTTATCTGTTTAAGAACTACTCACCTCCTACCTCCCTGAGCCCTGCCTAACCTATCTGTGAGAGTGAGAACTGTAACTCTTATATAATGGAACCTTCATGACACATACAAATAGTCTGGAATATTTTAGATCTTAATTTTTGTAAGTAAGAAATATTTTCTGAACTCAGGTTCAAGCATAGCTTTATAATTATTGCAGTAACATTAAACATCAAGAACCTCAGAGCTTTTTGCCTGAAATATTTTTTCTGTTTAAAAAGGGCTGGCATGTGTGTAGGAGCCCATGTTTTCTTGGGTTCAGGATCCATAGTTTGTGAGCTCATTAGGATGTGTGTGGATTCAACCAAAACCTTTGTCGATCTTTCTGGTGTCACTGCTAATATTTCCAAGGGCAAACAGCTTGGAAGCTTGGCCATTTCTAAAGGATGGACATCAAGAAATACATAGTTTGGAGTGACCCATGTGATGGGATTACTCCAGAGCTACAGGATACAGACCTCTGTTCTCTTCTGAGTGCTAAATGCATCAGTTTCAGGGGGGGAGACTATGGCCCTTGCCCACGAGTCTTATCTCCTTCTAGAGAACTCTGACTGTGTCTGTCTTCTGTGGAACTTGTCTCTGTTGGCCCGTCTGTTGCCCTGTGGCATTGTGGCATTGGTAGTTACCATGCATGGTAGTTAACAAGCTGCAGCCCACCAGAATTGTTATTTTCTAACGTGAAACTGAGGGCGTTTCCTGCAACTGAGTCACAAACTCTTCTGACATAAGGCTGATGTATTGCATGTAGCTGAGGTGTTGCATGTGCAGCAAGAGCTGACACTGCTCATCCTCACTGCAGGCTGGGATATGTCCCAGAACCATAGCTGGGTTATGTTCAACATGCCAAAAAACGCTCCAAAACACATCATGAGACTGAAAGAAAATATGTGAATAAGAAGAGAAGCAGAACCCCAGAAGGAACTGTGGACCTAAATTATCTGCCAGCATAGGCTTATGACTTGAGACAATAAGGTTCCCTGAGCTGAAGATGAAAGGTCTTGGGAATCTGTAGCGTCCCAACTTCCAACAGCATCTTTAGGAACTTAGGACATACCCTCAGCTTGAATGGAGATTCACAGGCATCTATCTACTCAGTAAAGAATTGGAAATGAAGAATGTGGGAATCTTGCCTACTTGAGAAGAAGGCCTCAAACACTTTCATGGTTGTCAAAACCAAAATTTTTTATGGACATATTCCTTTGGAAATGCAAAGCTCCATTTCCTTAAAAATCAACTAGGAAACTACACTGTGTAGGAAATCGAAGGAAATCTTCTCATAATTTAATGGGTTCAAAGTTCAAAGAGGGGTGGACTGAAAGTAAATTGAGCATAAATAGATCTTTCATATACCAGGTACAACTATAAGAACAAAGCAAAATTTAAAATCAGAAAGCAGTCATTAGTGGAGCATTACCTATTTTCAGAGTAGCCCCAAATTTACATACTGATATTTACACTCTGTACAATTTTCACTGTCTTCATTGCTTTGTCATGAGAGGAGCATATGTGGGCCCCTTTGAACAAATCCATTTTTGAAATTTTGAAGGTGTGTTCAAATTCCAAAAAATTAATATCACCCTTAAAATGGTAGAGGCAGGACTAGAATTCTTACACTAGAACTACAGATGACGGTATGTTTTCACTTTGAAGTTCTGAACATCAAAAATAGGATCAAAGTGAATCTTTATTAGTGGAAGCAGATAGGATTTTTTCCTTTCTCAATTCACCTGCTTATTAATTTTGCAGCTTCTACTGATTTCTTATTCCCTAAAAGCTATGTAAAACAGAAAAGATTAGAGTCTAGTATAGAGTCCAGAGACAGATGGTAGCAAATATATGCTACATATTTAGTATTTTTGAAAACAAATGTCTTCTTTTTGCTGCTTAAAGCACAATATTAATTTTGATAGTAAAATAAGAAACATACAGAGGTCTTCATATTCATGGTGACCCACATAGGTCCCAAGATAAAGTCCTCTTGCTCTTTCAATTTGATTGTTATGACAAAAATTCTCTAGAGTTACGCAAATAGCAAAGAGTTTCTTACAGCAAGATGCAGGCAAGCTGCCCTGAGAGAGGTGGCAAGTTCCCCCAATATCCAGCAGACTCTAACTGAGTGCCCCATTCAATGTGAAAAAAAACCCTTATTCTCAGTTGAATACTTAGTCATCTGTGCCTAGAGTTTGAGGCCATGCATGATTCATCACACCATGGCACTCTCTATTCTGCCATTCTCTTTCATGTTTTGGAGTTTCCAAAAGACATTGCAAGCATTCCCACTCCCTGGTTCTGAAGATGGCATTTACCATGAACTTCATCAAACAGCAAATGCAGCCAGTTCAGACGTTAAGGGATTTCCCTTATCCAAAACTCCTGAATGCTTCCTATCCCACTAAAGGCCCAATCAAGCCCATGATACCTGGAAGATAACCATTCCAGAGCTGCCATGGCAGGACAAAAGTCAGCACCACCACTGGTACTCCAACACTAAGCAAGATAACCACGCTCTGCTACACAGAGTGTGCAGTGTTGGCACATCACTGGAAGGATACATAATTGCGCCCAGGGCACAAACAGGCTCGGGACAGGACAGAAGATGCTGCTAGAAAAAAAAAAAAAAAACAATAATGCTGACAGTCAATGTCACTGGACTCCTGAAAACATACCTAGATGTCTGCCAAGAGCTGGCCATGCAACCAACACACCAACACTCTACAGACCATTTGCAAATCCAAGAGATACAGGCAAGGAAGAAGCAGCCTGTTTTCTAGACAGAGGACCATATTGCCCATCTGGTCAGTCAGTCTGCTTAAGCAGGAGCTTTTTGGGGAATAGCTGGCATCCTGGTTGCACTCTGGAAGAGGTTAAAGAATTTCTACATGAATATAAAAACGAGCAAATGTAAACCCTATGTCTGATGTAGGTAACAGCATTCAATTTAATTCTTCCAGTTGGGTAGTATAACAGTCATCGCCTCACTCTTGGCACACCTCATGTACAGATACATATAGAACTTTGTCTCTAATGCTTCATAGCCCCACTTCGGCACTTCTTGTTCCTCTCAGTGTATATTTCTGGAATACAGACATGTTTTTATTACTCTGAATTATTGATATGAACCCTTGCACAAGACGCTGTTCTCTCCCGTTGCTTGAAGCAGAGGAAGTTGTTCCTCTGGCAGGATGTCTCCAAGTATTCAGAGTCCCAAGACTGCAAATCCATTCTCTAGCCAGTAAGGAATCCACCATGTGAGAGCCATCACTCAGTTCTGACCACAACTTCTGGGATTTCTTGCCTTGCACTTAAAAATGCTTTTTTCTCCATCTCTGGAATATACTGATAAGGAATGATAGTAATGGCATGCTTGTGGTCCTCCCTTCTTCAGATTGTCTCATGGGGAAGCACACACAGACAAGCTGGAGCGGGTGAAGGAACTCAGAGTGGTGTTGAATACTGATAACCCTCCTGGAGCTACCTACAGTGAAGAGATCATTGGCAGGATTTTTCCTGCTGCTGGGTGTGGTATGGAATGAATGTAATTTTTAGTAAACACAGAACACAATTGTTTTTTCCAACAGATTTTACCAGAATGGTCAAAAAAATCAGTGTGAGATGATTTTTTTGATCCCCCCAAAAATGTAGCCATTCCATCTAGCTATCTGAAACAGAAGAAACTGCCTGCTCCTCAGGGAAGATACATGCAATACCAAGAATTCTAGTTTGGGTTTCAAGTAGCAACAATTTTCTCCTCCATGCTCAGCTCTACTACCAGGTTTCTTCCCTGTTTACAAACATGTAAAAGACCTGAAAATACAGGCTTCTAAAATACAGAAGGAAAAACATTATCCATTTTCCTTTTTTTTCACCCCAAAGCTCTGCAGTGCTGTTTGTTAACAGTATAAGGAAGGCACTGTAGGCTTAGTACACAACTGCTAACATTTTGGATGCTCTAATCATTTTCTAAAGTACTACCAACTACAGCAGCTCATGGTTTCTCAAAACAAAAATCTTTCTCTCCTGTTTTTATCTGCCTTACATGTTCAAAACAGCACAGCTGAGATAGAGATAGAGTGAGAAGAAAAAAAGCAATAGGCATTGTGTCAGGAGTACAAGAAAGATGAAGCAGGTACACTTCACTGCCTGTTAAATTAATGTTTCATTTTGTATTGACATGCAATTACAAGAAAATAAAATATCTCCTTTTCTTCCCTTCTTTGTTAAGAAATAGCTTCCTGTACCTTTTAACTGTACTAATGTAAGATAAAAATGTATGTGTTTTCCTTATATATTAACCAAATCTCAAGTATAGCAGTGGTGAGCTAAGGAAAGAAAAATAATATTGATACAGACCCTGTTAAAATTTTTAATTGAGAGAAGCTCTTTAAATGATACCAAAGAATTGTGTCATACTTTCTGAGATGGGGACTAATGTGTTCCACAGTGTGGCACAGAACCAAAATCAATGACAATAGATTAACTTTAATATGCTGGATATAATGGTTACATTTTGGAAGGAACATTATCTCAAATTGGCTTTAGCCATGCTACTAGAACAAATAAGGCCAATACATAGAAGTTAAATGCATTCCAATCCATTTAAATGAAATGTATTTAGTCGATACTACCAAACATGCATTTTCCTTTGGCAGGCAGGATTCTGGGACATCTCTCTGATGACTTTGGGTGTAAACATCTGTCAGCCACAAATAGAGTTTTTACTAATCCAACCAATATTGAGGGCAGGTAAAATAACTTCAATAGAAGATTCAGTTGTTTAGTGCCTTGGCTGTATATTAAAAAAGTTGTTCCTACTGAAACCAGTTAGAAAGCATTTCCAGATCCAGTTGCATAACATGCTAATCTTTTCTGAGCTCTCCCCAGTTCCCTAAGGCAAATTGGATATGCTACAGTTCTGAGATGGTGGTACGATGTGCTGCCTCATAACATGTTAAGGAATATATGCCTGTTTCTCTGTGCACTCGCTTTCCCCAGACATTTTTACAAATCTTGAAACAATTTTGAGATATTCTATCTTCTGTGCATGATGTTAATTGCTTTAGAAATAAACTGCCCACTAGAGAAAATAGTGTGAGATAGCTGACCATCCAAATCCCTGCTTCATTCGTTGTTTAAGAGGCAATTTCAAGATTTAAATCTGTCTAAAGAGTCTGTCAGAGATAGCTGGGAGACAGAGAGGGCAGTCAGAAAAACCCTTAGGGGATTATTTCTATTTAATTGAGCAGCTCAGATTGCTGTTAAACATTAGTGGAGCAGGAAATTTTGACTTCATGAAGTGACAATTAGAGGGGTGCCAACATGGATCCACAGAAATGTGCCAGCCTTGAACCCAACAAAGCTCTTCATCTCAGTAAAGGATTTATTATATTTTTAGCAGCAGGTTCTACAGGTTGATTATGAACTGTGTTTTGACATATTTTCTTTCATCAATTTACATTGCTCTGAGAGAAAAAAAAAAAGTGTGACTATCCAAAAATATTTATCTTCTTTAATTTTGAAATTGATGCGTCTCCTGCCTTAAAGGGGCCACCAGCTACATGCAGGTTAAGATCAGAATACTGAAAAATGAAAAAACAAATTGCATACTATATTTTTAAAGAAATATTGGCAATAGTGGCTGTTAACATCTCTCTCTTCTGTATGCTCCTTATTTGTGAAAGATTCCTAGAATTATCTGCGATTCTCTGGACTGAAAATTTTGCAAAAGTGGATGACAGTTTATATGTGACATAAACAATCTGTTTTATGAATGATGATGTAGAGAAAAGTCTTCATGATATGCTGAATATGAAATTTTATATTAAAAGAAAGTGCACTTAACACTAAAAAAGAATAGTGTCTTTAAATACCACATAGAATTGAAGCTATGGAATTAATTCACTGTCAAAAAAAATAGAAGTAATTTAGACAAAACAGGATTTCAAAGATTATTCATTTATACAACTGATTTCAACTTAATGGTTGACAGATGTCTGTCTATCTTTAATGTTCATTGGCATGCTTCCCCCTCTCTTTTTCCCAGAAGTACCAAATGCAAGACGGATGTTTATCTCACTTGAGGAACTTTGTTTCAAAAAAATCTGAATGCGTAACAGAACTAGAGGGTTAACACAGGAGCTGCAGGGCAGGTAAGGAGCTCACCAGAGGAGTGACTACAGCAGGTACTGCTGAAAGAATAAATACCATGCCAGCAGAAGGTGGTTGGTGGAGTTTTTTAAGTACTGTCCCGGAAATTAATCTTTTCCAGTATTTTCTTTAATGATGTTGCCATAAATCAAAGGTGCATGTCAATAAAGCATACTAGGCTAGGATGCATAAAAGAGGAGTGCATGACAGAGTCCTCAGAGGACTGCAATAACTGAAAGACCATGAGGATTGAAATAATGAAAATAAGAATAAAATCAGTCTTGCTATATGCAAGGCACTGCATTTGAAAAATTCTGCAGATCTTAGTGCAAATTGGGAGTTCCTGTTTGGAAATAACTGATAAGCCATGGGACCTGTAATCTCAACTAATTAGCTATAGGTTAACTACAAGCTATCAAGATTAAGCACCAAGGAAGGTAAATGCAATTCTATTATATATGAAGAAAGTATTTCAAAGAAAGAGAGGGAAATATTAATGTCATCATAACAGACAGTGGTTAACTCCACCAGGAATTCAGGATAAGCTCCCAACTATCTGTGCTGAAAAATACGGATGCAAAACTTGTACAGAGACTAAAAAGCCATGTGTAAGTTGTGGATATAGGCACCCCACAATATTTTCTCCCTAAGTCTCACTAAAAGAGTAATCAACTGGGTGTTATTGATGCTCCATTTCACCTTTGTGCCTTGATTTTCTTCTTGCAGTGTCCTGGTTTTGGCTGGGGTAGAGTTGGTTTTCTTCCCAATAGCTGGTGCAGTGCTGTGTTTCAGACTGAGAAGGAGAATGATGTAGATAACAAAATGATGTTTTAGTTGTTGTTAAGTAGTACTTACCCTAAGTCAAGAACTTTCCAGTTTCAGGAAATGGGGGAAAACAGAGGGGTACATCCAGATTTCATCCCAACACAGAACAAAATCCTACCAAGTCACATAAGTGAACCTGGAAAAAGATTCCTTTAAAGGAGACTGGAAGAGCTTGTTTTTTCTTAAGGCTGCAAAACTAAGACCTAGGTGAAACAATTTCCTTTTATAAATAGAGGAGAGTATTTAATACCAGAAAAAGAGAAAATCGACATGATAAAACTATCATAAAAGCAGATGGATAAAAGCTGCTTATATGTACCTGGATGAAAAATAATGTCTATAGCAAGTATCAGAGCAAGGAAATTCTGAACCACCTTTCAAAAAGATCTGTCTGTTCCCAAGATTTATTCCTTTTACAAATAGAATTTAAAGTGCCTTGGAGGAGGATTATCAGATTTTGTGCTTTTACAAGGCAAGGCCAGGACTCAAGAAGCCCTCCTGAACCTACCTCTGCAAGATTTCACTAGAACCACTGTTGTCAAAGAGCTGTTTCTAACTCACATTTATTTTTGCAGACTGTTATTTAACTATTTATATGCTGACTGTGTACATCATTGTTTTAGCAGGGCAACAGGTAAGCCTATGTTAAGTGTCTTGCAGAAATTTAAGCACATTGCCCTAAAAATTTTCATTCCAAGACAGAAATAATATGCTTCTTATTGGACTTAATACTGTAGTAGCCAACAGTGACTTTTTGAGATCATGCTAAATACAATAAAGTATGCCTCCATGTCACTGTTATGAAGTATAGAACTGACTTTTCTAACTACGGAGAGAAATCAGTATTTGTTTTGTGTTTTTAAAGACAGATACTATCTTGTGTTGTTAAAGATAGATATAAGCTGAATGCCTTGCTAGGAAAAAGCTTTTAATGCTTAGGCTTTTTAAGAATTCCCTTTACTTGTTCTCACTACTTGCAAATTCAAGTCCATGATAACTAAATTGTTACCAGGAAAATCCTCCAAGGTTCAACGGAACCCGAGGACTATCGACTACTGAGCAGCTCAGTCACTGCATCTCATTTATTCTCTGTCATAACCTATAAATTATTTTTCTTTCTTCTTGTTTTCAGCCTTACAGAAGAAATTTGAAGAGGCAGCCTGTGTCTAGCCCAGAGAATGTGACTGATTCCCTGACATGCTAAATTTGTGGATCTCCTATTTATGGCCTCTGACTTGGTGTGAGACAACTGACTTGGGGCTGTAGCTCCCACCCCAAGCACAAGACAACTAAAAGTAACACGTGACTGTGTGACATTGAAGTAATCCCGTGTCTCCAGGATCATGTGATGATGCCAAGGTCTGCAGCCATTGACCCAAGCACAAGCAGCAGTCCCAAGGCACATCTTGCCTATGCAGTTTTTCAGCAGAAGAGCAATAGAATGAAAGGTAATTGCTATAAACAGTGGTATGATTTCCCAGCAGGAGTAGAAGTGGATGCTTCCCTTATTTCAGAGCCACACAGCTCAGCACTGCCAGGTATGGAGTCATCACAGACACAGTGACTTGTCATTGTATTTGCAGCAGTGATTACACCAGTGATGGACACAAAGCTCTCTCCCAGCAGTAAGATTTTACCTGATTAATAAGGCCAAATGCATACCAAAAATCCCCAAAATGTTTTTTTCCCTGAAAACTTGAAGCAAAGCCATTGGAAAAGCAGTCAGCTTCTGAGAAATGCAGAACTTACTGGCAAGGTATTGTTCTCAGCTGTATCAGTAAGAAGGCTGATACACAAATGTCCAGAACAATTTGCAGACAGCTTTTGTTCATCAGAAAGTTTGCCTTTTGTTCACCCCTCAATTGCCCTCCATTCTGTCTTGGTTTCTTTAAAGAGCATTCTCCATGTCCTTGATATTTTATATTGCATGTAAGTGTTGAGGTGCTGGTAGTGGGGAGCTCCAGGAGTGGCAGGGACGAGAAGGAGGAGCTCCAAAGCGGAACAGAAATCCACATGTCAGCCTGTGGATGACTGCAAGCCAGAGCAGTGGAAAAGAGTGCAGAGGAAGGAGACGGCAGACTTACTGTTGTTTACCGACTGTAAGTAGCATCCCCCTGTGCATCCTTCATATCCCCCTGTGCCTGTGGATGGGGTAGAGGAGTCTAAAGGAATGGAGTTGAAAGGAATTAAGTTCTTCTGGGGAAAGAGGAGACAAAAGGTTGTTTCAGTGTTTGGGGTTTGGATTCTTACCACCCAAACTAGATTGGCAAGAAATTAATTCTTGGCAATCCAAGTCTGTTTTGCCTACGTCAGTAATTGGAAAACAATGTCCCTGTGTTTTTTGCCACACATGAGTTTTCTCATTTCTGTTTTTTCTCATATTTTTTCTTCTTTTCTCTCTCTGTCCCACAGGGAGAATAGTGCTGGAGTAAGTGAGCAGCTGGGTGAGAGTTTGGTTGTTGACTGACTAACCCACCACGTTTGTACATCTGCAACATGAATATAAAGATAAAAATCGTAGCTGCTCCCAAGGCTAAAGAAGAAAATAAAATCCTAGGAGAGAATGATATTATCTCAACTCAGTTTGCTTGTGGTTTCAGCTGATTTCTGATCAATAATCCTTCTTTTTTTTTGTATCAGTAAACCAATTGAGATAAGGAGCATTGGTATTTCACTCTTATAAGTGTCATTCTCTTTAGGAATTTTTTTCCTCCACCATATCAATGCCACAAAGTCATTGGGTACTTTTTATGCAAGTACCCGATGGTTCCATTTCACATTTGTAACTCTCTTGCTGCAGCACAACTACACACAACAGATCCCTTTCCTCAATCCAGTGAGACCCCACCTGGAACATTGTCTCTGTCCTTGGAGTCTCCAGCACAGGAAGGACATGGACCTCTTGGAGCGAGTCCAGAGGAGAGACTCCAAGATGATCTGTTGTTGTATATTCCACAGGTTTCTCAGAGGATGAGGTCTTTGAACAGCTCTGATATTAGTGAGGTCTTTTGGGGATTTATCCTGCTTTTGAGGAACAAGAGAGGAAAAAAGTTTAGGTTTAATGATGCGTCTTCCTAATGGAACTCTGATATAATCTCATTCTTTGTTCTTTCCACTTACTTGCATAGAGAAATGTATTATTTATCAAGTAATAATGCAAACACAATTAATTTCACTATTATGAATACTGGAAACAGGATTTCAGAGGAAGATTGTAGGCAGATTCAAAGGTAAAATTTACTCCATCAGAAAAGGTGATAAATTCTGTCCTGCAGTCTGGATTGAACATGTTTCTCAGAGAACATGGGCAAGGTCACCCAAATACTGCATTCCTGCTCATGCATTTGGTTACTTTCTCACTTGTGGCAAAAGCAACATGTTGAATTATTCTCATGGGTATGATGGAGTGCAGTACAGATGGGATCTCCCTGCTAGGCAGGCACCAAACAGCACTCTAGACATATCCAGTGCAACACAGTTCTGTTAGGGATTGACACTATTTCTTACCCACATGTGAACTGCCCAGACTTCTGACATGCACCATTTTCTTCCTCTGAAAGCCTACGGTACTTATAGATGCTAGGCTAGTACAAGGGCAACTAGAGCAAAATAACTTTGAAACAAAAAGGTCTATAAATCTGCCTCCCCCTACCTACTGTCTCCTTTCACTGACCTTTCCAGTCCTGCTCAGACAGATATCATCAGATTTCCATTTGTAGACAGCACTGTTAACCTTCTGAGTCTGTAAGAAGCTGCCCTCTGTTTCCCAGCAGTTTCTTGGTGTATACTGTGCTGCAGACTCCCAAGTCCCCCCTCCCCCATAACAATCCAGAGAAAGAAACCACAATTCTCCCTGTTGTCCTCACAGCACTCTTTTAAGGGAAGATAATGTAGAGCATCTGTAAAACCCAGGTAAACAGTTACTGCCCAATACATGCCCTACAATTAGCATTCAAGTGTCAAAAACATTGCCTATTAATCATTAGTGACACGAACCTAGGGTTGAACCTTAGTTCTTCCTATGCATGTGTAAAAGAAAAAAAAAAGGGCCTTATCCACATTTACAATGAATTATACAAGATCATAATGATAAGGGGTTATTGCTGTATTTGTGGGGATAATTTTTGCCTCAAACACACAATTCTAGTGCTTTCTTATTGCTCATCTGAGGATATTTTTATTCTTATTTTCTTCCCCATAGCATCTGTTTTAGAGAAGCAATATGTTTCTTTGCATTAAACAAGTGCTGTACATAGGAGTTGCCTGACTTCAAAGCTTCAACTCCTTTCTTTTGCTTATGTGTTTTTCATCGTTGCTGAAAATATTTGACAAAAGGCATATTGCTTACTTTGGTAATTATAAAGCAGTAAATGATTCTGAAAGCCACAGCTGCAAAGATCTGCATTAGTCTCTTGCAGTTTCCTAACTACAAGCCTTAATATAGTTACGTCTATACCAGGAACACAATAGCATTAACAAAATTAACTTTGAATTTTATCTGAACACACTTTAAAAGAGAGGTCTGCACTGTTGGTACAATTCCTATGCAGTTGTCAATGCCTTTTACCAGTCCTCCCCCTCCACACTGCTTTTTTTTGCATGAAGTTGTTAATATCACATATACAGACGGTGTCTCTCTTCCATGTTAAAGTTGTATGGTAAGAATTATAGAAGAAAATCATGTAGAAAAAGACCTCTGGAGGTCTTCGAGTCTAAATTTACCCTAAACAGGGCTAGCTTCATAGCTATGCAAGGTTGCTCAGGGCTGCGTCCTGGGGGGCATCAGGCACAGCATCACCAGCCGGGCAAGGGAGGGGATTGTCCTGCTCTACTGTGCACTGGGGCAGCCTCACCTCAAGCACTGGGTGTGGTTTTGGGTGCCACAATATAAAAAAGACATTAAACTGTTAGAGAGCATCCAAAGGAGGGCAGCAAAGATGGTGAAGACCCTTAAGGGGAAGCTGAATGAGGAGTTGCTGAGGGCACTTGGTCTGTTCAGCCTGAGGAGACTGAAGGGAGACCTCATTGCAGTTACAACTTCCTTGCGAGGGGAAGCAGAGGGGTAACACTGATCTCTTCTCTGTGGTACCCAGTGACAGGTTCCAAGAGAATGGCTTGAAATTGTGTCATGGGAAGTTTAGGTTGGATATCAGGAAGAGGTTCTTCACTCAGAGGCTGAGTAATGGAATAGGCTCCCCAGGGAAGTGGTCACAGCACCAGCCTGACCGAGTTCAAGAAGCATTTGGACAACACTCTCAGGGGCATGGTGTGACTCTTGAGGCTGTCCTTTGCAGGGCCAGGAACTGGACTTTGATGATCTTTTTGGGTCCTTTCCAACTAAAGGTATTCTATGATTCTTGGTAAGGTAATGAAGATAATTTCCTCTTGGTGGAAGATAACTGAATGGTTTTCTAGGCAGTGTGATGTCATTCAGCAGTCTGAAATTAATAACACTAGCAATAATAATTATGTGTCATCTAAAATGCAGAACTCTCTCTAAACTTAAGACAAGTAGGTCTACAACTATTTAGACACCTGTTGGAAGAGCTGAGAAAACTGATTTGGGAAGATTCCATTTAGGGAGAGACATGAAAAGAGGGGCTGACATGTTATATAGCACTACATGGGATACTTCTGCAGAAACAAGGAGAGAGGCAGAAGGAATGGAGAATACAAAAGCCAGGAAATGAAGGGTTTGTATTTGACTGTTCACTTACTGGAGAAAGAGCTTTGTTATTTTTACCATCCTTCAGCTTGTACTAGTAAAAGTCTTTTTATGGAATATATTTTCTCAAGGCCTGCTTTATAGATGCAATGTGTAATACAAAGCATGAACCTTTCAAATAGCTATATTAACAACCAGCCATGAACCTGGCTCTGTTCTGCCTCAGTTGTACCTTGTACTCTCAGCAGCATATAAAAAATTAAAATTGTCCCACACAGTCAACAACTCTATAGAAGCAACACCTCCAGGTGCTGTATATAAGGAGGCTGTTGGCTCTGTATCATCTGCTTTTAATCTCATTTTGCTCAATCAGCTCTTCAGAGAAGGTGGGGTGGGAATAAATTCTGACTGATATGCACTGTGTTTCAGTGGTCCTGTCAGCCAGAGCAGTCCCTGTGAACCAGTACTGCCACTGGACATTAGAAGAGCTCAAAGACTGGTTTCTTTGAGCACGTATTTATTGTCAGACCAGAGCCTGACTGTCGCAACAAGAAAATACAAAAGAGTAACTGAACAAAATCGAGATGCATGTGTCTCATAAATGGCCATTTGTCCTGATTCTGCAGATCCCTTCTCTAAAATTACTATATATTAAAGAATGAAGGTTTTCATAGATTATTAAAATAAGAAAATTCAAACACCAGAACTTGATATCACTTACCTGCAAATTCTACAATTCTGTGCATAGAAATACATGCATACATTTTCAGTTGTGCACTGTCCAACCAAATTGATTTTAAGCATTTGCCTAAAGGTTCATGTTATCACTTACTTGATTTCATTGTCAATTGAGATTTTTTTCAAAGAAAAAAGAACTCTGTCTTAATGGTATTTCTAACTTTATGCATCTTTATTTCCTTTTGAAGGATTAGGATATTAAAAGAATTATAATAAAGCATAAATTGAAAATTAAAATGGTTATTAAAATTCTGTGGAATAGAGTACTGCAGAACTTTTTCAGCCAATTCTTTTTGATATATTTCTCATAATCTAGTTGAAAATTGATGTTAATTGTTAAAATGCATATTTGTAAAATATGTCTTGGAAAATGCAATCTCAACAGGTCTGATCAATGCTTTTTCACATTCTTTCTACTAACTTACAGAACAAAAATAGAATATTCTGATTTTTAAGTGTGCAATATTTTAAAGAGCATTCAAAAAGAGGAAAGGAATAATGCCACTAACTTAATAACTGATAATAGAACTCAAATAATTATGTACCTTTTCCCCCTTAAAATCTTAATTAGGCATTTGTTTTTAGCACTGAATCAGTATTGCAAAATATGTAAAAAGTATCAAATGACTACAAAGTGAAATTATTTGCATTTTCTCCATATGGTACAAAGAAAACAACAATCTTGACACAAATCAGAGTGCCTGTTTGACATCAGGATTTCTGCCAAAACGTAGGTGGTTGGAACAGAATTCATGTCTTCTTCTTCTAAAATTATACAACTTGATTGTTCTGTCAAAATAAAAAGGAAAACTTCATGTAGTTTTCTAACCTGATGCACTAACAGAATCTGCATGTTCACAATCTAAATGTTGACAAGGTTTGAGGAAGGAAACTCATCTCTCACAAGAATGGAGAACAGAGTGATTAATGTATGAGACATAGACACTGCATGAAGATCAATTGTCTGAAGGAAAAGACTACGTATCAGTAGCAATTCTTTACTACAGGAGGTGCTAACATCCATAAGCAGAACAATTTGCTCTTAATTCCAAGAAAAGAGAACATAGTAAATAAATCTGATTTTACATGGCATGTAGTCTGAAGATCACAAAACCCCTCAATCTTCAATGATTTAGCAATCCTTTTTGGAGTCAGATAAAGCCCAGCAAAAAACCTTAACTTCAATAACAGGCATTTTCACAAAGCCTTTTTCATTAGTAGCCTAATTTTTATGGGTATAAAACACTGTCAGCTTTATTGACTTCTTTTTCCCTTTTACCTAAGGTGCCTGCAGCTGCCAGTTCTCAGGTGCTTTTAACACGTCTCAATAGATCATATGCAGCCCAGGTAGAACATGTTATTTAGCACACGATGGACGTCACAAAGAGTGTCTGGAATTCAAAGCTTAATGACCTGCAGGCTTCCAGTCTCTGAAGCCATCTTGTATCCAATTACGTCTGGTAACATTTCGTGTCAATTTACAGTTCATTCTTTGTGTCAGGATCATTAAGTACTTTTAAAATTACCTACCTGAAGAAAAAAAATCACAGATAACACTGTGTGGTTATTCTGTTTGTAATGAAAATAAGTTTGTTTATCTGCAATTCAACAGAGTATGCCCAGCTAAGGCTTGATTTTTTTTTTAAGATGGGAAAGCAGTCATACACCCTGCAAACCCTTCCTGCTCAAATCATGGCACATCCAGGCAAGCATACACCTGGAAACCTTCCACTGAGATCTCAGATAGACTCTGAAGGAGTGTTTCTCATTCCAGAAACCATTCTTTCTGTCAGGAAGGAGAATTTCAGCTATTTGAGAGCTCTAGCTGCAAAGGATTTTCTGACAGGAGAAAAGCCTGTCTTAGTTGTCTAGAAAGTGGAAGATCTGTTCAAGAGTTCTTGTTTGAATCTCTACAAATAAACAGGAGAGAAGCCATCTATTGTGTATGGTATCCTCTCGTCTGTGTGTGTTTAGTGTTGACAAACATCATACCTATAAAACTAGTGAAGAAAAAAGCAGAAAAAGTATAAGATATGTTATTGAAATAAAATAAGTTACAAGTATCAAATTTTGCCAGAGAACTGAACAAGTGTTCTCTTTATAGGCTAGGGTGGAAGGAACTGACTGAAGACTTTGCCCCCTGTCCAGAAAAAAAGGAACATGAAGAGCACATGTAAGGATAAACGATGGCCTATCAGGACCATCAGAGGTGGCTACTTGGCAAAAAAATCTGGAAAACCAGACTGCTCAAAAAATGCCCATCTGTCACTGGGACCTATGCTGCTATGAGGAAAATTCTCTTCCAAGCAGAGCTGAAGACTTGTAAAAGCTAAGACACAGATACATCTCATTTTGTTTAAAAAAGAAAAAGCATTACTTCAGTTTTAATTTGCAAAATTTTTTCATATATAATAATAGTAGTATGCCTAGTTAAATAAGTAATAAGAATCAGAAAAATAATAAAATGGTGGTGGTGATAGTATCAGTGTGCAATAATTTATTCCACTTCATGTAAATAAGGAAATTATTTCTGTATCTTTGTAAATGTCAGGTCATCCAGAAAGGTTTTGCAGTCACCATCCTTAGAATGTTTCAAAAGTCACCTGAGCAAGGCTTTTAGCACCCCCATGTAGCTTTTAATTTAGTGCTGCTCAAAGGTAGAGTGGGACAAGACACCCCCAGAAAACCTTTCAAATTAAATTCTTCTACGGTTCTGCAGCTCTATTTTTGAATAACAAGAGAAAGAAAGAAATGAGAAAACTGTGTACTTCTGAACAAAAACTTCATTGTCCCTCTAGAGAGATTGAGTTTTGTCTGTCAAAGGTTCCCCGTTTTCCCTAACAGGTTGTGTGATGTCAAATATTTAATTAACATATTTCAGTCCTTTGCTACCTTCAAAAAGAAAACAAAAAAGGATCCTGGAATATGCAGCTGTTTTGTTGGAGTCCTTAGCATTAATACAGACAGAAAAAGGATATTCTTGATCTTATAGAGAAATAATTAGTTAAAGGAGAGAAAATATTATTGTAGCATAAAGAATTTAAGCCCTGAGTCCCTTTAGATAGGAATATAAATGTTAGTGGTTACTGCAGATTCTGCAGATGATTTTCTAATGTCCTGTCAGATCACAATTTATTTCATGTTCGTAAAGGAGGAGGTACTGTAATACACGGCTTTTCATCTTAGTTCCTTGTTCCTAACTTCATTGCCCCCTCAGAATTCTGTGACAGAGACAGTAAATGCTATCAGAAGACATAGCAAAATGCACATTTGGCCAGAGACCACAGTGGTCTTATGGTCCAACCTCCCTGCTCAAGCAAAGTCATCCTAGAGCACATGGCACAGGATTGTGTCCAGACAGCTCTTGAATATCTCCAGTGAGGAACTCTCTACAATGAGCATGTACAAGCCTCTTCCTATCTGTGAGTGTTTACACTGCACCAAGTCTGTCCTTTCTTTCACAGCACCATGTTTCCCTGCTGCCTGCCACTGCTGCCTTCCCTCCATTCTCTCCACTGTTGAAATAGCTAACACTTTCTGAACTCATTTAGCCTGCCTTATCTTCCTGCCATTCAGGGGAGCTCAGCTTCTCAGAGGCAGAATTGTCCCTCTTGATTATCTGGCAAAGAAAATAAGAGGAGTCTATTTTAATTTTTAGGACAAATACATTCAGATTTAATTTTGTATTGTGAATATAGTACTTCTGTATTCCCTTTATTGCTACAGCTGGCCAGGCATAAAATGCCAGCAGTGCTTCAAACCTCTGCAGCCTTTATTTACATTTACAACATGCTCAGTTTTCACATTCATTGAATCCTTTGACTTTGTTCAGCTGACAAATAAATGTTCCTATTATCATGCTCTTGATAATGTAGATGCAGTTTCATGAGTGTGCATGCCAGGAGCAGAAAGTAAATTAGCCATGATGGAGCATCAATTTGAGGCAGAAGCATTCCCATAAAGGTGGTACCTAAAAGTCAAATTCCTGTGAACTTTTAAGTCAGGTTTCATTAGTGGACAAAAATATTAAACACTGCTTCTGGTGCAGAACCCAGTTCCTTCTCTGGCACTCTGGGCTGAGGGAGCCCTTCCTGCTGTGTTTTGCCATCCAGCTGCTCTCCAGTAGCTTACTGAGTTGAGCACACCATACACAACCACTCTGCATTTCTAAGAGCACCACTTCTTTGCAGCCAGCTCTTAAGCTTGGCCTCAGCCTGCCTTATGCTGCAGAGTAGAGACCTTACCCCTCTTCCCCTCTCCATTTCTCCAGCCTCCCAACAGCTCTGTGGTGTTGAATGTCTTGTCCTTTCCAAGAAGCTGGGAGTGTCCCTGTGCTTTGTGTGCTGGGTAGCTCTGAGGGGAGCAGCGTTTCCTCCTCTCTGGAGGCCTCTGCTCAGTCTGGAGCAAGGCAGCCACTAAAAAGCAAACAGAGACCCTCTTGCCTTGAAGCAGAGACACATTTTTTATAGTAGGACATACCACACAGTGCACATAAATTAAACAATGTGCAAAGCAGTAGGACTGTTCCAGCATCTTTCACAGTAACACAGACCACTGAATAGGCATTAGAAAACCCTATTATGAAACAAGAAAGGATCCAAAACTATAAAACAGAAGTTTCTGGACACTAAACTAGTTTGGCACTCAAGCGTCAAGCTTCATGACCCAGTTTTAAATATTTCTTCAGTATTATGTCAAACAGTTTAAAACATTAGCTTTCCAGATACATCCACTTTTTTTTAATCCCCTACATTATGACATAGTATTTCATACTTTTGAATCTCTGACTGTTTAAAGTAAGAGTTTTTTTCAGTTACTAGGTATGACATGTTGAATCACAACTGACAGAGTTGAAGCAGATGAATGAAAAACTATGGGATTGCTTTCCTCAATTGTGCTTATTGATAAATAACAAGTTCACTCTTTTGTTAACCTCCTAACATTCAAATGAATATTTCAAATTTGTCCTCATAGAAGTGAAGTAATGGGGAAAATGAAACATACATCAACAGTTCTTCAGCAGAACACTGTAATTGTGAAAAAGGCAGTGGGCAGCAAAGAGATGTCCTGAGCATTTCTCCCAAACCTGGGTTTCAAAACAGATGTGCTGAGAAAAGCATCATCTTAAAAAAGGTCATGTTGTCGCCATTTGGTATATTTTTTTGTAATTTATTACCTTTCTCATGAACCATTCTCTGAGGAGGGAGAAGCAGATTAGTTTTCAAAGCCTTTAGAGGCTGTAGGTGTGTTTAGATTAACTCCTGCAGTTCGGCTTCTGGGCTGTGTGCCACCCACAAGGAGTGATGATCTCCAATCAGTTGCCCCTGGGATGATTCCTGTGCAAAGCGCAGCGCTTGTCCCTCAAAGGAGCCAGTGTGTCTCCTCACAAGGCAAGAAGGCAGAGCACAGTGTTCAGGGAGCTGAAGATTTGTCCCTTCCTTGTCCAAAGAATTATACTGAGACTGTAAATCAACATGTATGGAAGTCTGCATCCAGTCACAGGACCCCTCCAAGCATCAAGTGTACAGGATTTGTTCTCAATCACTGTCCCACTAGAAAAGCACACCATTGTGATGGTGAAGGAAATACATAAGGGCTGCTGGATAGTCCAGAATTCTGCTGCTGTTGCTCTGAGTGATTGTGGACAGATGTGTTACAGCGTGGGGCTCAGATCACCACAGCAGGCCTGCAGCTCTGGAAATGTCCATATTATGCTGAAGAGACCCAGATGCCCAATAGTGGTGAAAACAAAAGAACCGTCTTTATAGCCTCAGTCTGAAGGTGGTCTTGATGGGAACAGCAGATAATCAGCATCCAAGAATGGGTCAGTCACTCTTAAGGCTCCTGTACTCTGTCTGCTGCCATGCAGCCCTTCTGTCAAGAAATGGAAGATGTTTAACACCGCCAATGCTCCTTTTCACAAGCACAAAACAGACACAAACTTTCAAATTTTAAAGTGGTCCTGTGTACATTCATTGTGCTGGTTATACATGTTTGTGGATGTTACTGGCAATGATTCTGTGACTTGAGATTTTACGAGACTGTGATTACTGGAATTGTTTACTTCTTCGCAATCATCACACTTTCTATTTTAAAAACAGAGCGTAGGTGAAGAAGAGAGCATCATCCAGATTGATGACAGGCATTCATACTGGAAAGCTCAGTCTGCATCCATGAAAGAAAGTTAAATAGATCTCAGGGACATGGAGAGTATCTGAAAATCAAAAGATTTCTTAAAAAAATCTCATTTACCTATTGATTTGGGATGAATCAAATACTGTAACTAGTTTGCTTCCGTAACTATTTTCTTCATGTCATACAGACAACAGTATTTTCGTTGTTAAAAGATCTCATTTCGGTGGAGTTTACATGAAGAAAGAAGACATGAAAATATGGAAGACAAACACCTTGTAAACTTTTTCAATGTCAATCTAAAAATTAAGACAGAAAAGCATAAATAAAATATTGCAAAAACACTCAATGCATTTTCATCTAATGAAGGAGCTTTAGCCTCCTATAAAAGTCAGTAATTTTTTCTGTGACTACACAAGGAAAGGTACATATATTAATTTCTGTTTGTTCTCTTGCTTCTGAACTTATTTGTGCCTCTGCAGCCAGACCCCAACCTCCGTATTATTTTCTCTATTCTGTCCAGTCTTCCCAAGTTCTCTTACCTCTCTCCCATCCGCATATCTTCTGTTGTTGGTTTTATCTACTTGCTTGATTTCAGTCACGACATATGCCTAAGTCATACATATTTGTCAACTACAAGCGTATCTTGTCCCTCAGCCTTTTCCCTGTCACTGCCTCTTTCTCACTCTGCTCTGAAGGTTTGCTAGGAACTCAATCTGCAGACATTTACCAAGTCATCATGTCTGTGCCTGCCTGTTCTCTCCTCTGCTTTCCATATTGCCGTCTGCATTTTTTAGGCCTGAACAAGAGAAGAAAAACACAAAAAGAGAAAGACTCCAACAGCCCTTTCATTATATAATGTAAATCTCTCACAGTCTTGTGATCTGACAGCACTGCTCTGTGAAATTTGCTGGTTTTCTGGGGAATTTCCTTGGCTGTTTTATCCTTGACAGTCCTGTGCCCACCATTGCATGTTTTAATAGAATTTGATGAAAAAGCTCTTTTCTAATCACAACCATATGCAATGTACTTTTTCTGAATTCTGTATTTTAAATTTCTTAAGCCAATTGGCTTAAGAGAGATTGTTTTTGTCTGGAAAACCATCCTGTTTTTAAACTGAAAGGAAAGTAACACACTAGCTGAATGAAAAGTGTATGTATTTTTTGGAGTATGTAATGAAACTGAAGAAACCTAAACTTTAGTAGAGTTTGCCTTCATGAATGCTTTGCTTTCATGTTAAATGCAGTATTCTTGGGTGGACTGCTGGAAAAGAAGTGAATTGCAGGAATGAGAGATTTGCTCATTTGGCAAAGAGGCAGGTAACACAGTACATCTGCTAATCCTACTTAAAAGACTGACAGGATTTGCTTCAGATTGAAAGAATAGCTGGTTAAAAATATTGCAATGTTTCCTGCTTTTGTCCAAGTGCATTAATACTTATTTGTAGGAATAGATACAGGACAAAAAGAATAAAAACATATTAAATCTCTGAGTGTTTCAAACTTTGTGTTGGCATTCTTTCCTAATTGAAAGAGTTCCAGTCAGTTTTGTACAGATTCTGCCTTGATGATAATAATTATTATTCCACAAAAAAAATGCCTGCTCATATAATACAGGCTATCATACATCATCTTTTTTTTTTTTTCCCCCAGACAGCTGCTCTTTTTCTTTCCTCTGAATACATCCAGGCAGATTTCTGGTAGCTGCAGCCTAGATCTAACTTTTGTTTTTCCTGTGGGGAAAGGCAGGAATGGAGGTGGAATCAGTGACAAATGGATGCTGGAGAGTAATCCGAGTCCAGGGGTGGGGGAGGAAGGAAGAATTGTCAGCTATTTAAAAATAGAAAGAAAGAGATTTGCAGAGCAACTGCAGACAGTAGACACGTGGGCTGAGCATGGGGGCTGAGTGTGAAGGGGAGAAGGGAGACCTATGGAGGAGCAGAAGCTGAGGGGTAAGGCACGATAATAGGACAAATGTAGGGACTGTGGTGAGGAAGAGGATGCAGCCCTGTGGTCAGAAGGGCATGCACCAGTACATGCTGGGGGCTGACTGGATAGAAAATAGCTGTGGAGAAAGGACCTGAGGGTCCTGGCGGACAAAAAGTTGAGTATAAGCCAGTAATGTGCCCTTGGGACAAAGGTGACTGTCAGTATCCTGGGCTGCATTAGGAGGTGGAGTGCTGCCAGTACGTTGAGGAAGTTGATCCTTCCCCTCTCCTCAGTACTGCTGAGGCCACACGCAAAGCCTTGGGTCCAGTTCTGGACTCCCCAACATGAGAGAGTGACTGAGGTACTGGAGAGAGTTAAGCCAAGTACCATGAAGATGATTAAATGACAGGAGTTCTGCTTACATAAGGAAAGGCTGAGAAACATGGGACCATTCAGGCTCTGCAAGAGAAGGCTCAGAGAGGGTTTCATCTATGTCTATAAATACCTGAAGGGATGGTGCAGACAAGATGGAACCAGGCTCTTTTCAGATGATGGGCACAAACTGCAACACAGGAGGTACCCTCTGAACATCAGGAAACACATTTTCACTGTGAAAGTGCCCAAGCACAGGCAGGTCGCCCAGAGAGAGTGTGGACTTTCCAAATTTGGTGATACTCAAAAGCTGTCTGGACATGGTCCTGAGTAACTGCTGGGGGACCTTGCTTGAATGGGGGCTGGACAAGATGAACCCCAGAGGTCATTGCCAAGGTCCCTTCCGTGACTGTGAATCATGGGAAGACAGCGACTCTAGGAGCAAAGTGTTACTACAGTTACAGTATAGACATTCAAATTCGGGGAACTTGAGATGGGAACACTTGAGGGTTTGTGCTGTAAACGGTAACTTGGAACTCAGGAAGTGGAAACTTAAGAATCAGGGTATTTTGGCAGAGAAAGATGAGAATTACATTATGTTTTTCCCATTTCTGTTTTGGGGACAGATGAACTATATAATCCACTTCTATTGCACAACACTGAAAAGCACAGAAGCTAATTTGGTACCTCACTTTTGCAGTTGAGACCATGGTATTTTTGTTCCTTATCCTAGGTTTATAAGAGAGGTCATTTGGGCCTACTATACCCCTGACAACATACTCACCTGCTTTCATATACACATGAAGAGATATGCAATCCCTGCTCTTGGAATCATATACCACAGATTTAAAAACATTGTGCACTGAAAGGAAGTTTAAAATAATGCTCATTGCACCGACTGCAACATAACAGCTTTAACAAAAAAATAAAACATTGTTTGCTATTGTTGCCAGTAGAGATATATTTTTGAAAGTAAATCTGACAGGAAAAACCCAAATCCACAGCCTCTTTTCCATTTTATCAATTTTTACCCAGACATACAATCAGTCTTCCAATGCTGATTTGCTGTTCTAATGCTTTTAAAGTCTTCCCTTGGCTTAATTTCCTTTTTTAACCTCCTGTTGCTTTAACTCACTTCAAGTATTATTTGTATGACAGATATATCTTATCGTCTTTGAGAGGCAGGGATTTATTAGCACAGCAGCTCCTTGTGATGGACTGTTGTGTAAATGGAAAAAATGAATTCTTTCTAAGAACATCATGGGAGGGATATCAGTGAAAAAAGTCAATCATCAGGTTTCTTTTACTGGGAAACTTGCACCCATATCTTCTGTCCTCTATTTCTCTCATTTTTTCAATTATTATTAATATTTGATTACTATGGCTTCTGAATTTTTCTAGAGAAATCAGCCTGCAATGGGCTGAATATTGCAGACATGTAAAAGAAAAAGCTTAAGAAAGAGTTCCTCCACCTGTTTGTCCCTTTTCTGTCAAATTCTCACATCCTTATAGATAATTTTTTCATGTGGTCAGGGCATGGCAATCTGTATAGTATCCCAAAAGCCAGATATCTTAAGCTTCCTCAGTGCTGCATTTCACTTTCCTGAAATGTCCTCTCAGCAGACAACCGAGCGTTGAAGTATAAAACACTGAGACCAAGACAATATCTTCAGGGCTCAAAGAACAGGGATGGATGGAACTGCATGGGATGCAACCATGGTGAGATAAAAGCACTGGCTCATTCCCGTACATCAGGCCTCAATTCCCAAGTTTAGATGGTGGCAGGAGAATCTTAGTATCTTTAATAGAAACCAGTACTCTTTCTCTTAAAGTGGTGAAGAAAAATCCATGCAAGGTCTGAAGTCATTGAGGGGAACTAACTCTGGGAAGAATGGTCTGTCTTGCCTAAAGCAACATCCTAGACAGCTTAGTGATCTGCATGGAAAATGGTAGGAAAAACACATTGTAAGAGGAAAGAGATACCAATAAATGCATCCAAAAATATGTTGGGATTTTGTTGTTGTTTATTTTTTTCTCAGAGGACATAACTGCTGCAGTCAGGGCACAGTTATGACAGGTTTTGTTAAGATGCCAACCTAGTTTTAAAAGTATGGAGTTCTTTCAACTTATCACCCAATAATTCATGAATCAGGCTTCAGATCTCACTGCTCTTTGTAGTCCTGCCAGACATACCTCAGAAGACTCCTTAAGAGTGGGAAATAGCATGACAGATTTACAGAACTCCTTGGTAAATTCTTGACTGGCTGAGGTAAGGAAGAGGGTCCTGGTGGGGATGACATCCAGGTCACTCCAGTGCTGCTTCTGCAGCTCGGAGTGGTGCTTCTCATACAGCTCTCTATTGTCTTGGGGAGCACTGCTCTTGCTGTTGGGGCTGGCTGATGAAATATTGAGGGAAGATGATGAAAGCCCCTTACATTTGGGGAAGGACGTGTGTTTGCAAGTGGTGGCTTTGTACTATTTAAAGGGACTTGTCTGCAAAACAAAATGAAGCAGAGAGATGAAGGAAGAGTGAAATTATCATTTCGAAGGGTGAAAATTCTCAGCTGTGGCTCTTTCATACTGAATTTCAGATTGCAGCCCAATCAGGAGAGTCTGATTTATTCTTAGCCTTTGAAGTAATTCAGGCAGTAAATTAACAGTCTTACTTCAGGGAAAGCATAGAAAGCCTCTGGAGTAAAACCACAAAATAAAAGACAATACTCCATTATGGATGCAGTCCGCCCCTCAGGTCTGCATGGCTTTTTCAGTCAGTGTTTTCCATCCTTGACTGCAGATTAGCAACAAGGAGTCCTGCTGCAGAACTGCATTTCACTCTTCTTGGTTCAAATTCATGGGGCACATGGGGCTGGAACAATTCATGCAGATATTTGAGAGAAGGATAAATGCAAAGAAAAATCTACACCGGGATTGCAGAGTGCACAGAATCAGTGAATTCTGTAGAATTCTGAGTATAGGTATACCAGTGGTGAATGCCCAATGTCCAGTTGCAATGTGTTCACCTGCTGCACCTGATAGAGAAAGAGTAAGAGGAGGTTTCTGTGCATGGGCTTCACACAAGGATTTGTCGTCAAATATGGCATGAGAGTACAAGAAACAAAGGCAGTCTAAGCGGTGGGAGAAACACCACTGGTTAAGTAGGTCCTAGACTCTAAAGGGGCAGAATTATTATTGTTCCCCTCTGGGGCATTCCTGAAAGCTTCACTCAGGCAGTAACTCTCACTATATCTACACTGTCCCCAGCACCTCAATCAAACCGCACATTTTCCTACCTGGGCTCTCCACTGTGTTGTCATGTGCCCAGAACATCTTTCAGTGAATGGTCTGACTGAAGGAGGTCATGGGCACTACTGGACTGTGATGATGAGCAGGTTATGAGCATAGAACAGAAAATACTGTATATGAGCTCTACAAAACATTTTCAAGAAAATTCTCTGATACCAGGTGAACACCAGCTCCCTTTTTCTACATTGAAGTGGCTTTGTCTTGTAGTTGTGATTTCCATGATGACCTGCATCAAGCATATAGTGGCAACTGGACCGGTAGGACAGAGTGCACTTTTGAAGGTATTCATGGAAAGAATTGAGTGTCTCAGTAAAAAGTTGATAACCAAAGATCTGATATTCCTGAATGCATCCACTTGATGTGTGTCAAAGAAGAAAGAGTTATAAAAAAAGTCTCTGGAATATAAACCAAGAACAGGATTAGAAACAGATCAAATGTTTTGGTCAGGTCTGCTATTTAATATCTCAGAAAGCAAATGCCCATGTTTCTTAATGTCACAAAGAATAAACTCTGTGAAAAACAGTACTTTTTTGGTTTGAGACCATGAAAAATCTGTACTTATATCAGTTTCTGTAGCTGAGTTAGGGATTCATATGTATAAAATCAATAGTACAGTGGATGAAATAAGTGACTTGCACTAACAAAGAACTGGCATACAAAAGCTTACCTATTCCTTGCATTTGAAAGGAATCAGGAGAAGTAAAGAAATAGATCTGCTCTGGGAAAAGTATGGAAGAAGCAGAGGGCTAATTATTCCAGCTTTGGTCTATGCATACTGAGGCTTTTGGTGATGGCATTCATGGAATATGATGAAATGTGCTACAGTGTACATGGTGAAGCAGGAACAATAGTTAATGTCTGCACTCAACATGATTTGGAAACCCCAGAAATTGTGCTAAAGGTCAGGATACATAAAATTCAAAGTCAAATTAGCAGGTCAATCATGCTTAAAAAGAAGTAATAATTTACAATAGATAATAATAATAACAATAACAATAGTAGAATGCTTAATTAAGGAAGGTGGATGAGTCTATTTTTGGTCATCAGAGTTCCACTGGTTTTTCACAGAAAACTGGTTTAGAATAATTCTTGTTATGTCTACACATGCTAGGTCTAACAAGGGTTTTGTTATAGGCATTTCATTTAGAACGGGAAGGAAGCATACATAGCACTCTGCTTGTCAGTCACTGCGTGGCCCTGGTAGAAGCCATGCATGGTTAAAGAACATATCTTTACATATGAAAAAAAATGTATTTTCTTTAAAAGTATATTAAGATTCACTGGGTAACTAACTCACATTTCCTCTTTCTGGCATTATGATATGGCAGTGTTGAAGATTAACTTAAGCAAGTGAATTTTGGAAGCTGAAATTTAGTAGTAGGGTTAGCCAGAAAACAAATTTACACAAAAAATATTCCTTGACATCTGTTTCAAAAAAACCCTGTAACACTAGGTTTTCATGAAGAAGCTCTGTGTAGAGAAAGTAACCAAAGTAATGAGGTACTTTAAGGATGTATGCTGGCTGATTTTTAAATTTTTCTTGCTGGCTCTTATTCCTTGTGTTTGATTAAAATATTTATTGGACCAGAGAGAAAATGAAACACTAATTAAGTGTCTTTGTTTGGGATCTAGGAAGCCACTGGAGCAGATAATGACAGAAAATACTTCATTAAAAATATATTTATTGTTCCAATTAATAGTTTAGCACCAACTCCAATCAAACAGAAATATGAAATTACCAACTGTGATAACTGAAAAACTACTTAAGTATTAATAATAGAAAGTCTGACCAGAAAGTTTAAAGCTGTGATTGAAAATCATTGTGAGCAACAATGACATGAAGAATAGCCCCAAAATATTTATTATGTTTAAAATTGTTTCATTCCTAATGTTGTATACACACACATGGACATCTGGTTATTTGCTGAAGTAAACTTCTGATTATTTAATTTTCACATATCCTATTATATTCATGTAGTCTAACATTAAAGGAGTCTAACAATTCAGGCATGCAAATGCAATCAAAATCTCCATTTGGTTTTTAAGAGACAGAGGGAGTTCTGTTAAGAATTTTAAACTGGCAAAACCTGTCTATCACATTATAATTGGGTCTAATTAATACTTCCAGAAACCTCAGCTATAAAAATCTTTACTAAACACTGAGTCATGCTCAAACTGGTTCAAAATCCCTTTTTTGTTCAAGTAAACATTAGAGAAAATCAGTTCCAATGTGTTCCTTAAAACTGAACACTGATGATTGTAAGTGAAGACAAACAGAGGAGAAGTAATTTTGTTAAAATGTGGAATATGATGTATTTTCCTAGATGGTCAAGACAGATGTGAAATTCAGTAAATTGTATTGCATATACAATATATGTATATACATTGAGCCTGAATAGAAGAATTAAGCCCCATCCTTTTAAAGATGGAAAAGGAGGGCACAACGAACTGTGCCTATGCAATGAGCCTATGTTACAGGCTGTGAGAGAATTCAGCTGACCCTGAGGCACATGAAAACAACGGTGGAAAACAAAAATCATACACAAAACTTTAGCCACCACACAGAGAAATTTTATCCAACCAGAGGCACACGTGTCTCTGCCCAAACACAGTTCCAAAAGAAGCTGGAAGCTGCTGGAGGCTGGAGACACACTCTTTGGTGGCAGGGGGAACAACTCTACACAAAACAGCGGTACCTACACCTTTCAGAGCTGTGGGTTGTGGCAGGAAAGCACTGTGGGAAGAAGTGTCTGACCCTAGTGGAAGAAAGCTTTGGTTTGAATAGGTGAGATTGGTACCTCTGCACCTACAGTCACTACCCCTGATAGTCACTGGGATTTATCCTCTTGGCCATTGTAGACAGACTTACAGGACACTCTCCTTCTTGTTCCCTCCAAATGATGCAAAGAAAGGGTATCTCAGATACAATCCCTTGAAATCAGAGACAATCAAAATAAGTCTAAAATATGTTTTAAAAGGAGGTTGTAAAGGTGTCCATTACACAAACTAGAAAAATGCGCAGACGTCACTGAAAAATATCCCTTTTGCTATATGGGTGTTGGGGAAATTTTAGTGAAATCTTTAAAAGTTTGTCTTTTCTAGTTTTTCCACATACACTTACTGTGATTCTATGTTCTATTCAAAGTTCTCTTTTTGCATTATACTGCACTGGCACTAGCACATAATGTAATAGACATGTATTACATACACACACACACACAAATTGTGAGGTAAAAGCAACCAAAATGCCAGAAAATACTGGTTTGTGTCTTTGGAATAGATGACATATTTTCTGCCTACGTGTGCCCAGGAAGACACACTTGCCATCACTGAGAGACTAAGTAATTTGTCAAAGTAGTATCAAACCAATTGAGGGTCTGGCTGTGAAATTTCAAAATCAGACAATTCTCTCAGAAAACATCAGGTTGTGTCCAAAATATGTGTGCCTTACACCTGTTTGTCCTATTCAGAAAAGCATTGCAGACTGGTGGTTAAATATTGCCTTTGAACTAGGTCACACCCATTAGGTGCTGTAATTCTGGACATGGTACAACCATTCTCGGAGCTAGAGGCTGTTATGCTACAAATGGTGTTGCAAATGTCTTTTTTATTTTGTTTATTTTTAAAATCTCTGGCCAGAGAAGTGAGATTCCCATTTGCCTTCTGCCAGAGCAGTGTGCTGGACACTGGGAACCAGCTGCCCCCATGAAGAAAAGAGTCCTACCGCCTGCCATGGTATTGCCCATGAAACCTTAGCAACCATATCTCTGGAGAACTTTTTCCCTATGCTGATGATGTACTTAATGAAGGAAGAAACCCAGAAAAGAAACTAAGCAAAGGACAACAGGTGGTCATTGACCTCTTCAGTTAAAATTCCCTGACTTTAGACTGTTCTGCTTGTGATAGCCCAAAATCCTATTTTAGGTGACTCAAGATTAAAATACAGCCAATATTCCACTAAAAGTGTGTTAGTTGATAATACATTACTCTATTTGATAGTATTATTAGCCTTACCAACCATTTCTTTCTAACTTTATTCAATCCATGATATTTGTGTTCCCTGACAGAACAAAAAGAAACTTGGAGACAAAACAGAAAATGGATTTCCTGTTAACTTCTGTTGTATTTATTGATTCTCTATTACCGGTTGTGTGACAGTGGTTTTTCATCCCTTTCAAAGACACAGGTAATAATGACAGAGCTTATTCTACCACAGCTGTTTCCAATCACACAAAAAAGCAAACCACAGCATCCCTTATCTTGGGGCTGAAAAGAGAGTTATCAAAAATCTCATGTCTATACAGAAAACAGGTAGGCATTACACACCCATGTATCACATTCAAAAAGATGATGGATGAGTATCAAGTTCATTTTCAGGAGCATGGCATAGGTTCTTCAGAGGAAACCAGAAATGTCTTCATTGTTAAAGTACTGACTAAACAAAACAAGGTTTTTGAATACTACATGTTGATAGCTCCACATAGAGTGTCAGAAAGTTAGTCATCATCACTGGAGCATGCAATTAAAGTGACAAGATCAAAGTTGATTACAGCATCATTCTTGGTACAAAGGAAGATAATCCCATTTTTATAGTAGATTAAATAATCCAAATATGTTTACCTAAACTTCCTTGGGAAGGAGGACAGAGAGGCACTGGAAGGAACAAATGAAAATTGCAAACACATAGGAAATTTTAAGTAAGGTTTAGTTAGAGACTGAATAGTCTGGTTTCATCTTGGGTATTTAAAAGATACACTTTCAGTATACATGAAGTAATTAAAAAATAAGTATGAGACCATGCTGGAAAAAACAATTTCATAAAAAGTGGTGTGCATTTGTGTATGTAAATGTAATATATTTGTGTGTTTGTATGTGTGCACACATACTTAAAGGCCGTCAACCTTGTAAATTAATTAAAATTAGTAGAGAATCAAGGGTATGGAAATAATTATTGTAGCATAAATTAATTCATGAGCTTTTTATCAACCCTGAAGCTTAAAAACTAGAACAGCCTGACACAATCAATCCCAGTTGCAAGGTAAAAATTTATATAAATTACAGAGATCCAGTAAGAAACCCACATAGATTCTAATGGTTCACAGTTACTCAACAGAGGACATGATGCTCAATTAAAGAGAACCTAAGTAGTGCCCCAATTGACTGAGTAAAGTTGGCATCACTGAAAACTTCTCCAGCCTGCCTTGCCAGTAGAGCTGCACACACTCCAAGACCAAGTCCTCTATTCCTAGATCTTACTGTAGGACAGCTGGCTCCAGTGATGTGCCACCTATTCATTAGGCACAGGAATGAGGTTGTAGGACCCAGAGAAGTGCTCAAATCTGGAAGCTCTTATGAAGAGGGCGTGTGGCGTCTTCTCAAGGTGTTAGTTTTGTTTACTGCTGATGGAGTTCCAGCTCCATCCAGACTTGAATTTGTGCTGAGAGAACACTGAACATCTTCCTGAGCTGGGAACTTAGGATAAGCAGCACTTCATCTATCTGCCTGTCTTCTGGAACCCTGTAGGCCTCTAGCAGAAGCAAGATGCACAAAGGCTGTGGCTGTGAACTTGCACTGAGTCCTTAGATTGCCCCACCTCCTTCTGCATTTCTAACTTAGAACTCTACATGCCCAGTGGGACTGTCCAGGCGTGATTCTTCTCCCACTTCCCTTAGGAGGCTGGGAAGAAGCCAGGATGATTCTCAGATATTTTATTTTCCCTGTGGGACAGCCATGTCCCAAAATACAATAACATAATTCATCAACTCCAGTACTCTTGGGCCTGCAAAATACTTGGAATGTTCGCCGTTGAAAATGTGATCGTTCATAAACATATGGAGCTTGTTGAGAACAAGAAGGAAAGTAACGTAAAACAGGCGCTGTATTTTGATCAGTTTTAAAGAATATACATTTTTACATCCTAAGATACAATGTAAATGTTATTTTGAAACCTGTAATTAACCCGTGTAACACACAGATTTCTGCGAAAGAATGCTATGTTTTCTAAGAGTTTGTTTAAAATTTATTCATGGTATTCAGATTCCACTGTTATGCTTTATTTGTAATTTGTAATGCATTCCCATCTCTCAATACTATTTACAATATTTAACCAAGAAAATCAATGGTTATTCCTCTTTGAAGGTTACTGAGACGTATTAACACCTAGTTATAATTGCATTTTGCATGCAATTTCCTTGAGGTTTAACTTCCAATGTAATGCTAAATAAAATTAGACACTTAGCCCTGCTTCAAAGACTTAATCTGAGAGCAAGTACAAAAAAAAATTAATAAAACACTGCTTTGGTATTCCCTTATTCTCTTTCATACATAGAGACTTTTAAAATTGAACTAATTAGGTAAAGCTGATAATATAAACACATTTCGGCTCCTGGACTTTCATTACTTGTATTTTGTTCCTTTTTTTCTCTCTTGCTAACTCTGGGAAATAGGAGCTAAATCATCAGTAAGCAAAGCCTCTGTGTGTTTGGTTTTGCTAGTCTGAATTTCCACTCTGTAGGCAGAAGGAAGTCTTGGAAATACTTGTTGGCAATACAAGTACATAAGCTATCTATTTTGAAATTTGGCCTCGTAAGGAAGGGTAACAACAAATGGCACAGAATGGAATACCTGATATCACTTATAACAAGAAGCAAGAAATAAGACCCATTGGATACAATTATTAGCACCTGTCACCTTGCGGATGTGTGAAAGTGGATCTGTTTTCTGTTAGACCTATTAATCATTGTAAACTACTGTAGGCACAGTTACTAAAATAGAAATGTTAATATCCAGCAATTAAACTCATATGGAGATTTGTCAGCTTCATACTCAACCAATATTCTTGTGAGATCACAGACTTCATAGCAGTGAGATATGGATCTCTTTTGTATGATAGCTATTAAATATACAGTAGGAATTATCTGTTTGGGATCTTGGAGTTCTGAGTTACGGCCTCAGTCTCTTCCATCCCTACAAAAGTGACTTGGTCTCATATTTTTACCAGATGTCACAAAAACAGCATTCTGCAAAGTCAGCCAGACTATGTCTGTATGGAGCTTTCTGTCAAGTTCTACACCACCACCACCATCTTTTTCTGTTGGTTTTTGGGTTTTTCCCTACTTCTGCAGCAATTATATTGAGTTTCTTCCTTTTCCTACTTATTTAGGAACTTGCTAACATAGTCACAATACAAAATTTCTCATTCCATAAGTGATTTCCCTGGCAAAAAGAATAATTTTTATGGTATATGTCACTAATGCACTTAATTAAATTTAGCAAGATGGAATTCCAGGGTGGCTCAAAGTCATCAAAACTTATGTTGTTATAGCACTGTCCTGCCTCAGTGCTCCTATCAGTAGGGAGTAATCAGGAAACTAATTTATCTGAGCAGCGATTATCTTCAGTTTTTTCTTGTGAAAGGTTTTTTTTTTTGTTTTGTTTTTTTTGTTGTTGTTGTTGTTGGTTGTTTGTTGGTTTTGGTTTTGTTTTTTAAACCATGACACTTCTGTGATATATTTTTGTGAACAGACAGTCTGCCTGAGAGATAGCCAAGTCAGCTAAGTCAATCTCTCAAGCTATCAAAAAAACCTGGAAGTAAAGTATGCTATTTCATGTGGAGATTATTTAATGGGAAATGAACTACCTGCTGTGAGTAAGTTTCTCATTGATGAATCTCCATGGAGAAAGTCACGCCTGCAGGACTTAATGCTAACGTTGGCCATGTTGGAGCTCAGAAATAATATTTCCTCAAGGAAATGACAGCCTAGATATTCGCAATAACTAAGGATTGTTAATGGAGCTGGTAACTGTTTCAGAGCAGAAGTCTGGTTTAGGTGATAGAGGGACATAGATGATGCTGCTGGTCAGTTGTATACAAACAAAATTCGGGAAAAAAATGGTTTTCTGATAGATATGTGAGGGATCTGTAACTGGTCAGTGCTGGGAAAAAAAGGGTTGCTGACCTTGAAACAGCATATTTCATTCTTCAAAAAGTTAAAAAACAGCAAACATTCTAGGCTATGAATAGCTTTACCCAACAGTTATTCAAAACTAACAGAAAATTTAATCTCTGCTCTTCTCAATTTAATTTAACAATGAAATCCAAGAAGACTTCAATTTTTCTTGAATGAAGAAATTACATTACATGTATCTTCTTCCCATTATCAATTTCTTTCCAAGAACTGGGCTGAGAGAGGTAACACACAGCCTTAAGGACTAGGATATTTGTAGAGTCCCTTTGTTCTGAGAGGATCCTCTCAGACAATTGCTACAGCAATAGAACATATTCATAGCTATTCAATAGAATACATTCTGCTGCCAGAAAGCTGAACATGGCCTCTGAGTGTTCCTGCTTCTGCACTACTCTCTGGAAAAATAAACATGTATTATGTTTTCAGTATTTGGAACCAAAGACTTCTGACAGACGTTAAGAAAGAAGGTCAAGTCAGCAGAGAAGAGATGTGGGACAGTCCCATATTAATTGTACATCATCAGATTTGTGGAGTTCGGTATTGATGGTACTGTGACTGCTTGATTACTCACACACTGTGCTGTTTGGCAACAATACACGAAACACCTTCTAGGGTGTATGAATGTATTTATTTGAGAATTTATACTCCTGCTGCCTCAGGTTCGAAAGTAAAGTTAGTCCACCAACAGCTTTTCAGATATTAAATAACATTGCAGTTTGACTGGCATGGAACACCTGGAAAGTAGCCCTGATGACAGTCAGAGAGCACTGGCAACAGTCTTACTGCTAGAATATATATAAAAGATAGCATAATAAGAGCTGCAAAGATAATTCACACACACACAAAACCCAGAAGTTAAATGGTTCTTGTTAAGTGAGCATTGCATTTAATTTGTCACGAGCGTATGTTATTTCCCAGGGATTCAAAAAGTTGACTTCAACTGTTTGCTTTACCTAGCAAGAAAGGTGATCAGACCTCTCACTCAGAATCTCCTCAAATGAATTCAGATTAATGTCTTATTAGAGCAAATGAAAACTGAGCCAGAAATCCAGATGTCAGCCTGAATAGGCAGGGTGGCCATGAACTTGAGAAGTCATCAAATCTTGTCTGGCATGATCATAGAGAGCAAGAACAGGATGAGAAGAAACATCCTGAGGTGAACCAGTAGTCACAGGCAACATCCTGCAGCACCAGAAACTGATAACATAAATGCATAAAGCACAGGGCTTTTTGGAACTAGAGTGTGATAAAACACCCATGCAAAAGCAAATTAGTAACCGGAGCATGGGGACCCTGTTTTGGAAGACAGAAAGCTTACTAGCACAGGACTTGTTTTGTTTACAGATCTAAGAACCACCTAAGTTTTGTCTCTCAGCTGTTTGGCTTGTGTCGGTAGGGTAAAAAGTATGATAATATGATTTGGTTTTATATGAAATCTGTTTCCACTGTGGAATCATAGAGTCATAAAGTAGTTTGGGTTTGAAGGGACTTCTTTTAAAAGAAGTCCAAACCCCTGCAAAGATCAGAAACATCTTCAAGTATCCCAAGTTGCTCAGACTCCAATCTAACCTGACCTTGAATGTTTCAGGGATGGAGCATCTATCACTTCTCTGGGCAACCACTTCCAGTTTTTCATCACCTTCATTGTAAAAGAAAATTCTATGTTATATGTAGTCTGAATCATCCCTCTTCCAGTTTAAAACCATTATCCCTTGTCCGATTGCTACAGGCACCTGCTCCCATTTTTCTTATGAGCTCCCTATAAGAAATGAAAAATGAAACAAGATCTTCCCAGAATATATGTTTTGCCTTTATGTCGCTATTGACCCAATAAAGTATGAAGAGTTGTAGAAATCTTGAGTCACATTGATTAAATTTTTCAGGTACATGTACCTGGGAATCAACAGCTGGCAAAACCCATTAAATCAATGCAACCTGTTCTGCAAGGCTGCTACCCGGGAAACTCTAAATGATCTAGCAAGATTTCGGTTGTGCAATGCGACAAGTGACAACTGTTTGCCACGGGAACACAACAGACTCCTCTGACCAGGTTGGTAATGGTCGTGCTCTAATCCTCCTGCTCATGTCACCAGGAATCACCCCAGGTATAGGAACTGACTTCCACCAGTCCCTGTCCTGCCCGCCAACACAACAAGAAACCGAACATTAATCATGCAAATGCTTATGTCAATTCATGGGAAAGGACTACCATTGACACTGAGTCATAGAATCATTTGGGTTCTCATGTTATTAAACACGCAGGCAATCCCTACATTATGATGGGCTGTTCTCCTGTGTGAATTCAAATATATCGTATTTTTCTATCATGTTTTGCAATTTTAATGCTATCATCTTTGGAACTTTTGTAGGAAAAAAAAAAACTTTTTCCTCTTCTCTATTCAATGTTTTGCTGCTATCTAATCAGCCTGAGATTATTTCCTCTGATCCACTTCCTCATTCATGCATCTGAGTCTTGTTTTCTTGCCTGCTTCTGCAGCTGCAAATATCAAAGAGAAGTATTTTTCCAATGTAAAGCACAGTACTGGGAAGATGGGGGAGGCATATGCTACTTATAGTCACTCCTGCATAAACGGTAGCAGTGCAGTACATGTTCTCAGCATTAAGGAAATTGGATACATTTGTTATATTTTTGTTCAAACACATCAGATTCCTAATTCTCAGGACTACAAAGTAACAGTGAATATGGATGAAGATTTTGTGGGAGGAATAATTAATTGCATAAATATAGCATGGCAAAGAGCCACCGAAGTAGACTTTAGCAAGAAATATTCAGGATGGAAAAACATCTTGTGATGACCACGGTAGTGAAGCAACTGGGATAGACAGCAAAAGAACATCTCCATTATTTGAAGGTGGAGGACAGGTCTTCCTTGAGAACAGGTTACGGAAAGAGCTTTTGGGAGTGACCTCGATTTAGCTGTACAGCTGCTGTGAGGAACAGGATGGACTAGAAGATCTCTTGAGATTCCTTCTAGTTCCGTGGTCCTGTAATCCCTCCTTTCTTAGAATTCTGTAATTAATAAAATCGTTACTATTGCTTACTTGACCTTTGAGGTCTCCTTCCACTTTTGTTTGTTCACACATGGTCTGGTCACATACATCCCTGTAGCAATTATAAGAGTAATTGTACCTGTAATATCCTCAGGAGAAGATTGATTGTAGCTTGTGTGAGTGGAGGTCAGCAAACTGGCTGAGACTCCAGCCCATTCTCCTGCCCTCCAAAGCTTTTTATTTTGATGTACTGTAATGTGTTCTCTAAAAATCCATTACTGTCATACTCTAAACCAGGAGCTTCACCTCAGTCACCTCCTTGATGTGTTACAATACGATTCAAAAGAAAGGATTAAGCAGAAAGTTTAAATATGTGTTTCATCTCTTAACTAAAGGGCAGATGATCTTCCAAAACCAGACCTAAATCAGACCTGCAGTAAATTTAAGCCGAGCCTAAAGCAAGCCTGCTGGCTGCAAAAGCTGTAACAGATTGCCTGTATTACCCTCAGCTGCAGGCACAGAGCTTATTCTCTGATAGAGCAGCCTGCATCCTTGCACGCTGAGGGTTTTGGCTGTTTGGTTTTTCATCTTCTAAAACAGCAAATTTCAGCTGACATCACTATTCAAAAATTGTCTTTTGTGTGGCTGGAGTGAATCATGTTATAAACTGTCATGGGCTACCTGTAACCTCAAATCTCATTTTGGAGCTGTCACTTGCTCCTTCTGAGAAGCTGGTGATGGATACCTGATATTTGTACTTGACAGTAGGTGCTCTAAGGCTTTTGGAGAGTTAAGTGACCCTAACTTTCATTATTTGCTCATAATCACGTTCAAAGTTTACGAATCTTGAAATAGAGATTCCACAGTTATGGCGAATGAAGAGCTGCTCAGATGAATATTCACTTTGAAAATAAAATGCCTGTGTTGGTTTGCTATATTCCATTTCATGAACAATGGTGGTCCTTTAAATTTTTGGCTGTGATTGTTCTGAAGTGTGGCACTAATTCAAACAATACAATCACACAAAGGATGAGATCGACAATTTTTGGTCTCTCTCTGAAAATAACTGATTACTTACAAAAAAAAACTCAAAACAATCTCACTTATAATATTTTTAAGACTTAAAGCCTACTTTATACCTTCTCCTCTGTATCTCCTGCAATCTTATTTCTAGCTTGACTGCCCTTCGCTTTCATTTTGGCTAGCACTCTTTATTTCTTATGCTTTTAAACAGATTGTCATGAGTACAAATATGCAAAATGATTACTGGAAAAGAAACTATGATCTTGCTATGGAAACAAATAGTGTCTTTTTGTCCCATGAAAAACTTATGTAAAATAATTCACCTTTCAGAACAGACTAAGAAACACGTTGAGCATATTGAAAGATTCATCTAAATCTCAGTTGTATTAAATTATTATTAAAAATCTACTATAGAAACATTTTCAAGAACAATAGCCAACCATAGGACCAATTCTTACAAAGATAAAGCATCAGATTAAAACTCCAGGAAACAGGACATAGCAAAACCTCTCTCGATTACTTTTGATCAGTTTTGGGAATCCAAAGAGGTCCCATCTGACTGGAAGCTGGTGAATGTTGTCCCAGTTTTCAAGAAGAGCAAGAAGGGGGACTCCAGAAACTACAGGCCTGTCAGTCTCACATCAGTGCCTGATAAAGTTATGCAGAAGATTATTCTGGGAGGTATTGAAAAACACCTGAGAGACAATGCAGTCACTGGTCACAGCCAGCACAGCTTCATGAGAGGAAAGTCCTGATTATCAAACCTGATTTTCATTTTATAGCAAGCTAACCAGTCTAGCTGATCAAGGAAAGCCAGTTGATGCATCTGTTTGTGTTTCAGTAAAGCTTTCAATACTGTCTCTCATAGGAATCTTCTGGACCAAATGTCCAGCACACGACTGGATAAACACCTTCTGTTGTGATGGGTGAGCAACTGGCTCACAGGTCGGGCACAAAGGATAATAATAAATGGGGTGACATCAGACTGGTGACCTGTCACTAGTGGGGTTCCAAAGAGCTCCATTCTCTCCTCAGTTCTCTTCAACATCTTCATAATGATTTGGACACAGGACTCAAAGTAATACTAGGTAAGTTTGCCAGTGATACTAAATTGTGAGGAGCTGTTGACTCCCTCAAAGAGAGAGAGGCCCTGCAGAGAAATCTTGACAAATCAGAGGGCTGGGCAATCACCAACCATATGAAGTCCAACAAGGAAAGTTCTGGATTCTACACCTGGGATGGATCAAGTCTGGATGTACAGGCAGACTGGAAATGAGATGCTGGAAAACAGTGCCATGGAAAAGGCCCTGGGGGTCCTGGTCGATGGCAAGTTGAACATGAGCCAGCAGTGCCCTGGCAGCCAGGAGGGCCAAGTGTGTCCTGGGGGGCATCAGGCACAGCATTGCCATCTGGGCAAGGGAGGGGATTGTCCCGCTCTGCTCTGCACTGGGGCAGCCTCACCTCAAGTTCCAGGGGCAGTTTTGAGTGCCACAATGTAAGAAAGACATGGAACTACTAAAGAGAGGGTCCAGCGAGAAGGCCACAAGGATGGTGAAGGGCCTTGAGGCAAAGCCATATGAGAAATGGCTGAGGTCACTTGGCCTGTTCAGCCTGGAGGAGACTTGAGAGCAGATCTCATTGCAGTCTACAACTTGTGAGGAGAAGGGGAGGGGCAGGCACTGATCTCTTCTCTATGGTGACCAGTGACAGGATCTGAGGAAAAGGCCTGAAGTTGTGTCAGGGGAGATTTAAGTTGGATATTAGAAAAAGGTTTTTGACATAGAGGGTTGCTCCCCAGGCAAGCAGTCCCAGCACCAGCCTGACAGTTCAAGAAACGTTTGGACAATGCTCTCAGGAACATGGTGTGACTATTGGGATGGTGTCATGCAGTGCCAGGAGCTTGGATCAGTGATCCCTTAGGGTTCCTTCCAATTCAACTTATTCCGTGATTCTGTGAAACAAGGTACAAGTAGAAGCCATTTATGGCCAAAGTTGAAATCCTAAAAGTTTTGGATTTTTGCTTTCTGCTATTGGAAATGCAGAAGCTCTGTAACTGCTTGTGTTTGTTTTTCTTTTAGTATTTCCCAGGTCTCTACATTTTTGTTTCTTGGCATGTCTAGATATGCCTCAGCACTAACACATCTGAACAGTTCAGAATGTAGCTAACACAAAAGACTAATGTTCCTCCAATGTCTTAGGACTTGGTGAAGCAAATGCAGTCTGAGATCTGTTAATATGCAAGAGAGGATTTCTTGCAGTGGATTTTTTTCCTTATAGGTACAGGAGGAAACAAAAACCTCTCCCTTAATCCTTTTTATATGTATTTTAATTTTTTAAGTGGGACACCTAGGTCCATTTCATTCCTTTACATAGCATGGTGTTGAAGAGATTCCACTGCTAATTGTATGCGCCCCAAAAGATGCATTAGCCAGAGGAGACTGGAAAACAACCCTTTCTGAAACTATCCCATTTTGCAGAAATATTCAAAATTTCTTGGCCAAAATGATGAAATGTCTAACATTCATTACTCATTGGAAAAGAAGGCCTGGTCTCTAGTCTGTGTTCCATTGGCAGTATTTTCTTCTATGAAAGGTCCTAAGCTACCTCTGTTGAAAGGACTACAATTGACTCCTTTTCGCAGTGAGTTTCTTATCTATATAATACAGGATGTTCCTGTTGTCTCTGGATCAGTAAGAGTTCAGTGTGGACAAGTTGACGGTGAGCTAGTGACTACAGAAGGGGAATACAGCGCTCCTGACCTGCCATGCCCCCTCCTTCACACAACACAGGTACAGTAAACCCTAGACAGAAATATGAGTGTTAGATTGCAGGGAGGAAGGAAACCAGATTGGTTTTCTCATATATGAAGGACTGAGGTGAGAGAGGGTAGGGAAAAGTGATCAGGAGTATAATAGTTTGTCACCTTCCAATAAGCTCTTAAAATAAAAAAGTGATCTCTGTATATTTCAAGCTTGTATGGCCTGTTTTAAGGAGATGGGGATATGGTGTAGTGGTCAAGACTTTTCTATGGCCCTGAGTTAGTCATCAAGGACATGTAGCAGAATTCAAGTGATAGCGTTATTTTTAAGTATTTTCCAGCTGACTGCTACTGGGGTGCAGTCTCTGAGACTGGAGCCAGCCCTGGGATGGCCACTTCTCCCATACACTGCTTAAGCAACACATGGATGTGAATACTGACTGCTCCACTGCCAGCCAGTTGCAATGTTGTCCTTTGATTGCAGTCTTTACATCTGAACCAGGAAAGAAGTTCTGTTCTGATATACACATTCTTCTGGAGAAGAACATGACATCAGTGAATGTGGGAAAAAAAGCAAACTGGATTTTTTTGCCATTACTTCATTTCCATTCATAGACTTGGAGGTTTAAAAACAAATTCACACACAGAGCTTGCAAATACATGAGAAATTTCAATTAGCAATTGTTTCAGGACTCTAGCAGATAAGCTCAACCTCTGGGTTACTGTTAGTATAAGGATGCTGGTGTTCTGTGGAGATGTTCAGAGTTTTGTGCTATTGGGGACAATCATGGATTACAATGGTGTTAATCTAAATATGAATGAAGATTCTCAGATGACAATTTATACAGCTGTGTCTCTACGAATGCATATCATCTAGGATCTACCTCCTATCTTATTTACGATCACTGGTGGACAAAATTCTGATATGACGCAAAGATCAAAATCGTGAGGCAAAGTTGTTCAGCATCACATTTTTGAAGTGAGTACAATGTGCTATGTTTCCACAGAAGTTTGGTGCTAATAGTTAAAGGACCAAAAGGCTATTAAACAGGGACACACAGGCAAACTGCCCTGCAGTTACAAGCACTCTTCAACATAATCAAGTTATCTCAGGGCTGAACATCATAAATGCGCCACTTGGATTTAGGTTTAAACCTAAGAGGCAGATGCAATTTTCAACAAGCAGCCTATTCCTAAATTCTTAGTAAGATGCCAAAGGCAGAAATCCTTCATCCGGCTCCCAGCACTTTCAAATGGGAATACTAACCATTAAGAGAGTCTGGAAACACAGCAAGATGTGACATTCTGGCCACAGTGGAGCTGTTTAAGGAGTAAGAGCAACCAGCTCTTTTTCCTTAGCTTAAATACTTCAATTATTATTGTTTTCAATGGGTCAAAAATCCTTGGGATCTTTTCAGTAAACCTATCTTAGAGAGGAATGTTCCATGTGAATTTATGCTGACAGAACCAAGGAGGTGATAACTTTTGTGAAGGAGCTGGGTTACTCTAGTGATACAAAACTTTTCCTTCATTATGCTGAGGCCTGGAGATTACACCTGATTATAACTGGCACAGCAGCTAAGGAGCTCCAAGGACTGGGAGAGTGCATGTGTCGTGCCACCATGGAATGCAGAAAGCCAAACTGGGTAATCGGTGCAATAATTGGCTGGTTACATTATAATAATCCCAGAGGGGAACAAACATACGGGTGAAGACCCTGAAACCATGGAGTACAACAGCAGAGAAATTGAAGAATGGAAATAACATTAATGTTGATAAACAGGCTGTGAAGGAAGGCAAATCTTACTAAACACATCTGATTTATTCTTTAACACAAGTGCAACTGTTAATCAATAAAAAGGTGATTTTCAAACATAGCAGGCCATTCAGTTTGGGGTGGTTATCCAAAGAAACAGATTCTAAAGAAAGTACTGGCTTCACCACTTAAAATACAACTAGTGTGAACTCCAGTCTCTAAGAATTTGTATTCAGATAACTCCTCTAACTGTTTTGATGGCAGTTTCTCAACAACAAGTTTTTCTCATTTTATCATCTGGTATTTGACCTCAAGATCTTTGTTTTCCTCAGAAGCTTAAGTATCTCACTGCTTGTTGGTCTTTCAGCTACTGTAGTGTGTCAAGCATACCAGTATGAGATTATATAAAAATTGATATTTTGCTAACCTATCTGTTAGGCAGTGACCAAAGAATTGTGTTAAATTTTTAAAGTTTCTCTGTCTATCTCTTCCTACTATTTTTTACCTTTCCTTGTTCTGGTTTTCTTTTGTCACAATCTGCATTTCTCCTGTTCCTTTGTGCTCAGTTTTGTAAATTTTTTTCCCCTTATTTTCTCTTGCTCTCCCTTCACCCCTCTTTCTGCTCTGTTGTGCCTCATTTGTCATTCACACAGCTTCCATTACTATAATACAGCCCAAAAATTTGCAACTGGTTAGGAACTTTATGAATATTTTAGTGTTACACCCAAACCTTGAAGTATATTACTGGAGAAGAATAAGACAGACTAAAACCAAATGACTTTTAAAAAGCACTGCTGTGGAAACTGAAATTGTAGATCAGCATGAACTTATAATTACCAGTTACAAATAGATAAAAAAAGACAGATAGGAAGAGTTCAAACAGGAACTTTTAAAATGTCTTATATAACTGCTGAATTTTCCAGTGGCTGCACAAGAATTACACCTCACAGTGACTAGGAAAAAACAAACCCAATGATGCTGTTGGGACATAAGGGCGAGCATACAAATTGTGACTAGTGCAAAGGGCTGATTTTCCAGCAATTTAATTACATAACACTAAAATGCTTTTGTTTTGCTTAAACATCTTCTCAGTGTCATTGTTGTCTGCACAGCTTTTAAAAGCTCATCTCTCTGAAAGGGATGAGCCCTAGAATGCACAGTGAAATCACAATTCCCCGTTTCATTTCATTGGCCAGGTAACAAGGAGTAGTTTTCCTTGGGTCTTCAAGTTAAGTACAAATCAATCTTAAAAATTCTGGGGCTGGTGGAGAACAAGGAAGAGAGTTTTAGCATGAAGGCAGCTCCCAAGGGAAGGAGTGCGGACCTATGTAGAGTCTTGTTGTTGGTTTCTTCAGTACAACTCCCATCAGTGAGCTGGACTCGAGTGCAGTCAGCTGAACTCCCAGAAGAAGGGAATCCTGCTCTGGGCCTCACATTTTACCGGAAATAGAGACATTTTTATAGGCAGATTTGAAGGATGCCCCAATTTATACAGCACACCAGTGTCAAAGAAAGCATAAGACTATATTGGGGAGCTAAAGAGCAGCATTCATGTAGTGACTGAATTTTCATTAACTACAGGCTTTACCAGCTGTGAACTGAAACTGAAAATATAGGATTAACAATCCCTTTCATCCTATCCATTTTTAACAGAAACATATTCTATTCAATAAAATAGAATTTGCAAGCCTGTAAATTGTCTTCTTATAAATGTGAGTTTTTAAGCACTCTAAGAGTGATTCCATTCAGCTGTCACTAACAAGGGAACATTTGTATTGATTCTCACAGGAGCGATGTCAGGAGCAGATCACCAGGATGTGCAACCTGTACAGTTTAAGAATGTCAGTTATATCAATGATGCAGTTGTCATATATAACTGTATAATACAAAAATAATTTGGTAGAGTTTTATCAGCAGGGGAAACCAGTGAAAAGCATACCATCAGTTAGGAAAATGGTCTGACTTGGGTTTGTGACTCCCATGAATTATCATTTGCATCTAGTAGCTGAAGGAAATCTTATTCATACTGTCAAAATGTAGTCCTTTCATCTGAAATCTCTGATTAGCCCAATTATCTATAGAATGTGGGTAGTTTCAAAAATTATATAGATTGCAGTAGACTGAGAGTAAGCACACAAAAATTTATTGCGGAAAAAAACCATCCGGAGTTTTTCAATAAAAAACAAGCACTGAAAAAATTAAATTGCAAGAAGTTGGGAGATTGCTGCATATGGTAGCTGACATTACTGCTTCCCAAGGAAACTCCTGGCTGAATTAAGTAGGACCTATTCCTTCATAACTAATTGCATCATCATTGTGAATAATTTTTCATTTTTCCTGCTGCCTCCGGGAAGGTAGCTTGCAGAGCAAAACAATGAGCCTGAGAAATGAGGAAAGGGTTAAGAATTTCTACAAAAAGAGAGAACAAAGAGGTTAGGGGTTGATTTTAAGCCTGCTGTTGATTTTAATCTGTCAGATTAGGGGTTGATTATGAGGTTAGGGGTTGATTTTAAGCCTGCTGTTGATTTTAATCTGTCAGATTAGGGGTTGATTATCAGGTTAGGGGTTGATTTTAAGCCTGCAGTTGACACAAAATGTGGAGGGGAAGGAGATAAAGAAAATGGAGAAGAGCCAAGGAGCAAGAGGAAATTGCTTTTTTTCCTGTTTCCCATTAACCTGACTCACTGGAAGTGCCCCTAGACTGAGCTACATGCTTGCGCAATGTTCCATGCACAAAAAGTCAGTGTCTCATCCTTGACATGAAGATGTTCAAAAGCACAGTCAGACACTATAAACAGAACGATAACATCTAATCATTGACATGTCTGCCTAAATTTCAAGGTGGGAAGTGAAAGTAATTATGGCATATGAACAAGGCTAATTTTGTGTGCAAAGGAATGCTAATTTTGCTAATTTGGCATAACTGAGGAGCCACATTAGGAGCTAGTGAGATAAAACAAGCAGCTAGAGAGTGTGCTGAAGAAGGTAGTTTACTTCTGTAGAATGTTGCTCTTTGGTTATACTGATTCAGAAAAATCACAGGAAGACTTAGGCTGGCAGTGATCTTCAGAGGCCATCCAGTCTGACCCTTTCACCAAGCAGGCTGAACTCCTAAGCTAAATCAGCTTGTTTGGGGCCTTGCCCTGCTCGGTCTTGAAAACATCCAAGGGCAGAGATACCATCAACTCTCTGGTCAATCTGTTCCAGTGCTTAACCACATCCATCATGACTTTTTCCTCTCTTCTTTTTCATTTCTATCCTATGTCTTTTGTCTGCATCTACATACACATTCCCATCTTCTCTGTCCTGACAGGGATTTCTGCCATCCATTATGCCAAATACAGATATAACAATGCATATTTTAAAGTGCTGAGGGAATGAAGACTGTAGGAGAAGTCAACTAGAGGATATCTTCCCTCGTGTGAGACCCCACCTGGAATACTCTGTCCAGCTGTCAGGCCCCCAACATAATAAAGATGTGGAACTGGTGGAGCAAGTCCAGAGGCAGGCCATGAAGATTATCAGATATTTGGAGAACCTCTCCTGCCAGCACAGGCTGAGAGAGTTGGGGTTGATAAGAGAAGACTCAGGGAGACCTTTTAACACTTTCCAGTACTAAACAGGGCCAACAAGAAAGCTGGAGAGGGACTTTTTACAGGGGCATGCAGTGTTAGGGCAAGGGGCAATGGCTTCAAACTTAAAGAGAGTAGATTTAGATTAGTAATTAGGAAGAAATTCTTCACTATGGGATGATGAGGCACAGAGAAGTTGTGAATGTCCCTCCCTGGAATTGTTTCAGACCAGGATGGTCTGAACTCAGATGGGACTCTGAGTAACCTGGTCTAGTGGAAGGTGGTCCCAGTGAACTTAGAGGTCCCTTCCAACACAAATCATCCTATTAATCTATGATTCTATCATATTCAATCAATCTGTGAGTCTATGATCTCTTCTTATCAGCTATTGCTTTTGCAAGTTCTAAAACAGAGCTCGTTCTTCTCCATGAACAAGAATGTTGTAGGCCATGTAAAGCTGATTGCTTTAAGTATCACTGAATATATAAAGAACAGCTGAGCTGAATTGCAAAAACCACCACAGTAGACCAGGTCTGGAGCAGCCATATTTATAGCAATGCATGCATTTTAGCATTCAAAAGCTGGCAAAATTATGTTTTCTCTAACACTTCAGTATGACATAAGTACTTTGTTTACAAAAAGAAAGAATTAAATCTATATGAAAGCTTTGTGATGAGAAAAGGAAACAACCTTCTAATATTATAAGTGGCATAGCCAAAACTGTTCAGGAAGTCAGGAGAAGATACATTCTGTTTCCTCACTTTATCTAAAAATTGAAATTATTATACTCTGAAATAATTGCCTGTTTGGCACCCATCTATAGCTAATGAAGGGATAACTGCATGAATTTAGCCCACACATCAAATAGAAGTGGATGAATTTTAAACGTATTAAATTTATCCTCAGTGGGCAGCATCTCTTTTACTACAGTATGTTTTTCTTCTTCCCTTTCCCCCAAAATCTGCTGTCCCTTTTCCCAACCCAAATAAACAAAGAGGTTGTTTAACACAGTATTGTAATAGTCTCATAGACTGACAGGCTCGCTTGCCTGCAAAACCTCAACAGACCCACAGAGAGACAAGATGCAACACATGCACTTCCTTAAGCAGCAGGAAATGGAAAGCAGATAAGTGTCTTGGCATCCTGACAGTCTGGCAGGTGTGGACTGGCCACTCTGAAACATGCTTACTCTAACTGGCCAGCTAGCTAATTATCACAATTCTCAGCTGATGCTGAGCCAAACGACATAAATTATCTGTCATGCCAAGGTATGACGTACTCTGCACGTGGCTCCTACATCATGCAGAAATTATTCCATCAACTGTTTGGTATAGCTGAAATCACAGCACTCCCTGACTTTCTTCTTTTTAGAAATGGAATGTTTCTTTTTGTAAGACATTATTGGTTTTATTTATTTTCTTTCAGACAAATATATAAGGAGAGTTTATCCAGAGTTGGATGCAGACTATTGCAATAAAAATTGTACTGAGGGGATTAGCATAAGGGTATCTGTATGTTAATCACTGCGGTGATTGTCAGTTTTGCAGACATATGGGGACTGTATTTTCACAGGAACATTTCTCCAAGGATTTACTACTGTCGCTGGCATAATAATACGCTACAGTTGCTTATAAACAGCATATGGCCAAGGTGAAAGGAGCACTGCTTTTAATGAGCGCCCTGTCTTCCTTTATTTACTAGATTGAAAAATCCAGTATCAGTATCTTCTAGAGGAGAAAATACTTTCAGAAAAAAACTGTTTCCAGACTAGTTTAGTATGACACATGAGTTGTTTTACCATTACTCCCAGTGCATTGCGTCTATTATTGTTTCTGATTTGGAAGCGGCTTGCATCTGACTGGATCAAAATTAACGGAGGAAGATCCTTCAAGGTCATGTGTATCTGCAGCTATCTGAGCCATGTTTACTAAACTTCTCTCAGCTACCACAATTGACTGTGGCTTGGAATCCATTTTTATAGCATACTTTGAAATTACATCTTATGTAAAACCAAGAAGCAGGTGGTGACTTCGGCCAGTGTCTGCTCTATAATGTACGTAGTTTAATGCTTCATTTTAGATCAGAGGGATGGAACTGAAAATTCAGGAAGAAATTTGCATAAGAAGAGAACATTAAAAGTAACGGTAAAACGAAGCAGAAAATTTTAGCTTATCAATAATATTTTGAGTTCATTGTTTGAAGAATTTTAGGAGGCTTTCTAGGTGATTCATAAATGCAGGGCCATGAGTGCACTAATAGGCTTAAATAGCTTTGACCAGCCTCACTTGGGATCTCCACCCACACAAACTCTGCAGCTTGGTCCCGGAATTCCATTTAAGCTCAGGCTTGGGCCTTCAGTTGTAGATTGAGCTATGTTGCTTTTGTAGGTGAAAAGTGTAACTTAAATTGCTGATGCTTACAGGCTGCAGATACTTTGTTGTGGACAACCGGCTGAAAATGAACTTTTGGGTTCTGTTAGGAGCCTTCCAGCAAAAGGCAATACAAGATTGTTGTAAATTTTGCTAAAAACTGAACTAAACCAAAGCAGCAAATTCTGAATCTGTTGATTAATGAAAGAACACAAGACAAAACCACCTGTGCATAGACTACATAGGTTTTGGTGAACACAGCTCTGCAAGGGAAGCCACCAAGTGTGTAGTCATCGAATAGAGTAAGAGGTCTGTTCTCTTGGGTTTTGGGTTTTTTTCTTTCTTAAATAACCCCTGGATCTGCTATGGCTGTTGTTTACTCTACTTCATCTGTGATGCCTGTAGCTGTATGTATCTTATTCTCTGTTTCTGGCTCTGTCTCTGGATTGACTTCAAACCTATTAACTTCTGTTCTGCCCTGCCTGCCGTTCTCTGGCTGCAGCTCCTCCTAGCTGCAATCCCTGATGAGACAGTGGACCTCATGAATCACTCTGCTTTGGTGACGCCCTGCTATGACCCACCCTGCTCAGATATGGAGGGACTGTAACCTCACTGGGAGAACAGAACCCCACCTGCACTACCACCACCATCTGCTATTGCTGGCCCTCCCTGCTCTGGCTGTTTCTTGGTGGTATCTCAGAACAGCAAACCTGCCTACAATTCTGGAGACAATGAATGTTGGCTAAACTTCCTGTGCTCCTAGAAATCACTTTCCTGCCAATTCTAGGCACAGTACAGCCCATGGAAAGACTGATATTTTTGAGTATTTGCTTTGTCTTAACCTTGTTCTGTGGAAATGGTGGGGTAGAACTATGGATTCAGGAAGAATTTAAAGGAGAAAAGAAAAAGTAGAGATCAAAACCAAGGGGAATGAAAGTGAGAGAGCTAGATTTTCAGAGTAGAGTGGAGCATACAGAGATGCCTGCTTGTTCCTCGAGGGAAAGAGCAATTTTTTTTGCTTTGATCTTCCAGGATAGCAGGGGCTAGTAGAAAGTCTCAAGAGTCAACAGTAACATTTTGTCAAAGCAGAGAAATGGAACAAAACAAACTGCAGGAGTTTGACAATAGATGAATAGAAATGCAACAAATGTGTTGAATGTCAAAGTACAGCAGTTTCCCATCATTTATTGTTGGTGAACCAAAAACCTCAGTTTAAACTAGCTCTAAGATGGGGGACAAAGAAATGTCTGTGGTTAGTCCGACTGTGAACCACCAGCTTGAAGAAGTTATAGAAGAGGGAAGTAAAATGTTAAGATGCATCAGGCAAACTATTTCCAGTTTTCTACTTCAAATGCTATTATGTACAAGCTCATCTAGAATATTGCTGTAATTCTGGCCACCCACTTCAATTCATCTCTTTTTTGTTATATGTATTTAGCAACATAATAGGATCTCCTTTCTATTCCATTTCTTGAGAAATTGTTTTGAGCCTAACAAGGTACGGGCTGGCAGAAAACTAAAATATAAAGATAGTAAGAAAAAGGAAAAGTTCTTTGTGCCAAAACTTGACTCTGTTGGTGGAAGATCATTTGAACATTAAGTGGTAATCAGTAAGTTTAGTCCAATAGTTAGAAGACCCTTTTATAATATAAAATAAATGGATGAGCACAAGAACACTAAAGAACAGGCAAAAAACATTTTAAGGAAACACATCTCTCAATATATCATATGTTTTCTTCTTATTTCACTGTTTGTTGTTTTTTAATATGCATAAATTATTTTAATTCAATGGTCTGAAGTTTTTAACTCAAGATACCTTTAATTTTTCCAATCTAATGCAGCAAATTATTGTTTTCCTTGCTAGAAAACTGATATAGTAAAAATAACACACTTTAAAAACTGAAAGTATAATACTGGTATGGAGCATGAGCCCACTTCCTAATATAGGCTCTGAAACTTTCTTTTACATTCTACTGAATTTCTCAGGCAGTATACCTCAGAAAGACAAGCCATATCCAAACCTTTAGTCAACAGAAGGACCATCCTCCATCACCTCATCTTTATTGTAATGAAAATTACAACTGGGTGATAAATTAAATAGAAAAATCTTCCAACATATGAAAATATTTTAATATTCCACTGCAGACTAGGGAGAGAATCACCTGACACAACTTTAAATCTCTATGTATTTGAGAAAGATAAAAGAAAACACCTTCTGAAACTTTGAAAATCATTAAGAGAGGAGGACAAGTGACTGAACAGCTTTGATCTCTATAAACAGTCTCTATGATAGGACAGCGTGCATGCTTAATAAGCTTGCAGATGATGCTGAGCCAGCAGGTGTTGAGAAAAGCAAGCAATAATGCATTTCTAAGAAACAGGGCTCCCACTCAGAGAGACCATGACAACCAGAAAAGTGAGCCAACAGGAAACTTGTGAAGTTCAAATTGCTTGAGGAAGAGTATAAATAAAAAAAGTAATAGAAAGATAAGGATTATCAGAATATTGTTTTGATTTTGTCCATTAATAGCTAATAAAATGTGATTTTTTTGTTGTTGCGGAAGTGACTGCAGAGAAAATATGTTAGATCTAAGCAATCAATCATGCCCTGCAGATGTTAAGAAGCTGTTCTCTGTCTCTTTCAGTAACAACAGTGAGCAGCAAACAAAATTAGGTTCAAGACTTTCAGAATAAAATTTTAAAAATCATAACCAAAAAATCCCCACATACTTCGCAACAGGTAGATTTAAAATACATAGCTCCTTCCCACAAGAATTTATGAGGTTTTAGAGTCTATGTAGGTTTAAAAGACATTTGAAGTTTTCTGGTGTGGAAAAAAAGTACACCACCACTTTTTATGAAACACAGAAGATGTTAATTGTGTTAAAAGAACAGTGACTATTTGGAGTGTGCTTGTCTGCTTTTATACTCCACCATAAGCACTTTCCTCTGATCAAGGGTTGGAGATGAGATACTGTGGGTGGACCTTTGAACAAACACAGCTGCACTCAGTCCTTGACGGCTCCCCTGTTGAACCTCTTCCATTTTAAGAGAAACCATGAAGATTACAATGTCCTCTTCCCTTTCCTTCACACTCTTTCTCAAAGAAACTCTAGGCATGTGTCCTGCACATGCTGCAGGAAGTGTCTGACAGGGACAGTGAAAGCAGCAGGAGACCAGGGACAGTGCAGGGAACAAGTAAAGAGTAGTTCAGATGTAGTCAAGATTCTCTAACCCTCACTCCAGTAGGAGACCCAGTTTCAGGAGAACATTGAAAATTTGCCTAAATGTATTGTGACTCATTGATGTGAAATGAGAAAAATAATAGCATTTAATTTTCCCTTGATCTTTCCATTCTGATTGTGTTTGTGTAATACCTAGCATGAAGGGAACATCACTTGAAGCTTCTAGTGCTAATACTAGTGTTATTACTATTATTATTAGATTGTAACTTTCAGCAGAGACGACTTACAAACTAGAGGGCTTAATGCAAGCAGCAGAGAAGAAGGCTATAATTCAGTTCAGACAGTTATTTCACAAATGAGTTCCTTTCTACCATCCCAGGCGTAACAAATCTATTTTTCAATGTCTCTTTTTTTCCAATTCCTACTATTTAAGTGTGAGCCTTAAGAAACTGCGGGAGATGCGGAAGGGGAGAAAGGCTTAATGCCTATAACAATATTCTTTACAGAGACAGAAATAGTTACATTAAATAATACTTTTATATCCTTTTATAGTGTATTTATCCTATAATTGTATTTATAATGAGTTTGTTTGTTAAAGAGTCTGCTATCCTCCCTTCAGCAAATAATACAGTTCAGAAAATCAAGGTATTGCATTTCTCCTGTGGAACAGACACAATGTTTAACACTAAGAACAAATGAGATTTTTTCCTGGAACGTTAGCCAGGTTTTGGCTTCATTGCATAATTAAAAGCAAATATTAATTTTTTAGCATAAATTCATAAAGCTTTTAGTAAATGAAACTATTTTAATGAATGTGGAAATAAAACAAAATTATTATGAAACTAAATGCTTGGCTTGAAAATGCCGAGGGGGTAATAAACTGTTGTTTATTTCTTCTTTTGTTTAATGAAAGCAGGCTTCTAAAAAGAAGTGTGCACTCCCTCAGTTTTCTTAGGATAGGTATAGCTACGATTTTATTTACTTTTAATTACAATATCAGTGATTGAAGAAAGCAGGATTCTGGTTTGCAGAGTAATGATGTGCTAATGCAACAAGTATTTCAGATCAGAGAGGAAGATTCTGTAGCTACATCATGTAATGTCTTAAAGAGATCACAGTATGATGACAATCCAGTGTGAAAATCAAAAAGCCTTGCTTGCCTCCTGTGGAAGCAGAAACATTGTAGCAAGAATTTACATGGACTTTTGCAAGAGGTGAATACCAAGTGAAAGAAAAAGGGTTCCTTTACTTACATGGAACTCTTTTTCCCTTCTCTTCTTGTTAGAAGGTAAGCACACAGATGCAGATGTAAGGTCTGCAGAGGAAGACCACTGTGAAGCCCATTAGAGGTCTGATCCTTGTCCTTTGGAAAAGCAGGCATTTTATGTCTACTAGCCAACACTGGCTACATAATAAAAGCTCTTACTGTGCTGAACAGGAGTTGTCTCAATTTGTTGAATGGAAATATGAGTTTATTGCTACTCCTGTAGAGTATATTCATGTCTGTTTCTTTAACTGGAATCCTAATCCTCTATTTATATAGAAAGAAGGAAGAGATGGAGCAGGGGTTAGAAGTGAATTTCCTTGTGATTGAGAGATAAGTTGTATCAATAATTTTCAAATATTCATACCATTTCTAATTCTAATTGGGTTTATGTGGCATTCTTTTCATCCAGTGATTATAATTTTCCCTAATCAAATTTACTATCAATATGAAAGCTAAATCTATCACTATACACAAGTTCTTTGTTCCGTTAGATACAGAATTTCATTGTTCATATTGTTTGCCACATATATTCTTGGAAATTAAATTCTTTGTTTGGTATTTTCCAAACTGCAAGGAAACTCTGGCCCTGAACTAGGCATATAGCATTTTCCAAATAGTGAAAATCTTACCCATTTATGCTAAGCTTTTAGACTCTGGATTCCATTTTCTCCCCTTTCAAATTAAAACCAGATAATTGTAAAAATGGGAACCTAAAAAAAGACTGACAATAATTCCTCAAATCTAAGTCATAAAACTGCACTGGTTTTGACAACTAACTGCAAAACAAGAAAAATAATTTCCTTTCAGAGAATAGATTGCCATCATTACCTCTCTGCAACACACGAGTCTTTCATCTTTTAATGCCTTTAAACATTATGACCAGTTCTGTAGCATAGAACCACTCCTTTCTCATAAAAAGAGTGGCATATTCAGAGACATCTTAGCTATAGAATCATAGAATTACAGAATCAGTTGGGTTGGAAAGGACATCTGAGGTCATCGAGTCCAACCTATGACCGAGCACCCCTACGTCAACTAGACTATGGCACCAAATGCCACATCCAGTCTTTCCTTAAACACCTCCATGGATGTTGGCTCTAATACCTTCCTGGGTAGCCCCTTCCAGTGCCCAATCACACTTTCTGTGAAGAAATTCCACCTGATGGCCAACCTTAACCTCCCATGGGGCAGATTAAGACTATGTCCTCTTATCCTGTTACTGGTTTCCTAGGAAAAGAGGCTGACTCCCATGAGCTACTGCCTCATTTCCATCTGCAGTCTGGCCTCCCAAGGGGACACAGAAGTAGTAGGTGTGCAAACCCTTCTTTTTTGTCCATTTGCAATCATCTGCAGGACTCTCAAGTATGAGATTTTTATGTGAGCAAGAGTTAAAAAACTTCTAAGGACAAAATAATTTCAGAATTACTATAATGGCAGAAGGACTATTATGAAAATTGTAGCTAACTGCTCTGTATTTTATAAGAAAATAATTATCAAAAAAACACATCAGGATCTGTTGTTAACACCCCTCAAGTCCCTTTAATGTGGTAACTAAATCTACATCAGACATCAGAGCTGTCCAGATCTGCCTTTTATTACCAGAAAACAGTGAATATTTTGTATTTTGGGGGTCTTTGAAGTTGTTTTTATCTACCGAACCGAAATGTGTTCTGATTCCCCTTCAGGGAAACAGTAACTTCCTTCTAATTTGAGCAATGCACTGGACAGCATTATAAAATGTCTGCACAACACAAGTCAATAGGAATTTGGATACTGAAGTGAATTTGAGAAGCCTCAAAAGAAACCAAGGGAGATACTCAAGGTTTAAGAATAGAGTTGAATTTTTTATCTCCAGATTGTTTATGATTTTTCAACAGGTGATCTACAGAGGCAGCCAAACTTTTCCAAATGTCACTTTCAGATTGGCATCTTCGCGCTGAACACAATACTTAATTTCTTCTATATTTGTTTTCCCACATAAAGGAGCATTTTTTTTTTTTCAAAACAGTTAGCAAAAGTGTATTTCCATAATTTTAGCCAGCCTTCTTATTCTGCTTGCATAGAAGTTAAGGACCAATCCCTTCTGGCTCGATGACAGCTCATAAACCAACTCAGGCAAGAAGTGTGCTCTACACACCCAATTTCTGTTAACGCCTTTCTGTTTTGGGATCTGCACACCTTCCCCTAGTCTGGATCAGGATCCTGTAGTCTCTAAGAATTCAGCAACAGTGTTTCTTAACATGTAGATTAACCCTGGTTTTAATAGAGGCTGGGCAAGTTGACCTTCCGAGGTCGCTTCCAGTCCATATTTTTCTAAGATAATATTCTTCCTGCCCTTCCCACCAGACTAAATTCCCAGCTAAGAACTCAGCCCCACACTGCTACACCTACTCCCCTACCACCTATTCCCTACTACTGAAAACCAGCACCTTGTCTCTGTTCCTCTCCCCATGCCAGCCAAGCCTTCCAGTCTTTCCCATGTCTAGCACACACACCATCTCACCAGCTTCATTCTCCCACTCTCACACTGTTTCTGTCCCATGTCTAAACACTGAACTATTGAGACAGGAGCTCCTGGTACCTGGCCAGGCTCACCCAGTGACTATGAAACACAGCAGAAGAGATTTAATGGTGGAAAACCAAGAATACCAAGTCCTTGACCGTCGCCTGGTTCAGGTAACCTGAATGAGTGATATATCTGCACAGAAGCACTTGTCCCTGGGATCAGACATTCTACCTAAACATCCAGGATTTCTTGGCATTAGACACTCGTAGCAGCCATAACCTGGCAAAAATTTAAACAGACAGTGAAAAACACATAGTAATTTTAGGGTAGTAAAATATCACCCTGGAAATCAGTCTATTTTTCTTGACCTTTCTATTTTATATAATCCAATGTATTTTATTTTGGTTTAGCATTTTAAATTTTCCTATGGCTTTATTTTTAGGATATTATCATGGTCCCTGCAAGTTCCATAAAATCCTTTCTGAAACATGACTCATGTTTTTCCTCATTGATGGTTACCAGGCTTTGCATGTGGGAAAAACTCCTGTATGATGCTCACCAAGTCATACATATCATTCACATGATCCTCAGGAATGTCTGGCCTCATTAAACTTCAGCCACACAGTCCCCTGTGGGAAGTTCCCTTAGAAATTGTACAGAAATTGGGACAATAATCTCTTCTTGATTTTCCATCATTTATATATCTGTGATACAAGGTCAGATATGGCTTTTAATCTTCAAGCAGTTTGACTTAACTCGTGGGATTCCACAACTATGAGCCCCTTCTCTCCTCTGCATCACTTTAATATTTGAAGCACAGAATCCTTTTGAAGTTAGGATGCTTTTAGTTCTGCCTTTTCTTATCAAGGGACCTCATTAGTGTCAGTCTTCTAAATTATCAACAGGCAAAGGGGAGCTCCACATGACTGTACGCTATTTTTTGGCACACTGCATCGTACATTTGTTATATAACTAAAATGCTTCCTAGCTTGAACCAATATGGTTACAGAATCTTTACTTTGGCACAGCCACATTCAAAATGGAGCTTAATGGTCTTACTTGTCATCCTAAAATTCTTTGCACGAAAACAGTGGGAGACCGTGTTGTTTCCTCTGTGTTTTCATATGAGTTAGAGTCTAACACAAAGAGCAAGCAGCGGAAGCAGAGAGTGGCCAAGTCTCTGAAGGGGAAAGTCCAAATCCACATTCCTTTTTCCTATCCCATCCTATCTTGTGGCCCCTCAGAAAAAATGAAAAGAAGAAACTGTTCAACTGTGTACCTTGAAATGGAATCTGATCTTGGACAACTACCCTCAGCCACCACGTAGGCTCAGGTATGTCACTGTTGTGAGCTGTTGCTCACATGAAGAATAGAAACACTCATGTTTTTTATTAGACATCCCCATTTTTTAGTTTACTGCTGGCTTTCAAGTAACTGCCAAAGCCATGGCACAGGCAGAACTTCATTTAATTCACCAAAGCAAAGTCTTCTCAGAGTCAGTAGGCTATTGAAATCACAAGTGATTCAATCACAAATTCATGTATGACAGAAAATCTTAAAAAGAGTTGGATCTAAGCTGTTTTATTGCTGAAGCTCAAATGTATTTTATTACAGAATGGATGAGACTCTTGCACTTTTGTCGTGGTTTAGCTTGTTCCAGGCTTTTTCTGTGGGGGGGGGCCACAAAGATGGCTCCTATGTAAAACTTCTCAAAGCCTTCACCACGTCCAGCTCTGAGCTGACGGACATGCTGCTGGCCAAGCCTGGGCCAATTAGAGATGTTGGTTACACCTCTGTGAAAAACATATTTAAGAAGAAATCAAAACAATGGCTGCATGAACTTCCTTTTAGCCAGAGGAGGAGGTGAGAATATGTGAGGGAAAACAACATGGAGAGACCAAGGTCAGTGGAGAAGGAGAAGGAGGTGAAGCTCCAGGCGCCGGAGCTCTGCAGCCTCTGCAGGCCGTGGTGAGGCCATGGTGAAGCAGGGGGTGCCCCTGCAGCCCATGGGGGCCCACGGGAAATGCTGAGATCCACTCGCCCATGCTGAAGCGAGTGGATACCCTGAAAGTGGCCGTGGTCCAGAGGGAGTCCTAGTGGAGAAACAGGCCTTGACTTGCACCCTGAGACTGAACTGAGTGCCCCACATGGAGTGGGTGGGTGCCTGAGAGAGAGAGAGAGAGAGGGACAGACTGAGGTCCAGCAGAAGTCCGGTAAAGAGAAGAAGCCTTGCTCCTGAGATGGAAACGGCCTGGCTCAGAGGTCTGTACCCCGTGGAAGAGGGACCCCACACCGTAGCAGTTTTGGGGAGATTGCTTGCCTGTGTGGGGACCAGCGTCACTGCAGCAGTGTCGGGCGGGCTGCCGACAGTGAGAGCCATGGCTACGCAGAGGAAAAGAACCTCTCCCCAGGCAGGGCAAGAAGATCTGGGTGATGAACTGACCTATTTTCCCCCCCCCATGCCTTGTTCCCTTGTGCAGCTGCTGGGAAGGAGGGAGGGGGGTGAGCGGAGAAACGGTGGCCTTGAAGGATTTATTTTACTTCTCATTTACTCCTCTGACTCTGTTAGCAATAAATTAGATCACTTTGCCACCTAAGTTAGTCCTGTTTTGCCTATTTTGAGTGCATCTTCTCCCGGGTTTCCTTATCTCAACTCATGAGCCCTGGGTATGGTTGTGTAAATTTGTGGGTACCCGGCATTTGGCCAGGCTCAAACCATGACAACTTTGCTGTGCAACATTGGGTAAATATGAAGAAATACTACCACTAGTAACTAAAAAAGATGTTCTCTATCCCCTCCAAAATTCCTTTTCATCAAAAGCTGACTAGGCCCATGGAAAACACCAGGGACCTCAAGTCCACTGCTGGTGCCTGGGCTCTCACATCCAGCCTGAACATCCCTATCCAACTCCAAGTTTCTCATGCCACACTATGCCACATTGTTACATCCCTTTCTCAATTCCCTATCTCGGCTTCATATGCCCTGATTCAGCCCACTGATACCCCACAGCAATTAAATAAGTCTGTATCAAAGTTCCTTGAGCCCAGACCTATAAGAGGTGGCACCTTGCTGGTGCTGGTATCAGGCCATGGTTACTGCCACCGGACCTGAGCTGCAGATTGACATTGTGTCTTGACCTTGGTCCTGTCTCACTACCAGACACTTGCCTGATGGTCTGGGCTCTTGGCTTCATGAGGCAGCTGTGCTTTCCTTAATCACCTTGTTGGGTATGTGGGACTGGGCACCGGCTGGACTGGCCTCTGCTTTGCTGAACATATTTTCTTATCCCTGAGGGAACCGCTGACTTTTGCTGCTCCTGGACAGGTGGGAGGGTTTGTTTGTGGAAGGTGGAAGTCTCACTTGCATCACCCTGATAGAATGTGCTCTGAATGTACAGTTCTTGGTTTTCACCCGATTACAGGCTGCTTTCTTGACCTATCACTGCCATCTTCAATTATAACCCTTTCCTCTAAACTACTTGAAACTGCTTTCTAACATGGTACCTTTGTAAATGTTACATTTATTCAGCCAAAACAGTTATGAATACACGGAATAGATTCCTACCTGAGGAAAAGCTTTGGTGACACCTTGCACAATACATCTCTTCCAATTTGATGTTAAACCATGAATATAGTTTTCCAGTAAGCTGTACCTGTCCTACAATTCTTCACATTTTTGTTGTATTTTTTCCCTTAACTTCATTTTAACAGAATCATGAAAGATTTTTACTATAATTGTAATATGGTTTCATGTAGGAGAAGAGCAAGCTTATTCAAAAAAATTCGTTATTGACAAGGCCATGTTGACATTTTTCACTGCTTTAATTCCTAGTTATTTCAAAAACTGTTACCAGTTTCAACAGCTTTTTGGGAATCAGAATCAGATTCTCTGAATTATCTGGTGACAGCTCATGGTGTACACCACCCTAAGAAAAACAAACAAAAACTCCCCTTTCACTATATCTAATCTTCCAGAACCTCCTTCATGCATTCAACAGCTCTCAGAGTCGACTGGACTGCTTCTCTTAGACCAAATCCTCAAAGTATCAGAAGCTGAATTTCATTTGTTTATGCCTGTTTCTAATCATTAAGTACTTATACTTTCTAAACTGTTGTCTTTCTATTCTTGTCCGAGCCTTTATTAGTTTTATAAACCCAAGGTAATCATTTTGCTGTAGACTAACAGACAGAAAAGATCTTTAACACATTTGCCTTCTTACCATCTCATTAGTTTTTCACTTTCCTTTACCCATTTCTCTAGCGCTGCCATAATTTTTCTAACTCTGTTAATAACCTCTTGTCCCTATTCTTTCATCTCATCTTTAGAAATTTGATTCATTTTATGCTTTCGGGAGGATTCCTCCTTCCCCATATTCTTTCATGTTTTGTTTTCTGGGGCTCTAAGCTTCACATCTGACAGTATGGCTGATTGCCAACAGCAAGCCAAGGGTGCAAGAAATTGAACTGAAATGGCATTGATCTTGTGAAATATCTTTTCCAACATTCCCATTCCTCAGGCATTCAAGCATCTCATAGAGGACCACAGTTTCAGTGCAAGCCCAGGGCTTTTCTAAAAGCAACCTTTCTAACACTTTGGATGTAAATAATATTCAGACATGTGTTTAAAAGAAAAGTTTTTGGTTTTGAAGAACTCTGTATTTTAGAAAAACATCATAGAATGTAGAAATGCAGGAAATTTTCTTCCTTGTCTTTATAAATCTCCCTTTTACCTATTTATGTTTAAACTGGAAATTCAAATTTCTTATGTGTCTTTCAATTGAAAATAATTACTTATCTTCTGTTCAGATTCCATTTATTCCATGACTTACCCACTCCTGAATCATCAAAATCCTTTCCTAGATTATTTTACACAGAAAAAAATATATAATCAATGAGTAATTATTACTCACAGGGTGTTACATACTTCAGTGTTACTAATTTTGATTTTTTAAATTTTTTTTTTGTTTGTTGGTTTAGAACTGAGTCCTACAATACAGCTTAGTCATCTACAAGTAAAGCTTAGAATATCTGGTGGTATTGAAGGTACTACAAGTTCTTTAAAACAATCTACTGCCTTATCCTTTGCTCTGTCCCTGAGTCATATTCTGGGTTAGACACTGCTCGGCATGAGAGATGTTTATACTTTGTTCTGCCTCAATAAACATTCTATAACAAAGGCTCAACATTAAGCTCTAGCTAATATTTGCTAAACTACTTATCGCAGATTAAGGTGTGGCTACACAATGCTGATTGAACAGCCCTTCAAAATGTACCCAAAGTTTTCCAGGAGCCTAATACAATATATGCTACATGATTCTGATTAGCACTTCCAGCTGTACTAATTTTTTTCTCCCTGTGTTGGTCTCTTTCACATTGTTATAAATAATATATTATGTTATGTATACAGTTATTTTAGCTCTTTTGGCAAATGATAATATCTCTAACAATGTTATGTTTTCATATGTTATACCCGCTTCTCCCTAGCGGCCTTGGGTATCGAGTACAGCATTCATTGTCATTACTGAAATTTAGGATCCAAGTGCCAAAGCAGAGTTAAATGATGATTCTTCCTCAGAAACAGATATACAGTGCTTACAACAGGTACTAAACCTGAAATCCATAATGATTGATCTGCATAGGAACATTCTGCTCTCGTCTTCACTTTTTATGACTGAAGCTATTGAAACAACTCATTTAGCAAAACTAACACTGGAAGCACGACAGAGGTTGAGACCAGACAAAGAAAGAGAAGCAATGAAAGGTCTTTTTCTGGAACTGGGACTCATTGTGTAAGGAGTTGTGAAACTGAATAGAGGAAAACTAATAGATGAATGATAATCATGACCTCAGTTACACAGTCATAGTATAGGAAGGCAGGTTCATTCCTCTTTCAAATAATAATTTATAGTATATTAATTATGCAAAAGGTTGCATGCAAATGGAATTTCAGCTTTGAAAATGTCAAATAGCAAGAAATCATTTGGGGAACTAAATAATGGCTTCTTTGCAAATGTCAAATTACTAAAAACAACACAACATTTTCAGAAACCTTCTTCTAACCAAGTCACTTAAACAGAAAAAGATGCTGGTTCAGGAAAAAAAAAAAGTCTTTCAGCTGCTAGATACAAATAGCTAATTGCTAGCAAAATATGCCTCTTTTCCTTCACTGAACACCCTTGACCGTTTGTGCTGAAGGCTGTGTATATTCATTCAGAAAAATAAAACGTTTGGAAGAAGTAGTGATGTGTGAAGAAAATACACTTTTGACTTCACAGTATACTGTAATGCTGTTCTGAGGGGAAAACAAGAAAAATTGTCACCAAAGTGCTTTTTTGTGATAAAATGGAATGCGCTCAGTAGACTGTATCAAAGAGTCAGGTCTGGTTTTATTTATTCCATATCAACTCAGAACAGATATTGCATATATTTAGAGAATTTAATTAAATGAAGTAAGTAGTCTCATGGAGGTGTTCATCTTTGCTGCCTATATGTTGTTCTGTATACTGATTTCTTGAATTTCTCCTGAAATTTAAACTTTCATGCCACATGATACATTTGTATTGGCTATGGAGACCATCCAGATGGCAATTATGGTAGAAGTCTGAAGGGGCACAAAGGAGAGCAAAATAAAATCATCCAATGCTTATTGCACTGCTCTTTGTTATTGCACTGCTCACTGTAATTACACTGCCCATTGTTCTTAAGAAGTGAAAGGTGAAAGAAAGCATTGAAAAGTTTCTGTCTACAAGTTTTCATGGATTATATTCACATTCTTGTCAGCCCAATACGAAGAGGAGTATTTTGCCACTTTTCTATATGGGATTTGAATTGAATAGTTAGGGTTAAGTATTTCAGAATCCACACATACAAAGAAAAGTATTATTTTTCTCATCTGTTACATTAACACATGCGTTTATTATAAAGAAACAAGAAAAGGAAAATGGCTAACCTCAAACTGAGAGAGACACCACTTTAGGTATCAACAACAAGGTATTTGATTAATAATTCTTATTTTCCTATGTTAGTTTATCTACCAAATTTCAGATTTAAATAGTAATTTGTTTTGCAAAGCAATTATATTTGGCAATTGTAATATTACTCAAGTATCAGAATTACTGACTCAGGTATCACAGTTTTACATACAGAGGGACTCTCGAAGTGTCTCGTAGTCTACTCTACATTTTAGGAGATTAAGTGTAGCTAAGTCGTTTGTACAGATACTTGTCTAATCTTATTTACTTGGAGTGAAACAGTTGGTGAATCTGGGAATAAGGGTGTCCACACTAGTGTCAAGTTCAGAGACACGGCATTTCAGAGATGTAATTTACTGGTCAGTATCACTATCATTTGTAGGTATCCACACTGCTATTCTCAGAATTGCCCCATGGTTGCCATCTGGTAATTTTGTATTTTATACTCCTTTTTTTCTGAATTAGATAGACTTTCTCACAGGTCTTGTAGCAATTTTTCTCCATCCAAACTCCACCTGCATTAACAAGCTATACCAAATTATTTTGTTTCATATTTGTTCTAGCTTTGATACACCATTGCAGCAGGTAATAATAGAAAATGAAAGAAGATACTAGTACTACTAATACTACTGAAAATGAAAGGTGATAAAAGAAAGATTTGGTAGGGCACAGCAAAAAAAAAAGACAGGTGTGACAGGGTGTTCCACCTCCATCTCTTACCCACAAGGCTGATGCATTGATAGCCCAGGCTGAGTCAACGACCTGAGTCAACAACCCAGCAAGAGATTATCTCTTGGTACCTGAGAGTCTGAAACTGGACCAAGAAATCAACACCTTGGTAGGGGGAAACAGATGTGGAAAGAGATGAAGAGAATAAGTAAGTGACCGAAAGACACACTTGTACACTATAAAAGACACACAAAATATCACAGAGGCAGAAGTCTCCTGGACATGCTGTGGAAATATTCCAAGGATCTTCTCCCCAGACTTGGATGCAGGTCTGTGGTAACTTTTTTGAAGATTGGGAGAGGATTCTAATGTATATTCCACCACCAAATCGGAGTTGGTAAGGTATATTGGTTTCCTAAATTGTATTATTTCTTTACTAGCTATAACAATAGGTACCTTCTTGCACACTGCCTTCTCTCTACTAGTAGTTTTTATTTTTCATTTTTATTTTATTCCTATGTAGTAGTAGTTTTATCCCAAGACATATGTCTGTTTATTTTTGTGGCTAATAAATGATAATTTCTGTCATATTACACCTAATTGGCGCATTATTAAAGAACTTGTGAATGAGATTGGATCTTGGGGTGCAGGCACCCCTATAAAGGTCACTGCCTGCTGCCAAAGGGGTAGGCAAAAGGCAGAGATTTATCTAAACTCCTGTTTCTATTCGCAACAACAGGTTAGGTAAAGATGAGAAAGGATTTTGAAATAGAAGATGGGTGGGTAGGTGAGAAAGGAGCAATGAATTTGTAAATAATTGAAGGCTGGAATTCCTCAGTAAATATGAAGGTGTATGATATTTGGCCTTTTATAGTGACTGAAATTCATTTCATGAATGTTGCATGAGTTTTTAATAGTTAAATGGTTTGTACACTCTGGAGTAATTCAGCTCAGTGTGTTTAACATATAGGTTTGGATCTTTATCCCTCTTTAGGAGGTGGGGTGTCCCTGATAAAGCACTCAGAGAGGATCTTCCAATTTCAGATTACTGTGAAAGGCAACTAGTTTGGGTCTATGAAAACTGCACTGTGAACAGAACCAATGCAAGATAAGTGGTGACTACTGGCCAGTTTTCTTAAAGAAAGTCTAAGAATACTCTCCTGTACTAACCCAAAATGCTAATGTATCCATAGGCTTCACCAGTTCAAACCACTGCAGCCCAATCAGAGCATCTAACCAGGGAACTCTTGCAAAGGCAAGTCTTTGACCAAGTTTTGAGAGTTCCTAATGCCAGCAAGAAGATGGCAATTATGCCTGTTCCACTCCTGTGGGCTTCTGAGCTGAACATGTGTCTCCTTATTGTTGCAAGCAAGTATATAAAGGAGAGTGCATTATCAGGTGGTAGACTGTAGTGTTGGGAACAGAGGTAGAAAAAAGATTGGGAAATATGAGCATTTTTTATGGGTAGTGAAAACTTTGCCCTGAAGAAATTGGTAGTCAGACATTAAAACTTGAAAATTTCCTTTCATGCTATTATAAACTCTATGTGCATGCTTTTTCTCCACTTAAGAAATCTATATTTGTCTCTGGTTTTCCTGAGTTTCATTATTAATCAGAGAACACATATATGGAAATACCTTTATCCCTTTGTTTAACATTTGTATTGTATGGTTTTATTAACATATTCCTATCTTCAGAACACATCTTTCAATTTCAGCTTTCTAAACATCTTCCAGAAAACCTCACCTACAGTATTCGGAGAGATGTCAAGTACACAGTCTTCACGTTACCTATGAAATTCTAGTTATTCCCTGAACACTGTACAAGGATTTCCTGTCTGCTCAAAAGTGGAAGTCAGTGAAAATAACTGGAGCAAGGGTCACTAGATGGTTTTATGAAGTAAATTCTAGGTGAGCCTAGCTCACTCTTCCTGTCCCAAGGAATACACAACCTCAACAGTCAAGGCACAAAGAATGTTCATATTTAATTAAGATATGAGATAACAAGCAGAGATACCAAGTGTAGATATTATCATATTATTTTCAATGTGTTATATAGCATATTAAGACTCTCTGCACAGAACACATCCATTGAACATACGTCCTCAACAGAATGAACCAAGAACCCAGGGTAACTAAAAGAAAATTGAAGGCTGGTTAGGTAAAGATGAGAATTATCTCTGATTATTTTGAATGACCTATAAAGACACAGTGAATCTTAAACACCTTAAAATGGCTCAAGCTGAAAGACAGGCAAACTGGAGGCCAGCGTAGCTGCATGCTTTTTATTATACTGGATTGAACTTGGAGTTCTTCACAACCAAGAAAATCTGCCTGCCAATGAACAAGAAAGGGTCAGGAAAATTTCTCATTAATGTTTTTTGACCGTAACTCTGAGCAGGCCAGCTAAAACTAAAGAAATGTGCTCACACAGCGTGCGTAGAACATACGCATGCTGAACATGAAGGATACCTCTGTAGATAAGCCTAAGAGTGAGTAGATGCAAAGGCCTGTGCAACAGATACCAAGCTAGAACCTATTTCAGGTGTTCTGCAACATGAAGGTGCTCCTTTCACACCTATTGGGAGTAGCCATGGATGGGATAGAGATGCACTGTTTGAAACAATTGCTAGAGAAGGAATTGCTCTATCAGGGAGATCGTAAGACATCATAGAGGGAGTCTTTGTCTGCTTGTACTTCAGTCTTTGTGTTACTCATCCTGTCCCTGCTCTTCTCTCCACCATATCTCACATTTTCGGTTGTTTGAAGTTTTGTTTCCACTCAGAGCACCTTTTTTGCATCAGTCCCTTGTTGGTCAGTCTCTGCCATCCTGACCTCTACTTATCACTACACCCTGGCCAACCCTTCTCCCAAGGTTATTTTTGTGGGTTTGGGTTTTATTTGGTGTTTTTCTTCCCATGTTACATTTCTCATTCTCCTTCTCCAATCCACATCCATTTCTTTCTATTTCTCTCCATATTTTCTGCCTTGCCTCTTGCTCCTATAAGAAATCATGCTCCCCTTAATTAAGCACAAGATATTCTGCAGCAAGGAGACAACAGTGGTAGGGAGAACGGAGTCTCCCTTTCAAACACTCACTTGGAAATAAAGAATTAATCTCCCAGGAATTAAGTACAGTTGCAGATAAAGGGTTCACAATACCAACTCATCTTTTGCTAGAATTTTTTTAATGTTGTTGATTATATGCTTTTTACTCGTTGTACAGCTTGGGAACTTGAATCATAACGCTAAAGTATAGAGGAATCAAAGATATTGATTCTGACAAGAAGAAATATGCTTTTTCAATATCTAAGCAGCCATAAAGAACAAGGTGCAGATATTGATTTGGTATATTGCTATCTTTCTTTACTTGAGAGTGTTCATAGAGACAGTGATGTCAGTGGTCAACAGTGTTACAATGGTTGTTGCTGTAGCATGGACTGTAGCTGATCTGACATGGAGACAGCCATGAACATGCTTTGAAATAAAATCATTAGCTATATATCCAAAGCTAAAATTAGACAATAATGTTTATCAGTAAGCTTGAGGAATAAGTGTGGCAGAAGAATAGTTGAGTAGAATTTTCCTTGTCATACAGTAAAATGCTGTTACATCTTGCCACAGAATGATGTCTTGGAGAACAGATATGTAAGTAAAAAAAAACAAAAAGCAAAAAGGGTACCATATGTCAGGATCCAGTAAGTCGTTTCCTCTTCTGGTTTAGGTTTTACTTCTATATTTTTCTCTGTTTTCACGCTGAAATGGGAAGTATGTTTATACTAGGTAATTAAGAGCCCAATACTTGGATTCTTAATCCTCCAGCAAGTGGGAAGAATGTGGTTGTTGTTCAGAAATATAACAGAGATAAGAGCTGTGTTTTTATGCTGGGGACGTGGATGCCCAAGTTAGGCTTATACTCTGCAATTTTCTTTGCATCATGGCACACTGTACACAGTTAGTCTTGAGATACACTCATTTTTCCCGTGGTAAAATCTGCAGTCATTGGAAATACATAAAGTGGGCTGTGCAAACGAGCACAGAGTTTTGTTCCACAGACCAAATAGCTTCATTCCAGCACTTCATAGGTAGATATTGTGATTCTCAAACAACACAGTTACCCCATGTTCACTTTAAAATTTGAGATCGTGGACTAAGGAACAAAAGGTGAATGTGCAAATAGATTTAAAACTATGAATATGAGAAGATGGCATACCTGGAGACACCCTGCTGGGAGAAAACATAAACAACCAACACAAGTGGTAACTTCATAGGGCTGCTCGTAACCTACTGTTCCCAGGTGTTTTTACATCACTACAATTAATTAACCACTCTTCCATAATATTTAGTGACTGACAAAGAGCTCTTTGAGAGGCTTGATAATAGCTCCTAGTATGTAAAACAGGGATAACTGTTCAGTCTTTTTAAACCTCTGTTTTTCTAGACAAGCACACCATAACCAAAGCAAAAATAAAACATTGTCAGAAAGAGCTAGAAAGTGTCAGAAAGCTTCCATCAGCCTAATGGAGCCCATAAATGATGGCAAAACACAAGATAATGGTGTACTTGCAAGTCTTCATCTTTAATGATGCTGAAATTTGAGGACATTTTGTTTGAATATTTGGAAAAGTGATATAAGAATCCTCAGAGGAAGTACTGTCAATACTGCTCTTTTTTCAGCTAAAGGGGTTTGTTCTTTCAGAGATGTGTTGTTACGCTGAAAGCAAGGCATTTTTAATGTAATTCAAACAGAAACAAAGCAGAAATTGAATGTAATTCAAAGCAGAAAACTGTGCCATGGGGAGGAATCTCATGCAGCAGTGTGAAGAACACAGGGATGAGTATCCACGAAGAGAATGAGACCTGCTGGGCAACTTGGGGCTGGGTTTGCAAATCGGTGTGGAGGCAGAGGAGATGTGTGGAAGACAGTCAGCACCAGAAGCCTAACTCTGAACGGGACCCACAGAGTGAAGGACAGGGAATCAGGGACAAACTATGGCTAAGCTTTGAATTTGGAAGATCTGGAGAGGATGAAAAGAATTAGGAGCTCCAAGGAACAAAAAAGAGGATGAACATTTTTAAGGATGTGAACTAGGTCTCATATATTCTTATATAAAGATATGTGCCTGGGCAACAAAGTTGGAAATAAAAGTGGAGGGAGGATTAGAAAGCAAGAATTAAATACAAGTTACATATGAAACATATTAAATACAAGTCACAGTGCTCTCAGGTGCTGTTTCTGCTGTCCCCCACTGGGCTGTCTCTGCACAGTCTATGTATGTTCTCCTTATTCTTTCTTGGTTGCTCCATCCAGCTGGGATTATTTGTTCATTTTGTTTTCTAGGCAGATAATGATCCAGATAGATGATCTCTCCCCACTTTGGCCAAGTAATTATACATTTGATCACGTTGTTTTTAAGCAGACAATTCTGATAGGACATGTGATCTACTGGAAGGTGTCTATATCCATGGCAGTGGCACTGGAACCAGATGATCTTTAACGTCTCTTCCAACCCAAACCATTCTATAATTATATGATTCTGTGATATATATACATATATATGTACGTATGCATAAACAATGGTGCAAAATAGAAAGTGCTCTGATATTTCGGCACTAAACCTCACCTTGATGTGTAAAATTACTGAGTACTTTCAAAAAGGTGAGTTTGTAATATTTGTACTTTTTAAACAATAGATAAAATGAAGGAAAGGAAAGGTTTATTGCCTCGTTTTCTTTCATCTTTGTGTGGTGTGCTAATTAGGACTGGGGTAGAGTTAGTTTATTTCACAGTATCTAGTATGAGGCCACAGTTTGGATTTGTGCTGGAAATCATGATGGTAACACAAGAATATTTTTGTTACCACTGGGCAGCCCTTACACAGAGCCGAGGCCTTTTCTGCTCCTCACGCCACCCCAAAAGTGAGGCAGCTGGGGGTGCACCAGGAGTTGGAAGGGGTACAGTGGGACAGCTGATCCTGACAGACCAAAGGGACATCCTATACCATATGGCATCATGCTCAACATGTAAACCAGGGAGAAGAAGGAGCAAGGGGGGAATATGTTTGGAGTGCTGGCATTTGTCCTCTGAAGTCATGTTTAAAAGTGATGGAGCCTTGCTTTTGTGGGGATGGGTGAGCATCTGCCTGCCCATGGGAAGTGGGGAATGAATTCCTTGTTTTGCTTTGTTTGTATGCACGGTTTTTCTTTCCCTATTAAACTGTCTTTATCTCAGCTCAGATACGAGTTTCCTCACTTTTACCCTTCTCAATCTCTCTCCCATACCACTGATGGGGGAAAAAGAGTGAATAGTCCTGTGGTGTTCAGCTGCCTGTCAGCTTGAAGCAGGACATGTAGTATTATATAAAAAGCTGAGCAGAAGCATTCAGTTATGGCCTGTAAACAGCTGGTAGAGGCTCCTCTCCATCTAATACTCAAGGAGAGCTTAGTCAAAAATTCCATATGGGATTCATTCTATCCTTACTGAGGTCATAATTCTACTCTTGAGAGGGTAGATGATGATGACCTTGTAACCTGCCTTCTTGATCTCTTCTCTGTCTCATTTTGGTGCAGTTTGAAACTAGTTCCAGACAAACCATTTCCACAAGTACATAATTTTCAAACACACAATAAATTTTAATTATTAACTGGCGGATCTTGTGCACAAAGTCCTCATATTCCATGCGTATAGACACCATCACAGGAAAAGTGACTACATAGGAGTAGAAATGGACAGGTGGGAGTTGACTCTCTTGGAGGACAAGAGGCTTGTAGAGGGATATTTGTAAATGAGCACTTGAAGACAAAGACCTCCCTGAAGAGGTTGATTTTAACATCTGGAGTAAAAGTATTTTAAGTATTGATTCAATAAAAATTATCTTTCTTTCTCTCATGTCAGTTTTGAAGGCAAATTTATTGGTTTTGTGTACTCTTTACTTTTTATCCTTGTTCATATATATTTCCATTTAGGTACAATTCTGTCGGATTAAAAAGCAAACAATAAAAAAGAATAAACAAAATTAAAAAGGAAAAAAACACACCAAAAAACTCCCAAACCATCCTACACTACCACACACATACACTTTGCCAGATTCTTGTGCTGCTGTTGACTCAGAAAATCCCATTTATTTTTGAGTGACTTCTAGTCCACTGGGAACAAATATGGAAGAAAATAAATGCCCTGGCTTAAGACAGATTGAAACGGACCAGGTGAGTTTGGCCACTCATCTCTACGCAGTATTTTCCTGAAAGCATACTTTTCCTTGATACAAAAAGCTGTTAGCAAGAAGTCATTTAAAAACTCCTAAATATTGATGTGAGGAAATGCAGCAGCAAGGGGATTAGGAGATTGGCTTTAAAGCATAAGCTTGCAGCATGTAGACAATTATGACTCACACATCTGTGCTGTCCTCAATGAATTTAGCACTGTAATCAACAGTATATACATTTGTCTCTTTTCCATCAGATAAACTAGAAAAAGTTTAATCACATTTTCCATTCATCCTTCAAATTCTGTAAGATCAGTATGTCCCACAGTTATTTCAGATGCAGCAGTACTGTTTTTCTATTCATTTTAAAATTCCCAGCAACTGCATTCTGGGGACAGATTTTCTGCCTTGTTTGGGTTTCTGTGTGTAAGTTTTAGTTAAAATACACAGTGTAGCTTGCTAAAATACTATGCTCCCTCTAAATCACTACATTGCTATTAACAGATAAATACAAATAATAGTACGATGTCTTTGATACCTAATTTTCTAAGGAATTTTGAGTGAGTTTTCAGCTTTTCTTTCAGTTCTACAAGTTTTTGATCCCTTTCTAAACTTGCCTTGGCAGGATGGTAGAACCAAAGATACGCAGCCGCTTCCAGTGCCATGAAACTTGGGGAGGGCTGGGAAGAGAGGGAGCAGCAGCAGAGCTGGGGTGTGCCCCTCATGGCAGAGGCACTGGGCACTGTGCGTGCACTTGGGTCTGAAGGGCACAGGATGGACCAGCAGCCACATGTCCTGCTGTCCTGCTGTCCTGCTGGCCAAGGGGGACAGGAGGGGCTGAGAGCACTGTCAGGGTCATGGGTGAGGTGAAGGAAGCAGAGATGGCAGGAATGTGATCGTGAGGCTGCGGTCTGATGGGGCACAGGAGGAACACAGCAATAATGTGGGGGATACGACGTATTTCCTCAGGAAAATAGGCTTTGGTTGATCTGTCACTTAAGGGACAAGTATGTTCCAAAATTTCTGTTTGAATGGAAATAAGAAATTATGTATTTTTAAATGAAATCATGGAAAAGCTATGCAACTATCTTTGGTTTTCCTTTGTTTTTACTGATTAGGCTTCTTTCTCTAATCAAAATTAAAACCTAAATAGGAGCTTGAATTTCCACAAATTAACTAATTTATCATTGGAAAATGATTTCTAACATTTTAAATTTTCTTTTATTTTTTTTTTAATCCCTCTTTAGATCTGTTTGGTTTATTGTCATCTCATTCATGGTATACTGGTGAAAAATTGCTACAAAATGCCTGCCTGCCTTATCAGTTATGACCAGGTAGCAGGGCTAATTCCTGATTCCAAATTTGCTTGAAGTTGTGGACATTAATAAAATGTTTACAGGTGCTAATTGTTCCACCACTCAGTATTGAGCTTCATGGAGAGGTTCCTTTCCAAGCAGTGTAAATATTTTAATATTATAAATGTTACATCTGATTTTCACTTGTTGCTGTACTGGGATATAGTCAGCAGGATTATTTGTTCAGGTCAGAGCTTGTTAAGGTGTATTAGCTTTCACATTAAATCACATTACCAACACAAATAACATGTTTTTATGCTACAAGGCAAGAAGTAGAAACCAAAAAGTACTTTGAATGCTTTGGTACCTCAGGTACTCCTCCCCCGTTTTGTGGTAATAGTTTAAATAAATCCTTTTCAAACAATGAATACTTAAAATTAAGGCTCTAGGATAGTATTTAGAAGACTTGTGTCTGCTCTTGAACTTGCCATAGCTTCTGCATTTGACTTTTGGCCAAGATAATTAGGGCTTTGCTTTGTGTGATTAATTCGCTGTCTGTGAAGTGGTGATAATGTTATATTGGGCCACTAAGAGGTAAAAACATTCATATTTGTAATGAATTGAAATGCCATGGTAATAAAAGACAGTGGAAGGTAAGCAAATGTGTAGAGCTGCTTTGGTCCCAAAGCGTCTTGTGTTTTCCCCTGGTTCTGCTGGAAATACCGCTATTTTTCTTCCCTAAAAGACCTAGAATTTAGGGTATTGGTATGAATGTTCTTCTGGCCAAAATCCCACAGTAAATAAATGGTGTCATCTGGAGTCTAGCTCTTGCTTCAGGAAGGATGGACTTCAAAGTACTGCTCAGGAATTTATTTAGGCATGTTTTGAAAATTTCTAAGGATGGAGATTCCCTGTTGTCTCTGGGCAGCCTGTGCCAGTGCTCAGACATTCTTGCAGAGTTGAATATTTCCTTGTGTCTGCTTGGAATTTCCCTTTTTAATCCTGAGTATTGTCTCTAGTCTGTTTCATGCATCTCTGAGCCTGACTCTGTTTTCTCTTTAGCTCCCCTTTGGGCAGAAGAACACAGCAATCAGATCCTCCCATGGTTTCTCATCTTTTCTAAAAGCTGTTTAAGCTTTTCGAGAAATTCGGATGAGGAGGTGGTTTTAGATTTTGTTATTTTTCAGGTCTGATGAAATAGACACTGTTGAAACTGAACAATAATTTAAAATTATCTGCAAACATGAGCTTTTTTCTGAATTCTGGAAAGAAGTAACCCCATTGAGAATCTTTATTTTAAAAAGTGATGTGTCTTAATTTCACTCACAGAAGAATGGCATCACTTTCTCAAAGCCCAACTTAGTACTTGAGGCAGTTACACCAGCACTAGATTTTACATTCAAGAATGAAATAAATAATAAAATTCTTCTCAGAGTTAAAAATAAATAATCCCAAGAAAAGTCATGGCAATCTGATGGCCAGCAAAGTGATGCCAGTGAGGCCTTACACTAAATTGCGCTGCTACTACAGAGCCTAGAGAAGAGATAGACTATGCCAAAATTCTGTGATACCTCTTCTTCCTCTTCTTAGCTGTCAGGATAGGCAAAGTGGAGTGACACAAGATCTCATGAATCTGCACACAATTTAACAGTAGACCTTGAAAACTTATTTCTAAAATCTTTCATCTCAAAGTCATGTTTTCCAGAGGCAGGTAATTACTGTTGCACTTTGTCTCCATTGAGTCCGTGTTCGTTAATGTTTGTTAAAAAACATTTTGTGTATGTTTAACAATACAAGACAGGTATGAAACCCTTAAGATACAGAGCAGTCCTTAATTTAATGACAGGAATGCCTGCTATCTCTTCAATAACTTAGAAGAAAATTTACATTTGAGGAAAAAGACTGAGAAAACTCTTCAGGAGTACTGGAGAGAGACTCCTTATAAAGCGAATGTGCTTCACAGCTAAGATCTTCCTGCTGATGCTGCTTAAAATGTAAGATTACATATGTGATGAATCACCTCAAGAAAACTTCCACAATTTCTTTGATTAATAGGGGCAGTGGGACAAGCATCTTTTTGCGTAAGAAAATTAAATGGATTTTTTTCCTTTCATTTCTTCACATGACATTGTGCAGTTGTTTTAAATAAATCATTTCAACCTCTTCCTACCCTTTTAATGCTAGTGTAGTTTGAGCTGAATGGCCTTACAAGGTCAGTGGCTAATTTAAAGCTATCCCCCATCTAGGAGTGATGGAGCTGACGGATGCAGTTCCAGACAAGGAATGTTTAGAGGGCAGTAAAGCATGGACCAAACCACTTAATGGTTGTGGGTAGTATTTACATATGGGCATCACATACATTACAAAGACAAAAATCTTCATTGATAAAAGCACAATATTATTAGTGCAGTTACTGACTCACATGTAGCATAGAGAAATTGTTCTGTGCATCTGTATAACAAAAGTGTATGTGTAACAAATAATGTCTCCTTTTCACTTCTTGACAGACAAAGAGTTCCTAAACAGAGAGTACATCATCATGGAAAAGTTGATGAGGTATTTTGTCATTCTGGTTTCATGACTGCCTCACTCATTTTTTGTGGCAGTTAACAACAAAGCTGACACACTGAGCAACTTCACATTTGGACATTATACTTGAGTACAGAAATCAGAAAATGAGGCCAAGCATTCAACTCAAATGCTGAATTATGCTAATTGTGATGACATTAGATTTCTTTAACCCTTGAAGCCTATGATAAAAGGTGTGTAAATAAAGGGTAACTTCTGAATGATAGCCAGGTTGTGGACTGTACATTCAACATTATATGTGATCACAACCCCATTGCAAGTCTGAAAGTCTAAAAAGCTCTATTCAAAACAGACTTCCATATTCAGCTGAAAAATTGAGAAAAGAAAGTTGGTTTTTGAGGTAGTAATTTAGTCACCTGGGCTTTCAGTGGATTTGAAACTTCAAAACTTTTTTCAAAACACATACATGAAAGAGGGAACATTTTCTTCTTTTTGGGAGTTCTAGGCAGGTACTCCCAAATAACCAGCTACTTTGTTCAGGGAAATTATGATTGCCTTTCTTCATCTACAGCAAGGGAGTGTGTACTATGGCCACTTGAGAATTGCACAGCACTGCTTAGTGATTATCAAGTAATGGCTGGTTGCTTTTGCTAATGGGTTCACTTTTGATGTTGTTTGTGTCATGTCACTTCACATGCAAGATTCTGAAGTGTTTTGCTGAACAGGAGAACAATGTTTAAAAAATCTGTCTGAGAATACTATTGTTTGTGAATGTAGGGAGTGTAAGCTACAAGAGGGACACAGGCACTGTATCTCTGCCATCATCATCACAGAGAGAATGACACAAAAGTTATAAAAAAAGATACAGAGCTTAGAATGTTGTAGTTCTTCAAAGAACAAATAACTACTTCACTCTTATCATGTTTCTTCTTGCTATTTGGGATCAAGTTATTAATACTTCATGAGTTAGTTTTCATTTTTTAATGTTATCTTCCCGCACTACAAGTAATTCTCCAGTGAATACTCACAGTTATTGCTCATATACTGAGGGTGGATTTTTATTTACATAAAATCCATTATTTCTTTCTTCTTTAAGGAATGATCTGTGAAACTGTATTAAGTATAGATTGTGCATGGTACTAATAGTTTTACTTTATTTTGTGTATTATGGCAAATATTTTGCACAGAGCTTCTGAAACTGTCCATGTATTTACTTTTTGTTTTTATTTCTTAAAATCTTTGTTCTGTTTCAGCATGATGGAAGATATTTCTGTCAGGACAGTTCCTTCATAGAAATCATCCCTGTTCTGAAACATCCTGGAATATTTTTCATTAAAACAGCTAGTCACATGTGTTGACCTCTTCAGACCTGATGGAGTCCATCACATATGTTTGAAGGATCCAGCAGTTTCTAAGCAGTACTTGCACAGCATCAAGGTTTCCTCTGTTTCTTAGACTGTGAGTAGACTGGGGTGCTGGGGTAGGGAAGCGCTTGGGAAGGGATGCAGACAGGACAGCTGACCTTGACTGACCATATTCCATAACATGCAACATTGTGCTCAAATTTGTGTGTGTGAGAGTTTTTTCTGAACTAGGGACTGATCAGTGTGGCTGGGCATTGATGTGCCAGTGACAGGTGGTGAGTGATTGCCTTTGCAGCACTTGTTTTCTTCTTTTTACTTCACTTACTAAACTGTCTTTATTTAAACCCACAAGCTTTTCTTGCTTTTGCCCATAAGATTTTCTCCCTGATCCTACTGGTGTGGTGTGAGAAAGCAGCTGGATGGTGGCTTAGCTGCTGATGGGAGTCAATCCACCATGTGCTTACATTTTTAACTGGTTTAAGAGTCTGTTATCCCTCACACCTGTAAGTTACAGCCATTATAAATGTGTCATTGGCTGATCATCATGTGCAGACTTTCTGTTGCTCTCAAAGAGAACCACAGTTTAGAATATGAGGAAATGTACCATAAAAGAACTAGCATTTTAATGGAAGGTATTAAAATATGGGATTTTACTGAAATGAGAATAAAGGTGAACAAAACCATATTGGCAAATCAAAGCTCTGCCTTAGAGACTTGCGTATTTTTATCCAATCTCCTGTGTTTCAAGTTAGTTTCCTGAACTCATTTCGCGTTAGAAATTCTCTTGGGTTTATTTGTACATTTCTTTTTTCTTTTTCTATGTAGTAATTGCGTTGGTGCTTAGAAACAATGGTTAAAATAACTTCCAGAGATAAATTAGTGGGATAGATTAAAAAAGGCTGAGAGGTCTAATAAGAAAAATAATAAGTGAAGTTAAAAACCAGAGCAAACAGAAGAGCTGGTGTCTGCTGGCAGGTCAAGAATTAGCACATTCAGTAGAAGACCCATCTTCTAGTTTCATGATTTCTTCAAAGGATATCCTCCTACCTATGCAACCTCCTTGAAAGGTGTTTAATGGCCAGCATTTTATTCTGGGGGAGAATGGGGCTACCCATTTCTTTCAATGAACCTGATCCACCTTCTATAAAGCAACATCTCTGGAATAAGTACTGTTGTCTCTATGTCCAGTCTTCTAAATTAACATCATAACCAATAGGTTTATCTTTTTTTTTTTTTTCTCTTTATTACATGTATTTAATTAATGACCACTCAAGTTTGACCTTTCAAGTAGAATTGTATGAGGCTGAGAATTTTGCCTTCTCCTTATTCCAGTGTAGCTATAGGATCTGGGTAGGAATTATATTTTAGAGAGAGATATATATGTGTTGAAATCCTCTCAAAATAACCCCAAAAAATACAAAAACCAAACCAAACCAACAAACAAACAAAAAACCCAAAAACCAACAAACAAACAAAAAGAAACAAAAAAAAACCCTAAAAAATCCAACAACTTTGCTATTCCATCACTGAGCATTAGCTGTTGAACTGAATAATACATTTCATTTCCTTCAGAATGCCTGTAAACACAAAACCAATTTTCCTTCTCTGCCAAATATAATTAAAAATTGTGGCTCATTCTTGGAGAACAGAAGCCACAGTAGTTTGTAAAAATAGATTCACAGGAATTAATTTTAATAGTTTTTGTCATGCTGTTACTGAATGCACATGGAAAAAGTACTGAATACAGTTCATTTTATGCAGACCAAGAGTTAAAAAGTCTCTGAAGCTAATTATACAGGAAACGTTTTTGTGCAAAAGGAAATTACTTATTTGCACAGTGTTAATAGCCATATTTAGAACAGTGCTAGAATTGGCAAGAATTACTTATTTGCACTTTTAGAAATTCAGGAAGGTTTCTAGGTTGCTCATAGGATGATAGGAAAATTCTGGTAAAGAGTGACCTTGGGAGGTGATCCAGCCTCAACCTGTTATTCAAAAAAGTGTCAAATATGAGATCAGACCAATTATTTAAAACTTTATCCAGACTGGCCTTGAAAATATCTAAGAATGAAGACTGCATAACCTCTCTAGGCAACTTGATCCACTGCTTGATCATCTTCATGTTGGAAAAGTATATCCATCTATCCAGTTTGAGTCTCTGTTCTTTCAACTTACATGCCTTGTCTCATCCCACTGGCACACAGAGCTGTGGAAAGCCTTCTTCCATCTTCTTGATGACATCCTTGTAGGTTTTAGAAGGATGCTGTTAGGTATCTGCACCACCCCAAGCCTTCTTCTCTCCAGACAGACAGGGTCTGTTCCCTCAGTCTCTCCTCCAAGAGCAGATGCTCCCATCCCTTGACTGATCTGGTTGCCCCTGCAGAGTGTTCCAGCTTGCCAAGGTCTATCTTGGATAAATGAGCCCAAGGCTGAGTGTAGAATTTGGGAAGCAGTCTGATGGAGGCTGAGCACCAAGAGACAGCAATTTTCCTCAGTATGACAGCTACACTCCTGTTAATGCACTCCTTGGTACAGTTGCCCTGTTTGGCTGCCAGAGCACACTGCTGGCTCATGCTCCGCTTGCTGCTACCAAGATTCCCATTCCAGCAAAGCTGTTCCCCCAGCCAGAACATCACCAGCTTGTGCTGTTGCAAGTGGTTACTCCTTCCCAAGTACAGCACTTGTTGAATCCTTCCAGACCCTCCCTGTCAAGTTCTTCTGAATGGTAACCCTGCCCTTGAACATGTCAAGGATGATGGATTCTGCTGCCCATCTCAGGTACAGATCCCTAGACATTCCAGCTAGTGGTGTTACTTCCCATCGATGTTATCTGTGGTACAAATGTGCAAAAATGGAAAAGAAACAATGTAACTTAATAACAGGCAAACGGTACATCTGAAACAACAAACATGGAACCAACACACGCTTAGCTAAAGCGAGCTTTCAGGCCATCTCTTGGTGCAGCAAATGTGACAAGTGAATGCAAAACGAAGAATGTAAAATTGTTCAGTTAAAAGCAGATCTAAATCCCACATGCTTTTTCTGTGGAATAACTGCCCTCTTTACAAACCATTTTCATCTTTCACACCTGAATGCAGACAGACTGTGAGATACCCTCATTTCTGTGTCACAAAAAAAGGAAAAGAATTCTAGGAAATTTCCTGTCTTGAAGCCCTTCAGTAATTAAAAAAAAAAAAAAGAAAAGAAGATGAGAAACCCATAAAAAGTATTGATGAAACATCTATGTATGAAAGCATTTATGTATTTTAAAAATAATAACACTGTGGCTGAGTTTGTAATGGCATGCCAAACTTAAGTTGTAATGTCTTCTGATAAACATTATTACTGTTTTCATCAGTATGGAAGTTTACAACCAATTCGTATAACCTGAAGATTATTTTCTCCTTGGATAAATCCTGGCAGTGTGATACAGGAGCTAAAAATTAATGAGGGGAGCAAGTGGCAGGAAACTTCTGAAAGGAGTGGTATGTATTGGGTTGAGCTGGTTGAACAAGATTATTAAACTACAAATTCAAAATGGTATCTGCTGGCCAGTTTTCTTTGGTGGGCTTTCTTTCCCAAAGTGTATATATTTATCAGAACTGACAGAGTGACAAGTGGACAAGAATCAGCATCAAGTAATTTTAGTTCAATGCAGGCTTTAATTTTATGACAAGCTTTCTTTGCAATACTTTTAATTTTAATAAAATAAATAAATCTGTAAATTAAATAAATAAACCTGTACATCGTGGCACTTAGCTTGCTGCTGCTTAAGTCTGACACCCCAGAAAATCTGCAGACTTGCAGGTACTGAGTAGAGTCTAAATAAAATGAAATATCTGAGGTAGTAGGTAAGTTAGCAAACAATACCTTCATAATGTAGATAATTTCTCCTGAAAAAAGGAATTAACAAAAAGTAGAAAATTTTCAGTCAGTAAGACTAAAGCAAACCCTGCTGTGGTAGAATCAGCTAAGGTACTTCGTATTCACAAAGAAAACATGCCAGTTGTGCTGATGATTGTGTCCCTTCATCTTTTCCTCTGTACTCAGCCCTTCAGACTCACATTTCAGTCCTTTGGAAAGAACCACGAGCTTTAAACTCAGCTCCTTCCCATCCATACAACCACACACAGGACATGTTTTTGTTCTGTTCTGTTCTCATGCTCATCCCCAGTGAGAACCACCAGCTAGCTGGCAAAAGTCACCAGCAAGGATTGTTTATTATTACTCTCTTGTAAGACTAAATCATGTATATTTTTGCTTTTGAAGTAATAATGCCTTTTGAAAATGTAAGTTTACAGCAGTAGTCAACTTAACCCCCTTTTTTCCCTTCCTATTCTCATTACACTTCTGGAATCCTATTTAACCATAAATTGCAGTTTCTCTCACTCAATGAGTGCTAAATACTGCACAAAATTTGGAACTCAGTGCTGTCTGAGGAACTCAGGGGTGCTCTTTCCACATGTTACTGGAACCAAAGCGCACCTGTTGTATCTGAATATCACTCTGCCTTCCCATCCTTCTTTCCTATAATGTATCACCTCACACAAGATACATAAGGGCAGAAATTAATTAGATGGTCTATATTTAAATTTATTTTATTCACTCTAGCTCAATGATATAGACAAGTATCAAATGACATTGTGTAAGGTTCACTGGTAAGGTTCATTTAAAATAACACAGACATAAAAGTTTAAATTTCACCAGATGAACCATCATAAAAAGTAAAAAATAACATGGAATAGAAGATAGAAATAATACAATATGGTGCAAAATCCTTTCAGAAAATATATGATGTCTGAGAAAACCTGTAGTCTATGAAGACTACAGTTAGGCCACATATGATGTGATCTATTGAGCTTTTAAAAATAAATTTATGTTATAAAATATCCCTTGTATTTTTCTTATGAAGAAACCAGAGACCATTCTTTCTGGCTTCCTATTATTGCAATACGATTTAGATAAATATTTTATTCCTTCCACAGCTGTAAATATTGCTGTGTTAAAATGATTTAATGGCCTTTTCTGCTTGGACAGGAGCCTGTCTCTATGCGAGCATTCCACACTCTGCATTCACCATTTTGCAATCCATTCCTTAACCTTCTTATGACAGAAACTCTCTGGCTGCCATACCATTCAAATGAATTCTCAAATCTGAATTAGATACGAGCTTAGCCACGCAATGTGTGGGCAGCATTGTGCACCTGAGAAATGTTAGCAGAAGCCAGAACACTAAGCCAGAAGTAACTTTCATGAGCTGGCAAGAAATGCCAAGAAGAGTGATGAGACCTTGGAGCCTAAATTCAGTATTTCTTTTTCTTTTTTTCAGGAAGATGAGGAATGTTGTGTTTGACAAGATGACTTGCAGAGGTGACTCCCAACCAGTATTATTCTATGAATCCATGATTCTGTGACTCCAGAGGGAGGAAGTGACCGGTACTTCAGTCCTTGTGTCACATTGATGACAAAAATCTGGGATGCCAGCTTGTACCCGTGGTGTTGGCCTGGGGAGTTCAGCTATAGCTGTTGCTCTGGCCAGGGTCCACAGAAGTCTAAGAGCGCATTTGTGCTTGGCATGTGGAATACATGCCATGGCACCATCATACCCACTTCTGAGAGCCCTCAGCAATCAGTAAGGACCAGTTTGAGCTTGGCAAGACCACACACAGTGGGCGTGATTACAATAAATGTCCTCCTTTCCCTTCCCTTCACCTTTGTCTTTGCTTTCTTCCCAATGGCACCTGCAGTATCTGTAGTATTCCACTAAGGCGCTCCTAAGGATCAGCTGCCCGGCTAAGTCAGACAGACAGCAGTGTTAGAGTGGGCCAGGTGTAAAAAGCTCTGAGTTAGATCCTAAACAATGCTCAGAGCAAGAGGATGAATTGGAGCTGCATAAATGCAGTGTGCAGAGAGACTCTGCATGGCTGGTACAAATCCATGAATAATGCGGAATCCAGGGAAAGTCAAAATGTGGTGAAATTGGCCAGGGCTAAACTTTTGGAAGAAGGCAGTGAAAACCTGCAGATATGAGGAAAGACTGAAGGTCATGGATGCTTATGCAGGAAGTGGAGTTGTTTGACCACAGCCACACAGACATGGATGGTCTCACACTTCTGCCTTCCCTGTCACCTGTTCAGATACCTAAGGAAAGAATATGCAAATAACGAAAGCATGTAGTGATAAATGCCCAAATACTTTCCCAGCTTCAAGGAATTACAGCTTGAAAACTTCCCAGCACGAACTGACTTCTCTGTATTTTCCCACTGCATGGATGTCTCTCTTTTACACTATCTCTTCTCCCTTCAAAGCCTTGCAAACAATTCGTCCTCACCAGCAACTGGCAAGGAGGTTCTGTAGTTTATGACGGTGTGAAGAACCTCCTCCTTTGATTGGTTTGAACCTGCTAGTTTCTAGCCTTATTTGATGGCTCCTAGGGGTTTTTTTGGTAGAAGCTGTGACCTGTATCCTCTCTCTCACTCTCCCTGGGCACTTCTGGTTGTGTAGGCTTTTTTTTTGGTATGTTTTCCATGACCTCAGTCGTCTCCAAACTAAATGGAAGAGTTATTGTCAAATTGTTCTCATACAGAGGCTTCCCACACCTTTTATCTCCACTATTGACCTTGCCCACACGTTTTCCAATCCTGCTATAGCCTTTTTTGCAGTTAAGTTGTATAGAGGAGGAAGTTGTCAAGGAACAGTTTTAGAACTGCATGGCAGTAGCATAACAGTATCTTCTATTCTCTGTTCTTTCTCTAATAATTTACCAGCACTTACCATGGATTTTGGCCATCTCTGGGCACTGATTTGATGTTCCCATGGAACTATTCATCTCATGAAACAGACAACTCCATCATATGCATACCAAAGAAGCAATAAAAGTTGTTAATATAAAAGGGACTGCTGTATGTTAATAGAATTTTTAGAGGAATCTAGATAGTTCCAAGGGAAAAAAAAAATGCTGTATGATTTTATTTATTTGTTGAAGGGAAATCTGCAGGGTTTTATCCAGACAAAAAGGAAAATTCTGTAAACAAAATTTTCAGATTAGGAAAGTCTGGAATCCTGTACTATTTTGCGTCAAGAAATGCTGTGAGGAAGACAGTTGACACAGAAATTCCACATATCATTTTTACCTTATTACATGGAACTGTATAATTTAAAACAGGCAGAAGTAGAATCCCATTTTCTGAATTTGCCTAAGAGAATCTCAACAGCAAATAAATTGAATTGCAGGGGATTTTCTGTTTGGGTTTTGTGTTTGTTTGGTTTTAGTGATTCAATCTTCAATTTTGTTCCAGGACAATTCCATTATTTTTCCATGTCTTTTAATCTACCGGTTTAAATATATGTTAGCTCTATGAGAGAAAGCAAGAACTTGGGCTTTGAACTCCAACATGGAGGATGAGTGTTTAATTACTTTTATGACTTTGGTCATTGAGACTGTCCAAGCCTTTTATTTATGAAACAGAGGAAAAAAATGAAAATGAACAAAACTTTTTCTACCAGCAGTAATTTTGATGGTCTATCCTTATGCCTTTCCACAACTCTTTTTTTTTTTTCCAATTTTTAACCCTCCAAAACTGGGAAATAAAAAACAGAATACTCTTCCAAAACTTCATTTAGAAACTGGAAATGGGAAAACTTCCTCTAACACTTCAGAGCAAAAGAAAGTTTTGGGAAAAAAATTTGGGGAGAAAAGGTTTGGTGACACCTAACAATATTCTCATTCACTGTACTTTGAATTTGTATGCAATTTCTGCTTGCTCCACTCAGAAATTTGAAATAAATATGCTTATAAAAAATTCTAACTGACTAGCAAGGCAGGTAAAGTTGCATTTAGTGATAGAAATTTGTTTACCCTTGAACAATATAGTGAGGAGCATTAACTTCCACTTAATGGTGTATTATATTCTTCAGCTGGCCACCCATTTACATGAATGAGATTATCAATATCACTTGTGTAGCAACACAAATAAGTACCCAGATATCCTGCCTGGACTTGAGAAACATTGGGTTTTCTCTGCATGCAATGAGTCAACTCAAAAAAGGAGGCACACTATTCTTCATGAGACAAAAAAAAAAAAATCTGGCATCCCAGGAATCTTCTGAAAGACACTTCACATCTACAGCCTGATTTTGTCTTCAGCCATTATACCTATAACAACACAATGCCAACATTTCAGGGAAGATCAGTTGGCATAAAACCAAAGAGAGACCCTGGTGAAACCCATCCTGCAGAGAGCCCTCCAGTGTAAAGAAACTGGGAGATACAATTCCCAAGATCTACACCTTTGCCCAGTGACTGTGGAAGGTACAAGGATGGTGGCTCCTGGTAGCAAAGCAAAACTGGGTGGTTTTTCCAACCTCTATGGACTTCTGCTTTTGCTCTGTGAAATAACCGTCTGGGCACAACAAAAAATCATAATTCCTTATTTCATACCTTAGTTTTCCTTTTATGGTTAAATCTTTCTCTTTTTGTCCTATTGCAATATTTTTCCCTTTGTGTTTACTGTGGATAAATAGTATTGCTTTTTCTATTGTAGCAGTGCCCAGAAGCCAACAGAGATCAGAATCCTGATATATTTGGAACACACTTGGTACATACAAGTGGTAGAAGCAATTCCTACGTGTAAGCATTCACATCCCAAAATGACATAGTTAACAAAGTGGCAAGAGAAAAAGAAAAAATATTGTGGTTTGGTCTTCTCAGAGTCGCACAGCTGGATAGTGGAAGAGGTAGGAATAAATCAAAAGGTGATGGCTGCTATTGACTTTCCAGCACAACAGAGCTGCAGTGAAACTAGCAGTGGGCTGGACTGAGATGGTTTAGGGGCTGGAACACATGATATGCAATGAGAAGCTGGGACTTGATTGCTTAGCTTAAAGAGAGATTCAGGGATTCCAATTGTTGTATTATTCTGCCCAAAGGGATACAGAGAAAGGAGTGAAGACAACGTTAAGGCTGGAAGAAGGAAAATTCCAAAGGGATAGAAGGAAAAGTTTCCCTTCCACAAGAGTGAGCACTGGCACAGGCTGTCCAGAGAGGATGGGGAATCTCCATGCTTGGAGCTTTTCAGAAGATGCTTGGATAAACTCCAGTCCTGCCTAGAGCAAGGGCTAAACTGCAAATGTTTAGAATTTCCCTCTGCTCTGCATTTTTCTATGATTCTGTGTATTCATTACAGGATTTTGGCCACAAGCACTTTCACTAAACACAAGAGTTTTCGTCCTCTGAAAACCAGATCTGGTGAAGTAAGAAGTCCTCTGTGTTACAAGCAGGGAATGAAGTGAGAAGACTAGACTGTTTTGAAGAAAAGCATTTGCACACATTTGCTCAGTGTCCAGTAGTTATTCTGTGATTTCAAATCCATACTGAGGTATTCCTGCAGCCAAACGCACATCCTTTTTTATTGTCCCAAAGAATATGATTCTGTGTTATCACATTGTCTTACTGGTCATAACAAATCCATCCGGCTCTTTGTCACTGAACTGAGCCTCTGGCTACATAGATAAGTCAAGTCACGGCCACTGCTGTTAACTGGGACACAAGCACTGAAACAATTGCTGGTGTCACCCTCCACTACAACAAACATTTTTCTGAGATAGCAGTGATTTTCCTTCTGTTGTGTTTTATGTGAAATTTACTTTTTTTGTCCCAGCGTTTCATACAAGCTCTATCTGTAAACACGTTTATACTGTAGAACTGGCAAAATCTGATAGTGAATGTTTAGGAGCTGAAGGTGAAAGGTAATAAAACCAGAATCTTCTTGATTAAAGGAGAGAAAACTTTAAATATCAACATGGTATTGAGTAAAAAACTCTCACTTTGTTGCCTTTATTCTTCAGTGTTAGTTAATTCATTTTTGGAGAACAGTCAGGAGCCCTTAAGGAAGTATTGGCTTGGTCACTACAGTGTATATTATATCTACAACTTCCATTAAGTAAGGCATACTAATATGATGTATTTGTACCTGTTTTGAATAGATATCCATTTATATATGCAGATGGTTAGCAGCTATTATCCTAACAAAAATGTCACAAGAGGTTTGTTGTTTTGTTGGGAGGTTTTTGTTGTTGGTTTTGTGGGGTTTCTTTTGTTACTTTTTTCAGTATATTCCTTCAAATATACTTGTTAGTTTCCTTTAAATATACTCGTCAGTTTTTTGGATGCTTGAGTGAAGGTCCATAGAAACAGGCAAGACCTTAGATTTCAATATAGTAAGTCCACAATTAGTTTGAGATGTCAGCAACAGTGACCAAAAAGTCTTTTTAAAAAGTCAGCCATTCCTAAGTTTCTTTAACTGAAAACAACTTACATAGTGTAAAACATTTAGAAGTTTTACTTGCTCTGTTATGATGTGGGTTGCTCAGTTTTAAATTTCAGACAATGATGTGGATTTCAGTAAATTTTACATCCCATCCCAGATCTCTTCAGGAAGAATCTATTTTAAGCGTATGTGGCAGAGCAGGCTGTGTATTCATGTCTGTTAACTTCTGCTTTACTTTTAATCACCAGACAAAAGGGAAGCGGTGATACTTAAAGCTATCTTGAAAGCTCTTGCATTTTAGATTGTGTTTGCATACTTCATATATTTGTATATAAATTGGTCCTCAGAAAATGTTCCACAGAATTACAAAATGAGAGATAAGTATTTAGTGTCAATGAAACAATAAGTCTGTCTATCTTTATACATTTATTTCTGCACTGGGAACAGGGTGTCTTAAGATATATTTCCAAAAGTAAAATGTTTCCTAGACGGTTTCTTTTTGCCTTATGTCTTTGAAATGCAGTAACATTTTATTGATCTGTGCACTTTCTTCAGGTGTTCTAATTGCATCAAGTGAAACATTTGGTCCATAATATTAACTTTGGTACACCTAAGTACTTTATTTGGGGCTCTACATGCTATTTATGTTGGTTTAGACAGAGAAAATAATGATGGAAGGCAGTTTATCCATTTAACAAAAAATCTCTCAAAATTATACATAATTTTGTTTTCTTTCACTACAAAAGTTCTAATTTAGTTTATTTTCTGACAGCTCTGGAGCTTCAGAGAAAGAGTTATGTCTCAGAGCTACAGAGTTTTTCTGTGCCTGAGGCCATGGTTATTTTTTTGTTCTTCTCTAATGGTTCTTTTCATTGCCTTTTTCCTCTGGTTAACAGGGAATTAGGCTCTGGAAATGTGTGCCATAAGCAGTTAAACCAGTTTTGACAAACTCTTCAGGAAGCCCTGCTATCTACAGGACAATAGGCTGAACTGCTGAGAACCTGAACTTCTTCATCAGTTTCATCCTAACTTTCCATAATATTCTGACAGACAGATTTGCTCATCATTTGAGTCTGACTAGTAATGGTCCAAAGGGCTCATTTAGGTTGGGGTAAGCATAAGAAGGAATGAGTGCCCTTTCTTAGTAGATTTTATCCTGTGCCACCCAGTAGGCACCAGGAACTTTATAATCTAAGGGTTGGCTCTCTCAGAACCTGCACTGGAAGTGCAGAGTCAATTAACTCTTCAACAGTGTGCTGAAATCACAATTTTCAGCTTTTCCTGTTCATCACACTTCCTTGAGGAAGAGCTACACTGGCTCATCTATCATGTTAAAGGGAGAATAGTGGTTTATGGAAGGAGTTCTGATCACATCAAAAGGCACTTTAATAAACTTACCATCAATCCACAGAGAACAGCAATTGCTCGGTTAGATTGCTCACATGGTTTCAAATAGCTGCTCTGATAAAAGTTTAAGTATTTTATAGCATGTATTCTTTGCATAAGAAATGGGAATGGAAGTAGTTTTCCTCCTGAGAGCTTCTGCTCAAAGACTGGAGGATCGCATTTCATTCTCTTGTGGGTTCAGATAATTCACAGAATAATAGAAAATGTGTTACAACCAACAGTTTGCTGCCTAGGCTACAGTCTACCAAAAAGAGTATGTTTTCAATTGTTTATAATGTGTAGATAGTTTGTCTTATTCCTGCTGTTAATTTTTTTGTTGTTGTTTACTGTCTTAATTACAGCTTAATTAAATAGAAAAAATGCAATATATCATAGAATCATAGAATCATAGAATCATAGAATCATAGAATCAGAGAATCAGAGAATCATAGAATGATTTCGGTTGGAAGGGGACCTTGAAGATCACCTACTTCCAACTCCACAGCTGTGGGCAGGAGCACCGTCCCCTAGGTCAGGTTGCTCAGAGCTCCACCCAGCCTGGCCTTGGACACTTCCAGGGATGGGTCATCCACAGCTTCCCTGAGCAACCTGTTCCAGTGCTTCACCACCCTCACAGCAAAGAAATTTTCCTGATGTCTAATCTAAACCCACTCTCTTTCAGTCTTTTCTCCCTTGTCCTGTCACTACATACCCTCATAAATAGTCTTGGCCCATCTTTCGTGTAAGTTTGCTTCAGGTACTGGAAGGCCACAACTAAGTCACCTCAAAGCCTTCTCTTTTCCAGGCTGAGAATTCCTAATTCTCTCAACTTTTCTTTGTAGGAGAGGTGCTTCGTCCCTATATTCTTCACCTAGGTGGCCTCCTCTGTACTCCCTGCAACAGGTTCTGTGCTGGACCCCAGATCTGAATGGCATTTGGAGGAGATTGCCAGGGACCAAAGCATGGCAGGAGAAGCAGCACTGCAGTCAGCAGCACTATGGAATGTCACTGATGTGCTGACTACCATTCTTGGTTTGCTGTAGATCTCATCTACCCCTGTGTGGGGCGCATGTCTCTCCAATGTGTTACATCTGTCTGCTTTTGAGCTGCCTGTTGTCAGAGATGAGCCCTTTTGTCACCTAGGGCTAGACTCACAAGAAGATATGTGAGCCCAAAAATGTAAAAGGGCACCTCCTGAGATGTATTTTTGTTCCTTTGTCAGATGTTCAATTCTCACTACTTTTTAATAAGAGGGATGTTGGGCATCTATCCACAGTCCCACGCCCTTTTAAAAGCAGTTCTTATACCTCAGAGAAGAGACACGGACTCTCTCTAGATCCTTTCTGCAGCTGTTAGGTCCCAGACATGCTGGCTTTGTTAATCCCTACAGCCCGGTTTTGCCCCTGAGGATCTTCAAGAGAATATTGCTGCTGAGCTGGGGAGACAGTGCAATGCAACAGTTCGAAGTAGCAGCAAGAGCACTGAACTTGATATCAAAATACCAAGTCATTTATAATAAGTATGGGAATTTTTAAACTTTAATATATTGAAGTTGCGAAAGCTTTTGCGTATGTGGAAAACCACGGTTGCTTAGGCTAAACAATACTTCTCCCACCCTAAAATATAAGAGACATTCTTAGGGGAAGGCATTTTAATTGCTTCTCTGCAATGCTAGTAAATCTTTGATTAGTGCTAATGGAAAACCCTCAGTAAAACTGGCAGTTGCTCTTACAAGTGTGAAGACAAAAATGTGTTTCACATGCAGCAGCAGCCAGAACTGAAAGTCTGGGGAAAGGGAATAAGAACAGGGCTAGCACAGAGTGATACTGTTCTGTCAAACACTAGGAAACCCACTTGTTATGTGAAAACAAATCACATGTTTCATTACCCTTCAGTTATATCACTGTAAATAAATAGAAAAGCCAAAACCAAGTTGTAACTTCAGTAAAAGAGCAGGAAATGCTTTGGATGCAATGATAAATTCAATCTCCCAAACCTGGTACTTCTATTTTGATAACACATTTCCTCATGTGGTTTTTTTTTAACATTATTGCTGGCTCTGGTCCAGGATTCCAAGGCCTGGGCTTCAGTATGACTGGATTCATGGCAATCCAGTAAGCGTGTTTTGCAACAGCATATCCTTTGTGTAAAGTGAAGGGGCACTTAAATCATAGGATCTGTCTTTGCATCTGGTCAAAGCAGATAACGCAGCTATTTGTTAGGCACATGCCAGTTGTTATCTGCCCAGTTTATGTAGTCACTTGTGAATAGATTACAAAACTTACCATGGGTGCATTTAAGTCAACAGGCAAAATGGACGTTCTCATGCTAAATCACTTATTTGAGGGACTTCCCAAGTCAAAGGTTATACCTGCCTTTTCCATTGTAATAACCTTTGATGGATTATCTTCTCTGGATTTGTCTAATCACTTTTATGAATTATATATATATTGGGCATGTATGGTTTTCTGAGGTTCTTTCTGGGACAAAGAATTCTATAGTTTAACTACACTTTTTTTGAAGAGTCCTTTGCTTGCTTCTGATCTGCAACTTGGTAATTCCTTTGGATATTTACTGTAGTTCTTGTAGAAAATAGTGAATTATTCCCTATTCGCCTCGTTTAGGGCATCGTGATTTTATAGACTTTGTCATACTGTCTCATGCAATTATTTCTTTTTTATATTGAATGATCTTAAATTCACTTAATCTTTGCCTGTGTAAAATCTCCTAGATGCACTTGCTTTGTTGCCCTGTGCCCAGCACTTCCATAAAATACATCCTGGATGGGAAGCTGTACATATTGAAAATTAGGAAAGAAAAAATCTCCCCTGAGCAGGCAGTGTGTTGAGGTCAGTGATACGAGCATGGATAAGTTCTAGTTCTCCAGGCCTCAGTGAAACTTCTTTGCTTCCTACAAAGCTTTCTTCACTGACTTGAGTAGCTGCAATGCATCAGGACATGGCCTTGACAACGCTCCCTTTTCAGCTGCACAGCCCAAAGTCAGCCCAACACCTAAATAAAGCACAGATCATGTGGCTAAAGGGTAAGGCTGTGACTGAAAAGGGTCTAAAAGAATTCTTACTAGAAGCTTTCAAACCAAGGCTGTGAAGATATGCAATGCCAGGACTAAGACAAACTTTTGTCTTCTTGATCGTGGTGTATGCAAGTTTTAGATTTTCTTCTCTTCCGATAGAAACTGGAAGCTCCCCCAGAAAATGCATATTACATTCATAGAATGATGTAGATTGGAAGAGACATCTGCTGGTCTTCCATCAAGCCTTCTGCTTCAAGTAAGTGCACTGTTGAAGCTAAAACAGGTAGCTCACGGCCACGTCCAAATGAGGACATCTTTGACATCTTTAATGATGGAAGTTTCACCATCTCCCTTGGCAAGCTGTTCCACTGCTAAAACAGCTTTACTGTGACATTTCTTTTCTAGTATCTTGTGATATCTCTTTAGTAACTTGGATGATAACAGATCTGGAATTTTAGATTTTTTTCAGAGGTCCCTTTTAATTGTCCCAAAAGAGAGATTGGCAAGAAAAAGAACATTTTTCCTCTTTTTTTGACTTAACCAGTGGAATGGCATGCTCAACCAGTGGACTTTACACCTGTTTTGACAGATTGGAGTTATGCCAGTTAGAGATCTTAAGTCTTGTTCAGTCTTTCACTTCTCTGCATCCTTGTCCTTTGGTGTTATCCTGTGGGCCATGACCTCTTCCTGCTTAAGGCACTCCTCTCATCTCTACCTAACTCTTTTTCATTTTATTCCCATTTCCCCACACCCTTTGGATTTTTCCCAGCTCCAGTCTCCCTGATGAGGCCATTATTCCCAGTCTTCTCCTTGAAAGTTAGCTCCTGCGCCATCAGTCTGATGCAGTCTGTGCCCAGAGCTGCGTCCCACTCGGGTGGTTTCTCACCAGCAGGAGGAGTGCTGCGATCGCAAGAGAGCCCTCACCTCCTTCCGCGGCCAGGATGCTGCAGCCCTGGGGCAGGAACCGCAGGTGCCTCTCTGTTCAGTTCCTCAACTTCAAGCTCCTCGCTTCAGGTGGACGACATAAAAAAACTATCTGTCTTGGCATTTCAAGAGGAAAAGCAAGGATTTTCTTCTGAAAAACAAACCAAAAAAAGTGCATAACTCATATTGTGTGGTTTGATTTGAGTAGAATTTCCTCAACAAACTGTTAACACCACTTTCTTGTATTTGCATACAATATTTATTTATTTATGTCCTGATATGATACTTAGACTTTTTTCTTACTTCGATTTTAATTTTGAAAAATGTCGTCTCTCAAAATGTCATAAGCATTTTCCAGAATAACTAGGGAGAAGGAGATGTGTGAACCATACACCAGATAATTTATTTCTACCAAGGTCTTCACCCTAGAGAAAAGATACATTCTGCTAAAGCATTAGTTATGACATCACAATAAAACAAATACTGTGTCTAAATAACAATCTCCAACTGGCTTCCAAGGATCTGTTGTGTATCAATTTGATGTATGAAAACATATTGTTAATTCAGTAAAATTATTATGCAGCTGGCCCTGTGTGTTGAAAAGGAGCAGATCCCTGCTAGAGGATGCAGGTGTATGGACTCCTTCCTGCCCATGTGACTGTTCGAGTCACCCAAATCGTAAAACAGCACAAGATTTCAGAGAGTAAATAGCTTAGTGCACTTATGAAGAACCTAAAAGAAATCTGCCCTGGCTGGATCTACCTGGGAGACTGGCTCCAGGGCAGCCCTGCTGCAGTTTGTTTCACCCACCAGCCTGCTAGCCATTGTTATATGAAGTTTGAGTTCTCCCTGCTCAGCTTTCCTACACAGTTATTGAAACAATTATTTTCTCACCAGTAGACATTAGTAATGGGACTTAACTCTGCATTTTTGACAATTCTACATTTTTTAATGTATTTGAAAATCAATAACTGAATTACAAGTTCTAGTCAATTTTCACTTCATAGAGCAGAATTTCAGAATAGCTTTCAAAGTCCTGAATTAAAATTTATGTGTTGATGACAGTAGTTGATCAAAGAGTTTTGCTAAATTCAGACTCACAGGATTTCCCTTTTTTTTTTTGTTATTTCTGTCTCTTCTTTTGGCCTGAAAACCTCAGCACAATTTTTATAGCATATTTCAGCCTGAAGTGCTACCCAGAGAACAACAAACATAAAGCTCTTTTTTCTGTTGGCACAAAAATTTAATCAGCAATATACTAATTGAAATAGAGATACCATAACGTAAAATCTTTAAGTAATTTACAGAAGCAGATATTCCAAACAGAATATACTATTAGAGTGCATGTATTACTAAATCATTGTGATTTGCTCTCAGTTTGCCTTCAGAGTCTTAGTCATAAAATCATGGAATCATTGAACGGTTTGTGTTGGAAGGGATCTTAAGGATCACCTAGTTCCAACCTCCCTGCCATGGGCAGGGAAACCTTCCACTAGGCCAGGCAGACCAAAGCCCCATCCAGCTGGTCTTAAACACTTCCAGGGATGGGACATCCACAACTTCTCTAGGTAACTGTTCCAGTGCCTCAGAGTGAAGAATTTCTTCTCATATCCAATCTAACCCTACTCTCTTTTAGTTTAAAACCATCCCCACTTGTCCTGTCACTCCATGCCGTTGTAAAAACTCCCTCCTCATCTTTCTTTTAGGTTCCCTTCAGGTACTGGAAGGCTGCTAAAAGGTCTCACTGGAGCCTTCTCTTTTCCAGGCTGAAGAGCCCCAACTCTCTCAGCCTGTTTTCATAGGAGAGGTGTTCCAGCCCTCTCTATCATCTTTGTGGCCCTCCTGTCGACTCATCCAACAGGTCCACATAGTTATGCTGGGGTCCCCAGAGCTGGACACAAGACTCCAGGTGGGTTCTCACAAGAGCAGAGGGGTGGAAACACCTCTGCTGGTCATGCTTTTTTTTTATGCAGGCCAGAATATGGACGTCTGCAAACCAAAATGCAGTTAGCATATTTAGTGTTATGGCATGAGTCCATATGATAGTAGATCACTCCTGAGATATTTCTAGTACTGAACCAATTGGGTGATTTGGTATACAGCCACAGGTGTAGAAGGCTGTAAATCAACTTTCTTAATACCTAAGTCTTCTGCCTTTTTATGGGAAAGAAGTAGTCGTACAGGGCCCCAGGGGCCGCCTGGGACACGGACATGGAATCTTCACTTGGGGCTTCCCTGCAAGCAACATTTCCAGTTGCAACTGAAAAAGAAGGCACAGAATTCTGGTTGTGCCAAGAAAACCCCCTCACAGCAATACCGTGTAATAGGGAAAGTTGGAAGGTTTTTAAGCAGAAGTTTGGTATACAGACCACAGCTCAGTGTGCACACTTCCAGTGTGCTGAGCTGCATTGGCTCTCTGGCTTCTGTGTTGTGTTAACCCTGGTCCGCAGCCAAACACCCACCCAGTCCCTCACCCACTCCCCTATCCCACAAGGAAGAAAGAAAACGGAAGGAAGGNCTAATATTGCTGAAGATCACCCTAATAATGTCACAGGGACTCTTGTGCTTGTGAACCTTTCAAGAGTACAGGCTCTAGGGCTGCACCTTCAGCCAAGGCAGGTGCAAGTAAGATTTTAACATTTTTTTATAATTTTGCCTGGGGAGAGACAGAGAGAAAGAAAGACAGCAAGACAGCAAGAAAGAAAGACAGCGAGAAAGAAAGCAAGAAAGCAGGAAAGCAGGGAAGGAAGGAAGGAAGGAAGGAAGGAAGGAAGGAAGGAAGGAAGGAAGGCAGGAAGGAAGGAAGGAAGGAAGGAAGGAAGGAAGGAAGACTCATGGATCAAGACAGTATCATTTATTGACTGAAGCAAAAGCTGCATACATGAGCAGAATAGAAAGAAGAATTCATTCACTACAATTTTTAAAATATTCCTAGTGACGTACTTGTTTCTAACCAGAAAACTTGCAAAGCATTTCCGTTTTGAAGGGGTTTGGGTTTACAGATACATATTTTGATATGTTCAATTTCATCCAAAATGCATGAGTTGACAAAGATCCTTTCTGTACTCATAACTGTTTTTTCAAGTGAATTCTAAGCTTAAGAGATTAAATAGTTCAAATGAGAAAAATGTACAAATTTTGTGATTCCTGCCTTGGACACGGAACTGCTTTTCATTACTTTCAACATAGAAAGATTTGCCTAAAATTTTCAATGTTGGAAATAATGATTGAGTTTGAAATGTTGCAATGCACAAAGATTTTTGAATGATTAAATTTTTACATGCTAATAGGCATAACTGGTGCGTTTCAACTGTAATTAATGTTACATGAGGGCATGAAGGTTAGCTTTATTTTTGTAATTCCTTCCATGACTATTCCAGATTAGACTTTTATACTAAATTAATCAGTACATTGGAATGTTTCCAGATGAGAGGAGATATATGCATGGAAAAAAAACAACTTAAAATCCTAATTACTATCAGAATTGACTTTTGCAACGTGTGAATGAATTTCATCTGACTTCTATGTTTATTAAAAGTTTAAAAAAGAATAATTTATTTTTATTTTTTAAAGTCATGCTATCGTTTAGTAATTCTGACAATGAGAGGTTTTCATGGCTGGTTCGCTGTTACAGTAATCTAATTAAGCATACTTTGTTTATGTAAAAGTGGATAGAAATACTAAGGGATGAAGAAGCTAGGTGAGAGGGATGAAAGAGCAGAAAGCAATGATGAAAATCCATTTGTCATTGGTTAGGATTAAAAGAAAGTCCTCTGAAGTCTCCATAACTTTCTCCACTTCGTGAGGTACGGATAATCCATACGGTGTTGGTTTTCTCAAACATTTTACTCCTGTTAATCTGTGTTTTTCTTTTTCTTTCATGGGTGATTTTATATTTAAATTTATGATGTCTTATAACAATAGTTTAACAAGTGCAACTCATAGCTCTCTCCAAGAAAGAAATTTTCTTTTTGCCTGAGTCATGTTCCATTTATTTTCAAAAAAATTTCTTTCTCTCTTTAGTGTCATGGCTCTTGTATGCATATCTGTGGACAGGGAGAACTTCAAGATCTTTGAAATGAAGGTATGAGTTCCTTGGAATGTAAAGGGTGTGGTTCAACCCGCTTCAAACTAGGAAAGCACAGAAACATAATGTTCCTCTTTCCTAAATGACAACTTACAATTATGCCAAAATACCATTTATAGCACCGAAAGCTAGGTGTAAGGGAGCTGAAAACCTTCTGAGTACATAGGGCCTAGGTCTTCTGCAGGCTTAATTTTCTGTGTTCATGGAGTCTTGAGCAGAACGGACCTTGGTTTAGAATCATAACAGGTGCATATGTATTCCCATCTCTCTCCAGATCAAGGTACACTCAGGAGTCCAAGCTTACATCGAGTGGGAATGCTAGCATTCAAAATTAAGATTAAATTCAAATCTGTTTGCCAATTTAATTCATTCCCTGTTTCAGTTTGGATGCTTAATCTTCTGGTCACCCACACTGCTCTGACTTGGACCAAGCCAGCTAATTCTTTTTGTGGAGAAACATGGGTGTTTTCTGCCAAGATGCTTTCTGCCAAGGTCCCTTTTTTACAGTTAGGTCCCAAATTGTCCTTGTCCTTGTAATGCAGTCTTCTAAGATACCCAATGAAGTCTTCTGTGCTCAGAGCCTATGCCATGCCCTTATAAACATGCCATGTTCTTGTCACTGGGCTGTAAAACATCAAATCTGGCAGGCTGCAAATTGCACTCCTGTTATATGTACTGCTGTGCTTATTAATTGTGATGGCTTAGGACCAGGGAAAAAAAACTCTTGTAGTCCAGAGGGGACAGGAATCAGGATATGCATTTGCAAAGAACTTGTTCTCAGCCAGAACTCCACTGTATCATAAGGCTGCGCTGGCAGCCCCGCAAAAAGCCTGCTGGGCAGTACAGCACTGCTAGTTCCCAGCACGGCACCACGCAATGCTACTTTAAACTTAAGAAATTAAAATGGCCTATTTGAATGTGCAGAACCACTGAACAGGCAAACATTGCAACTTTGCCATGCCTTCCCTTTCAGCAAGCTACATCAGCCCTTTTCTAAAATAGTTTAAAATACAAGCATATATTTGTGACATTCTCTCCTATAATGGCACAAAGGATTCTGTAGTCCTGGCCAGGGCTCTCTACATGATAAAAAGGATAGCTATGAGAAATTGTATCCCATCTGATCCAAGAACCTGTTTGTGTACACAGAGGAAATGATATAAATGTAGACGGAATGTTTCAATTTAGCTGCAGACGGTGAAGGAACAGTGTACACTGCAAGTACGCTACAAGTGTCCTATTACTTCTCAACATCAAAATGTTAGACACTGTTTAAAATATTCAGAGAAAATTAGGATAGTTATCATTACTTATCCATGTAATCTGCATCATAGATTCTGTTTGCCCATCCATCCAATTTAATCCAATTTATGCAATGCATCGGTGAGACACGCTTCTCTACAGAATAACCTTTTTTTTTTAAGTATTCAGAAAGCCTTACTCCTTTTTCTTTACTTATTCAGAAATATGTCTGGAAGTCATATTTAAGATTTTTCAATTTAATTTTTAAAATAATTTTAAACATTTACTTTTTACAGTTCCAACTTTTCTCAATTTCTTTATCAATTAACAGGCATGACTTAAAATTTATTTGAAATATTGTATTAACATGATATTTTACATTTATCTGAATGCCTCAACTTAAATAACTTTTGAAGGAATGATATTGATCATTCGAACTGTAGGCACAAATATTTCAAATGTGAAAGAACCCCAAGGTCAAATCAAATGTTTTGAAGAAGTTAAATGGTGAACAAATCATAGCCCCAGAGTTACGTGCAACTGTCTCAGAGAATGTGCCCGTTATTATATACATTTTCATAAGACTGATACATCATTTTAGTAACTGAATTCCCATAGTGATTTAAGATCGTTTCTTCTGTCATTCCTCATTGTTAATTTAGTCTATCAGGTTCCAAACTGTCTAGAATAGGAAAGAATCCAAAATATACGCTAAGCTATTTGTACCTAACTCAATTTCTCTATTAATAAACCCCTCATGTTTCAGTTCAATTAAAAACAGTCTGCAAAGATGTTCTTCCACAAAGGACAAAAATGTTCTGGGAAGACCATGTTTACAGTTTTTTTGTTTGTTTGGTTTTTTGTTTTTGCGTGACACTTTGCCACAGGCATGTCACCTACCAGGAAGTGATCAAGTTCACTTGATCAGTAATGCATCACTTGTCATTCAACACGCCATAACAGACCTTAAATCCATTTTTAGCTTATTACAGCTGTGGTGCTCAACAACGTCTTAAATCTCTCTGGATACCTAAGGTTATGAACTGAATGTGGGCATATGAACAGCCAGTGACTGCCTCCCAGATGAAGTGTAGTGACTTCGCTGAACTGCAGGAAGCTGTTTCTACATGCTTCTGCTCTGGGTTGCATTGTCTCATATACAAGAGTGTTTGTCACCTCAGTATCCATACAAGGCTTTCACAGGTCTGTGTTCTTCCTTGTGCTGCCTGTGGAGATCTCTCCTTACAGCTTGGTGATATTCTCACTAAGTCCAGGTGATATATATGTACACATATACTACAGTTTACTCTTTTTTTTGCTCTTACTTTCCTGTAGAAGTCCCAGTATTTTCTGTAAAACCATGCTGAGACTGCACAGCATCTGTGCTCCTCTATGAGCCACGACATCTCATCTCAGAAAGGTCAGCTTTGAAGCAAGCCTTTCACCTCATTCTGAAGTTGGCTCTTCAGCAGGGTGATAAAAATAGATGTTTCAAAAAGAGGTTTTGCCCTCTGCCTCCATTCTTTTCCTTCTACCAAAGTGAAGCCCCTTCCAGAGGCCTACCAAGGGCCATAATGCTCTACTGTTTGCAATGGTTTCATCTGGAAAATGCACAGCTACACTGCATAGTCAGGAGAGTCAGGAATTTTGCAAACTGGGGAGGCAGCTGTTGAAAGGTGTTCTGCTAGAGATGGTGCAGGATGAGCTTGGCAATAGTAATTACTTCATAACTAACACTGTTGATATTTTAGGCTGGTATATTAGTCATTATATGTGAGAAAAGGCCCAGTTGCGTCTCTGAGATACCATCTCAGACTGCTACTTCAGCAGTTTTCAAAGTTGAGTGGATTTTGCCACAGATTCCCATGGTTCTGACTCAAAGAGCAAAAGATTTAATGAAGTGGTAATTCAGCAGTTAAGTGGACTGGAGACGCCAAAAACCAGAAACATTTCTCTAGCATTAGAACTAGCAAGGTACACGGTACAAAATTAGGCATGGTGAATGCTTTATCTTAGGAATTGGAGAAAGCAGGTTTTACAGGAAGATGATCTCAGAGAAGAGGCTGAAAGTCAGTTTTGCTCTTCACTGATATGAAAAGTCCAGGAAGTTTTAAGATTTTCCTCTAGGAACAAAAGCTACTTTGCAAAGATCATTAATTCAATACATGGTTGGTGATGATCCACAGAAATGAGTGCACAAATCAATAGAGAAGTTTTAAGGGAAATGGTTCAATACTTATGGAAACCATGAAAAATTAATGAAAAAAATTCATTCATTTTCTCCCTTATTACCATTTAGATGAGCTCAAAGCGAGCAGTTAGCACAATAAAATGTGATTACTTTTTAAACTATTCAAAAAGATCTGAATAAAAGGCAGTGTCTAAGTATCACATCTCAAAGTATTTAGAATGGAAATTTTACTGTGAACTCAATATTATGTCTGAATAACAGATGTTTTAATGATAAGAAAAGATTATAAATGTGCTAAAGATTAATTTCCACTTTGGGTGAATGGGAAGTCTTATATTTGACTTGTGAAGGAGTAACAATGTCAGAATAAGTTTTCATCAAACTATCACAATACCTGACACAGAGTTTGAAACCCCTTTTCCTTGATTGCATACAGTTCTGAGATTATTTTAGATTTCTTTTTTAAAAAACAGTACATTTCCAAGTCTTACAGTCACATCAAAAAGTATTGAAAATATTGTCTAAAAATCCAATAATCAAAGAGCAAATAACAGAGAAAGAAAGAAAATCTATAGCCTATATAACACCAGGATAGGTCTCCCCTATTATCACAAACCTCTAAACAGCTGATGTTACGATAATATCATACTTGTAAGGCCACTCTCAAACCCCTTAAAAAGGCTGTGATGATCAGAGAAGCTTCTTGAGACTGGAAGACAGAAAATGTCACTCCAGTCATCCAGAAGGGCAACAAGAAGGGCACAGGGAAATACAGATCTGTCAGTCTCATGGTGAAAGTGATGCAGCAACTAATTCCAGAAATCATTTCCAGACAGATGAAAAAGAAGAAGGTGATTGGGAGCACTCATCATGGATTTATGAGGGGAAAGTCATGCTTAATCAATCTTTTCCAATGAGATGACAAGTTTGTTGGGTGTGGGGAGGTCGGTGGATGTTGTTTTCCTTGTCTTTAGAAAAGCTTTCAGAACAGCTTCCCAAAATATCCTGTATTGGGTTTGTGCGGCCAGGTTTTGGTAGCAGCGGAGCTACAGGGTGACTTCTGTAAGAAGCTGCCAGAAACTTTCCCATGTCCCACAGACAATGCCAGCCAGCTCCAGGACAGAGCCACCATGGGCCCAGGCTGAGCCTGTCAGTGGTGGTGGCAGCACCTCTGGAATAATGTGTTTAAGAAGGAGGAACAACATCCCTGCAACTACAGTCAGAGAGAGAGGAGCTGGAATATATGAGAGAAACATCCCTGCAAACACCAAGGTGGGGAAGGAGGGATGAGGAAGTGCTCCAGTTTCCCCACCAGCCCATGGTGCAGACCACAGTGAGGCCACTGTACCCCTACAGCCCATGGAGGTCCATGGTGGAGCAGAGATCCACCTGCAGCCCATGGAGGACACGCCAGATCGGGGGGATACCTGAGGGAGGCTGTTACCCCACAGGAAGGCCATGCTGGAGCAGCCTCCTGGCAGGACATGTGGACTCATGGAGAGACAAGTCCATGCTGAAGCTGGTTTGCTGGCAGGATATGTGACTCAGCAGGGGACCCGCATTGGAGACACTTTTTCCTGAGGGACTTCCCCTTTCCCCGTGGAAAGAGACCCACACTGGAGCAGTTCCTGAAGAACTGCAGTCTGTGAGAAGGACTCATGTTAGAAAAGTTCATTGAGGTCTGTCTCTTTTGGAGGGGTCCCATGATGGTGCAGGGGAAGAATGAGAGAAGTCCTTTCCCTGAGGAGGAAGAAATGGCAGAGACAGTCTGTGATGAACTGACCACAGCTGCTGCTCCCCTGAGGGGTAGGAGAAAAGCAAATCAGAAGTGGAGTCTGGGAAGAAGGACAGGGTGGAGGGAAAGTTTTTTTAGGACTTGGGTTTATTTCTTGTTACCCTGTTCTGATTTGACTGGCAATAAATTAAATTAATTTCCCCAAGTTGAGTCAGTTTTGCCCATGACAGCAATTGGTAAGAGAATTCTCCCTGCCCTTACCTCAACACACAAGCATTTTGTTTTATTTTCTCTCCCCTGCCCAGCTGAGGAGGGGAGCAACAAAATGGCTTTGGTGGGCACCTGGCCTAGAGGCGCAGCCAACCAACCACACATCCTGGCACAGACAGGCTAGTTAAGTACACAGGGAAGCGTACAGGAAACTGGCTGAGCTGGCAGAGTTCAGAAGGATTGTGATCAGTGGCACACAGTTCTACAGGAGGCCATTCACCAGCAGTGTGCCCCAGGCATTGGTGATGGGTCCAATCCTGTTTAGCGATGACCTGGATAACAGGACAGATCGCACCCTCAGCTAGTTTGTAGATGAAACAAACCTGGGAAGAGTGGTCGGTACACCAGGTGGTTGGTTGTGCTGCCATTCAAAAGGACTTTGAGAGGCTGGACAAATCTGCAAAGAGGAACCTCATGCACTTTAAGAGAAGAAAATGAAAGTTCTGCACATGGGGAGAAATAACCTTATGCACCAATACACACTGGGAGCCAGTTGACTAGAGAACAGCTTTGCAGAGAAGCCTTTCTTAAATTACTCCAGTAACTCCATAAATTGCAGATCCTTGCAGTAGCAACATGGCNACAGATCTGTCAGTCTCATGGTGAAAGTGATGCAGCAACTAATTCCAGAAATCATTTCCAGACAGATGAAAAAGAAGAAGGTGATTGGGAGCACTCATCATGGATTTATGAGGGGAAAGTCATGCTTAATCAATCTTTTCCAATGAGATGACAAGTTTGTTGGGTGTGGGGAGGTCGGTGGATGTTGTTTTCCTTGTCTTTAGAAAAGCTTTCAGAACAGCTTCCCAAAATATCCTGTATTGGGTTTGTGCGGCCAGGTTTTGGTAGCAGCGGAGCTACAGGGTGACTTCTGTAAGAAGCTGCCAGAAACTTTCCCATGTCCCACAGACAATGCCAGCCAGCTCCAGGACAGAGCCACCATGGGCCCAGGCTGAGCCTGTCAGTGGTGGTGGCAGCACCTCTGGAATAATGTGTTTAAGAAGGAGGAACAACATCCCTGCAACTACAGTCAGAGAGAGAGGAGCTGGAATATATGAGAGAAACATCCCTGCAAACACCAAGGTGGGGACGGAGGGATNTCCCTGCAAACACCAAGGTGGGGAAGGAGGGATGAGGAAGTGCTCCAGTTTCCCCACCAGCCCATGGTGCAGACCACAGTGAGGCCACTGTACCCCTACAGCCCATGGAGGTCCATGGTGGAGCAGAGATCCACCTGCAGCCCATGGAGGACACGCCAGATCGGGGGGATACCTGAGGGAGGCTGTTACCCCACAGGAAGGCCATGCTGGAGCAGCCTCCTGGCAGGACATGTGGACTCATGGAGAGACAAGTCCATGCTGAAGCTGGTTTGCTGGCAGGATATGTGACTCAGCAGGGGACCCGCATTGGAGACACTTTTTCCTGAGGGACTTCCCCTTTCCCCGTGGAAAGAGACCCACACTGGAGCAGTTCCTGAAGAACTGCAGTCTGTGAGAAGGACTCATGTTAGAAAAGTTCATTGAGGTCTGTCTCTTTTGGAGGGGTCCCATGATGGTGCAGGGGAAGAATGAGAGAAGTCCTTTCCCTGAGGAGGAAGAAATGGCAGAGACAGTCTGTGATGAACTGACCACAGCTGCTGCTCCCCTGAGGGGTAGGAGAAAAGCAAATCAGAAGTGGAGTCTGGGAAGAAGGACAGGGTGGAGGGAAAGTTTTTTTAGGACTTGGGTTTATTTCTTGTTACCCTGTTCTGATTTGACTGGCAATAAATTAAATTAATTTCCCCAAGTTGAGTCAGTTTTGCCCATGACAGCAATTGGTAAGAGAATTCTCCCTGCCCTTACCTCAACACACAAGCATTTTGTTTTATTTTCTCTCCCCTGCCCAGCTGAGGAGGGGAGCAACAAAATGGCTTTGGTGGGCACCTGGCCTAGAGGCGCAGCCAACCAACCACACATCCTGGCACAGACAGGCTAGTTAAGTACACAGGGAAGCGTACAGGAAACTGGCTGAGCTGGCAGAGTTCAGAAGGATTGTGATCAGTGGCACACAGTTCTACAGGAGGCCATTCACCAGCAGTGTGCCCCAGGCATTGGTGATGGGTCCAATCCTGTTTAGCGATGACCTGGATAACAGGACAGATCGCACCCTCAGCTAGTTTGTAGATGAAACAAACCTGGGAAGAGTGGTCGGTACACCAGGTGGTTGGTTGTGCTGCCATTCAAAAGGACTTTGAGAGGCTGGACAAATCTGCAAAGAGGAACCTCATGCACTTTAAGAGAAGAAAATGAAAGTTCTGCACATGGGGAGAAATAACCTTATGCACCAATACACACTGGGAGCCAGTTGACTAGAGAACAGCTTTGCAGAGAAGCCTTTCTTAAATTACTCCAGTAACTCCATAAATTGCAGATCCTTGCAGTAGCAACATGGCATGATGCAAGCAGTTAAGAAAATTTGTGGTATGTGTCAAGGATAATTTATTTATTAAAGCACTTGTTGTGGTAAACAAGGGTGATGCACAGTTGGATCTGATATTCACTAACAAGGAAGTGTTGCTGACCGAGACAGGTGTTTTACTGACAGCTGACACAATTTCTGATGAAGAAGTCAACAAAAAGATAAAGCCAGGCTTTTCATGGTGTTCAGTGTTGGGAGACCAAGAAAAAAAAGGGCAGAAGTTAAAAAAAAAGATATTCAAAATAGCTGAAAGGAGAACTTTATTTACCATGAAGACAATCATGCAGTAGAAGAGGTTGCCCAGACAGTTTTTGCAGTTTCCATCTTTGGAGATTTTTAAGGTCAAACTGGAAAAAAATGCAGTTGACTCTTCTTTGAGATGGAGGTTCAACGAGATGACTTCCTGAGTGTCCTTTCAGACCGAATTTTCCTACAGTCCTACCATCTCATTTTTCTGTTCTTTTTTTTAACAAAGTCTTTCCTCCCAGAAGAACGAGTAAAGCTACAGATTATTTTTTAACTGCTATTTTAAATTAATATCCATTACATAAATCACCCATACAAGGCCACTGTATTTCACAGACACCTCATTAGTCATTTTTCCCCATGGTATAAAGTTGAAAATATATTACTATTTATTTCTGTAAGTCAGTTCTAAGTCATGCAAATAGATTTAAATAGTTTTAAATGTATTAAAGAAAACAGTTGCTATCAGTGCTGACCTTGCAGCACGCATCATCTTTTAGATATTCTGTTCTGTTACATTTTTAAGGAACCAGTCAAACATTATGCAAACAACCTTGTGTTTCTGATTATTTAAAAACTCTCAGCTTTGAACTTGTTTTCCTTCTCTTCTTCCGTTAGAGCTGTTGAAGAGATTACTTCATCTCTCAGAATTTTGTTCTCAGCTGTACATATTAAGTCTCAAACTTTGTGCTGAATCTACACAATCTGTTTTTGAGCTGTTCAGTTAAGACATTGGCTGTTGCATGTGCTCCTCAAAGGTATAAAAAAAGTGTTCTGGACTACTCCTGGTGTTGATTATTATTTGAAATGCAGGCCAAATACCATTTATTCTATTGCTTACATTTTAGACTTCTTTTAAAAGGTATCAAGAGAACTGAAAGGATGTACTTGAAAAGCTGGGCTCTGTACTATTTTCTGTCACATTAGCAGGGTACAGAAGTAATATCAGGAAGTGTGGAAAACTTTATTTTTAAAACTTTATTTTGCAAATTTCTTTTTTGAAATGGGATTCATCATATTTTAATCCAAACTTCACACTCAGTATTAAAAATATATGTTTTGGGATTTGGGATTTGGTTTTTTTTGCTTGTTTGTTTTGTTTGCTTGCTTGTTTTGGTTTGGTTTGGGGTTTCTTTGCTTTGTTGCTTTTGGTTTTAGTTTTGGTTGTGATGGCGTTGGGATTTTTTATGTTTTGGTTTTTTTTTTTTTTTAATTTTGCTTACTTGTTTCTAATAGAGGCCATGACATTTGAGGTTGAAAAAACCAATCTTAATGAATGTCTGTTGCTCTGCTTTGCTCCATTTGGGTTTAGAGTCATTACCAGGCAAAATTAAGAGAATCGAGGGAAGCTGTTGGAATGGGGTGCACAGTGAGAAGACATGAGGTGAGATGGATACAGATGATCATAATTTGCGATATTTTCAAGGGAGTTCAGTGAGAAGAGAAGGTGTCTATTTCTTGAGAGTGCAGAAAAGACACAGCACTTGCTCCCACTCTTGAAGCTTGGAAGTTTTTTAAAATGCTGTCTAACCCAGTGAAGACAGACACATGGATCTGCCAGAAATAGGGAAAAAAAGGTGTTCCCAGGGAAAGTGTTGTAGTAAGGTTGGATGTATGACATGCCCTTTGTAATAAGCATTCTTTAAACCTGAGACGTGGAATTATAAATTTCAGCTCTTTCTGGTTTAATAGCAAATGCTGCTAATTATTTGAGCTGGGAATCTAGAAACTGAGCAAGGCTTTTTGCTGAACATATGCCTCTAAGATACGCCAGCAGAATATTTTACTGTCATGACCAGTTTTGTTGCCTGAGCAGAAAACAAACACGAAAGGGCAGCCTAAGGCACAGTTGGAAGGTCTGTTTAATTACTGTGGTTGGCAGAATTTATTTCCAGAAATGTTATCACAGAATTGGAAATAAAAATGTCTTCTGGCACCACAAGAGCTTTTTCAGATATCACTCTCAAATGTGACACTTCTGAACAAGTTGAAGAAAAAAAGAGAGAATATTGTGCCCACTAACTTCTGAAAAAATGCTATAACCCCAGAAATATTCATTTTAAGAGAATTTCCATATCATCAGCCCTTACATTAAGAAACAATCCTGAATCCCTCAAGACCCCTGCTAAACTACCACAGTCACAGTCACATTGCTTCAGCTTCTGCTGATTTGTATCTAAAAGCATCTGGGCTAATATTTAGTGTCTTAAATGCAGAAGGTGCTGCAAGTAATCAGTTTGTATCTCAAAATATAAAGCTTGGGATGCACCTTGCTTCAGATTATAGAGGAGCAAATGTCTTGATTTTTCTATACAGCTATGTGGATATTGCTTTACCTCAATAATTTACATCATGACTTCTCAGTGAAGAAAATTCCACACATTCATCCAAAGCATGTGCCCACGTTCCACGTATTTCTGAACTCAGCAGCCATCATTACCACAACGTGCTCCCTCTTCTACTTCCTTTCAGTCTTTCTTTTCAGGCTGCAACAGATTTTGCTGTTTAATCCTCATATATTCTTGCAGTCCCATGCCTTTTCTCAGAAAATCCAGTTATTAGTCCTGTTGTTTTCTGATTACTTACCACTTTGTGGGATAACTGAGATCATAGGATAACAGAAACATTTAGACTCAAAGGAACTCTGAAAGTCTCCTGACTTAAGCACAATTCCAAACAAGACAGACTTCAAAGCTAATTCAGGTTACTCTGGGTCTTGGCCACACGGGTTTTGAACATCCTCAAGGATGCCGGTTCCACAAGGTTCTCAAACAATGTATTTCAGTGATTCAATGCTCTTGTGATGAAGAATTTCTTCCTTACATCTGTTCAGAATTATCCTTTTAAAAGTTGTTTCTTCCCCTTGCTCAGTCATGCTTGTGAAAATTCATGCCCCCCTGTTTTCTCTAAATTCCCTTCGGGTGATACAAGACTGGATCATTCATGTAGGGTGAAAACGAATATAGAAAAATAAACTATTTTTGAAATATCGTGAAAATGGGAGTCCGTATAAGTGTCACTAATTCTTATTTCATAGGTAAGAGTTCTTTTAGAGATATTTTTGCTTAGGAAAAATAATGTCATGCAAACAATTATTAAAATAGCCCCCACTTCTTTTTCATTAAAATCTCTTGTCTCTCTGTACCTGTTTTCTTTCCACAGGTCTTGTAAATCTCTCAGTGAATTCAGAGTTATTTTTGCACCAAAGTCTACCACACAGGAGGCTGGCAAAACTAATCCTTCTGCTTTGCATTCTGATAGTATTTTCTTAAGGGAATAAAATCATTTGCAACATATATTTATATGCACAGTATTCAACTATCCAAATGTCTGAACAAAATGTATCATGAAAATGTGTAAGCTTGTACACACACACAAAAAAAAAAAGACATCCAGCTTCTCTAAAGAAATTATGCTGTACATTCCCAGGCCTGACATTTATTTCCTAAAAGGTTTCATGACCGTTTGTATATTAGAGGCTTGCTTTTTAGGACTGTTAATTGCAGAACTACTCTGCAGAACACTTGACCACAGTCTGATCTCAGAAGTACAAAATTTCCATAATTTCCATGGAGACACCATATATTCTTCTGACCCTGGTGTAGGAGTCCTCAACCCTCTAAACTCGGTTCAGGTAGGAATTTTCAGAACAAGACACATGACTTCATAGGGGAACTCAAGTTCATCTTCACTTAGGAAGCATTTATCTAAGAGTTTTTACTGCCTTGATTTTTTTTCTCTTCTTTATTGATGAGGAACTAAAAGAAAAGTTACATTCCTGAGAAAATTTCCTTTTTTCCTGGTTAACATGAAAGCACAGTCTGAATAAAAAAGACTGAGAACAATCAACTAAGACTTGGAGATGCCAATATATTATATCATCCAATCCCCTCAATGATGAGAGCTCAACATGAGAACAACCTACCGCTGAATCAAAAGTAAGTCTCTTCTTAGCAGGGTTAAAAAAACAAGGAATCTTGGCAAAAAATAGAAAGAAGTAATGACAAAGGAAGTTCATTTAAGTGATAATTCAGTCTCCCCTGGACTTTTTTTCCTTTATGTTTTATCTAGCAAGCTGAGAAATGTAGTATTCTCTCCAGATGAGAAGGTGAAGATAGTCTTCACTGGAATTGAAAGAGGTATTTAATGAACTTTGCTGATGATATCCCTGGTAACAGAACAACGGATTGCAGTGAAATGTCTGACTTTCTTTGTATTTACAGGAGTTCTACTTAACAGTAACACTTAATGTTCTACTAGTACAAAATCAGGTTATCCATCCTGAAAGGTCCTTCTAAGTGACAGGAAGAATAAAACAAACAGGCAGGCAGTGCAGCAAAAATGTTTTGGACTTATTTTGTTTTTTTAATTATTTAAGGAGCTGTACACAATGCTAAGCTTAGATGCAAATGCTGAAATGCTTTCTCCATGAAGTATGATGCAACCTTCCCACAATGTCTTGGATCTATTCCCCTTCAGTATGCAAAAAGATGCAAAGTGTCACGGGGGAGTGGCATGACAACACATATGTTTCTCACCATTCCTTCACTGCACAGTTTAACAACTCCATATCACAGGAGGCACTCTACCCCTCAAAGCCTTAAATGACACATCCCATCGAAGTTCTTAATGTAAACAGTATGAACTATTTATATGTTTCATAAAGGAACTGCTAACTCCCCTCCTCCTCACTCAGCTGCACAGTTGCTGTGCTCCAGGAGGGGCGCAGCGTTCTTTCTGGATCTCGGTAGGAAAGGCACAGTGGCAAATGCTGTAACAAAACTGCTTTAATAATAATTTTAAAAACCCACAACAGAAATAGGAAGAGAAATATAGTTAGCAAGTAAACCTTATGCTTCTTCAGGTGTTGAAAATCCTACTCTTCCATGGCATCAGACAGGGCCACGGCATGATCCTGTCTGTGGAGAAGTTCATTCCCATCCAGTACCATGTCTCCTTATACCTAGTGTAGCAAACAAAACTATTCATCCTGTTCTGACATGTGTTTCTCTATAATGCTCTTTCTTTATTCCCACCAGAGCATGCCTCAGTAAACATATCTGGAAGCTTTATCCACTAGCAGTAGGCATCTGCCCTCCACCGCTATATACTTGGGGCTATGCAGCAGTCACTCGTGCAAACATATGGATATACCGAGCCAAAGACCCAGTATGGCTGTCAGGGCTTGATGAAGATCACTGGCTCTGGAACATAATGTCTTCCCTAAGCCTCAAAATGCAATGATATTTCTTGCTTGTTTCCCATGGGGAGCTAAGACAGAAAAAGGTATACAAGAATGGAGCACCAACTGGAAAAAAGACTGTGATGAGATGACAGCCTGTGGCAAATAGTGTATCTTCCCACTCTGGAAAGTCTAATGGTGCCTACAACTCTGAAGTTTTGTCATTCCTGTGCTGTCAACGAACATCTGTGAAATGAGGGCTGATTTAAGTAGAAGATAACAGCAGCTGTTGGTGTTTGTCTTTCCTTTATCTTTAGTGACAAACAGGTGTGCTAGAGATCTGCTTATGATGGGCTCTGTGACTGTACCTTCTCTGATGGGATCCGTGCTCTTTAAAACAGATGAAAGGCTTCCAAATGTCACACAAAAGAAGTAGTAGATTCACACACAAAGTTCAGAAACATGAACATTTATATTCAGTGCAAAAATCCTTTTCTTTTTCTCTTCAGTATCCAATTCAGCATGCTAGATGTATTTGCCTGGTGGATGAAACAGAACAGTATAACAGAGACAGTAGAACTGCCAGAGTTGGAAGGCATGGTGTCATCAAGGCATGGGGCCATGTGAGACCACATTGGTCTACTGATTAAGGAAATTAAATACTAATTAGTAGGCTTAGTCTTGCCTCTTCAGTGTTCATGTAAAGATGTTTGTTAAATTAGTAAATGAAGTCACCTGAAGGTAATAACTCATTTATGTTCCTCTATTCTTGGATTCCTTAACTGAGGCTCAATTGCCTGATTTAAATTTACTTTTCTGTTTTGTGACTGTACCGAGTACTGACAGCTTTAAATGAAATCAGCTGTGCAATTTCTCTGACTCTATGAGAGTTTCCTTCCCCTCGGGGTACTGTGAAGATACAACAGTCATGTATCATGCACGTTCATAATACTGTGATAAGCTGAGGACAATAATATATGAATAAAAAATATTTGGTGTTTTATCAGAGAGAATGGTACATTGTAAACAAGGTACCATTGAAAAATAAGGAGAAAAAGCAGATAATGAAGGCACTTACTTAAATTATCTCCAGCTAGGCTGCACACCAAAAGATGGAGGATGACAATGGGATTCATCTAAAGAAGTTGTAAGGCTCATGGCGAACTCAGAGATAGTTGGCTTCATGGTCCAAAATCACATTTTCTTCTGTTTGTGAAATGTTAGTGACAGTCCTTGAAAGTTCCAAGATGTATCAGATCACTGAGGGCACTAAGAGGCCTTGGTCAACCTCACCATGGACTCCATCCAGCCCTTCTGCTCCTGAGTCCAGGCTCTTTTAAGGCCTGTCCTGTGCTGTCAGTCCCCATCAGTCTGATCTGTGCTGTAGGTTTCCTTGTGTCTGGCTGTATCACAGCACACCTGTGTGCCTGGCCATGAACCCAGTCGCTGTGCCTGAGCTCTGGACTGACTGCCTGGCGTGACCTCAGACTTCTCCTGCCACCTGCCTTGAAACTGCTGGGCTGGATCTGACAAGAATTAGCATTGGCCTGCATTCATGGATAACTCCTTGTCTTGCTTCAAATGTGGTCGTGGATTTTTGCTTCATTTTTCCGGTCTGAGGAAAACATCGTTTTCTCAGGGCTTGGGAAAGCTCTGAGAATGAAAACAACATTAAGTCTCAAAAATTATTTGTGCTCAAGAACTCTTTGGATCACAGTGCCCTTTATTGAACTGGAGGGCAAAATACTTCTCCTTGAGAGATGCCTCAGTCACATCAAATCTTACAGGAGTCAAGAAATTCCAGATTAGACTTCTGAAGATAACAAGAGGTCAGGGAGGGTGGATAATTTATTTCTGTGACATTGAAGAACATTTTGAACACTATCTGAAAATGTGCTGTATGAAACTGAAGTGTTCTTCAGGCACAGAAAAGGCTCTGATCCAAACTTTATCGTTAATCAATCATGGTGTTTGTGTCTCAATCCAACAGAATCTAATTAGTGAAAATTAATAGGTTTGGTTCTGATTTTCTTAAGTTTTTATGGGCACTTATTCTGTGTCCTTTGTCATGATTCACAACAGCTGCAAATCTAGTCAACAGGCAGCTCATACTTCAACCAGCACAGAATGTATACTTCTGTGACAAGTAACTTTGTTCTTATCAGATAATTTGAATAGTGGACTATTAAAAATTTATTTCTCCTGGAAGAAACTTGGCTGGGGTAAGAACACAAGGCAAAAGAGACAGCTTCCAAAGCCCACAGATGAGAATCTTCTGTTATTTAAATCTTTTATTTTTAGGGAAAAGAACAATAGGCAAAAGATCATAAATTTTGCTAAGGAAAACAAGTTTGTTTATATCTATGGATTCCATGAAGGTAACAATCACAGACAGAACAGTCCAAAGAATTTTTTAATGCAAACAGCGTGTTGACACAGGACTAACTTCTATGATGTTTCACATTTCAGAAATTTTTAAGGATGGATATTTCCCAGGAATCTGGTTCCATTTCCCTGCCATTCCCTTAGGTAAAGGAAGACCGCAGTGAGGTTTCCTCCTCACCCTCCAAACTTCTTTTCTCCAGACTTATAAACCCAAGACCCTCAGCCTTTCCACATCCATTACATGCTCCAGGCTCCTAACCACTCTTCCCCAGCAAGACATTTCAGCTCTGTAGGCAATGGCAATACATGGTGGCTTCATGTCACTCTTGTCCCAAACGGCCAGCTCCCAATCCACACTTGGATTAACTAGGAAATCCTTCACACAGCATCAGCTGAAAGGTGGGCCTCTGGGTGCAAAATGAAACAGAGTAAAACTGCTGTCACAAACTAACAAGAGCAAGCAAGGCAGTTGTTTTGGGGGGATTTTTTCATATGGACACAGAATTTAATGCTAGAATATCACTCCGCATTCAAATAGCACAGAGTGCCCAGAAGCAGGAAATGAAAGTGAGCTGCTCTTAACGTCTTAGCAAATTGCACAAGCTATTTTAAGAAGTATCCTTCACCTAGCTTTGAAGTTAGCCCTGCTTGGAGCAGGAGGTCGGCCAAGGTGGTATCCAAAGGCCTCATCTAAATTAAAAAACTCTGGTTTTATTCTGTACCTTGAAGCACTCAAGAGAGTTCTATAACATACTTAAAAGTACATTATCTGTAAAGACAAGAGCATCTGACTGAGAGGATGAAGTAAAGAACTCTAAAAACCTTTATTAAATGGAGATAAATGGAGGTAAAAGAACATGTAGGTACTTGAGTTCAAAATTTAGAAACCACAAGAGGTTCCTAAAATACATTAACCTGTTACTTAGAGCTCTCTACCAGCCTGTTTTCCCTGAATTATCAATTCAACCCCATTGTCTCATTTGCATCCCTGCCCTGCTCCCTCCACTGTGTCACTCTACAAACACCAGTGGAGTGACAGAGTAGAAAGGTCGTGTCTTCCAAAAGGACAACTGCAGTTTAGGATGCGCCAGGCACTCGGTGGGAATCTGATTGGCAGGTGACTGGCACATGATGGGCGTGGGACTGTCGTGTGTTGGGCACTTGTTGCCTCATGATGGATACAGACCTGTGATAAGATGCATGTGATCAGTGTTGGACCTAAGATTTTGCTCAGTCGGGTCCTCTCAGTCCTGGGATTCCTGCCCTCTGGTCCAAGTGACAAGCTGGAAACATGACAGAGATTTTTGAATAAAAAAGCCTTTCCCTGGAGCATTTAGGAAACCTTGCTACTGACCTCTAGTAAGCCTCCCAAACTTGCTGTGTTCAGAACATTTCCACTCTACAAAATACTGCAAGAGGAACTAGACTGCAAGAAATCTGTTGCAACCAAACAAGTTTGTCAACAGAACACTACTAACACTGCAAATTGACAGAATCCTCAGTACAAGGATGGCCATGTTGGCTCAAACCTAAAATGCATCTTCTTGGTGCCAATTCCAGTATCCTGCTGCTCCTGCCCAAGAGCAGCTGGAGGACTGACCCTGCCCCTTCATAAGGCTTCGTTTGCTTTTCAGCCACCTCAGAGCACTGAGCTGGCATATGCATGTTTGCTGCAAATTCTTCCTTCCAAGTGGTGACAGTCAGCTTGGAGCCATTATTTTCACAGATGTAATTTGGGGTTATTCTTCCCCTTGTGTGCATCACTTCACGTTTGCTAACAATTTCGTAATTCTGTGTAGCCCAGATAGTAACATGAGGAGTTTCTGCTGAAAAGGAATGACTTTTGTACTACTCCGGTACCTCAGTATCAGCTGCAAACTTTGTCATCTCACTGTTTCCTGCCTTTTCAAGACTGTTGGTCAATGTGTTGAACAGCACAAGCCCAGAGTCCCAAAGAAATGTGCCAGTGACTTTACTGCACTCACCTACCTCACCTTGGCACGCTTCACTCGGTTCGCACCAAAAGCTCTCAGGAGTTGTGCAGGTGAAAGTAAGTAGCCACTATGAGACAGAATTAGACCCTGTGGTAATGTGTAAAGGATGAAACAGACAGCCTTCAAGGAAATGCTTAGCACAGAACAAGCATTTCATCTCTCAGTCCTGATCCTCAAGGGAGATTTACAAAACACTGTGCTCAGGTGCACCTGGGAATTAAGTGCATAACACTAGAACATCGCAACCCATGGACTCAAAAAAGCTTCTTTTTATGGCACATTGGAGCCTACTTCCTCACCCTCCAAACATTTTGTGCTCCACAGAGTACAAAACTTCTCTCTCACTCTCTCTTTCCCCCAGTGCACCAATGTACTGTCTGCTCCAAAAATTCCAGACACCTCTCCTTGTAATGTTAAACAACTCACTGATAAGTTATAACTTACTGATAAATAACTCACCTCAAAGAAATTAATCTGAATCACTAAGTCCTGAGGAAGGGATTGTCTGCTCAGAACTTGTCTACTTTTCTCCTCATTATACCACATGGTTCAGTAAGTTATAGGTCTCTAAAGATATCTGATGATATCTTTAGGCCATCATGTTTATAACAAAATGCAATATTTTGTTTTGATTTTGCTTGTTTGATGTCGGTTTTTACAGCCACAGGGGATGTAGCTGGATTGTCGGATCTCCAGTCTTGAATATTGACCTAATGTTTCCCAAATATATTTACACTGGGCAGTAGGCCAGCACAGTGCAATGATCCCAGGCACTGATCCCAGGCTAGGCCAGCTTAGGCTGACCTTGAGCTTCTGAAATACTCCCTGTTGTCTTGTGTACATATGTAAAAGTCATCAGCTGGCTTAAACCTTTGGCTATTGGTGAATGTTAAGCCAGCACTCAACACCAGAACCCAGACTGTGAAGTATCCAGAAATTGAATCTTCAGTCAAAGAATCTCTTGGTTGCCTTTCTCACGACTGTCTGTCAGATAGCAAGTGAAGGCATCCTTTTTCTAACAGACTGTGAAAAAAAATGGAAAATAATGCTCTCATTTGATATAGTGGAAGACACAACGGAACTGCAAGTTCCACATGTTCTTCATACAGCTGATTTTTTAATGGCCTACAAGAAACTGCAAAAGGAACACATGCCAAAAAGAGCGTTGATTTTGTGTGTCCTTTTGAAAGAGGTCAGAGGTTAAATAATGTTATTGTTACATTTCTTGCTTACCTTCACTCAGAACAAATGTGAATGCAGCCATATTCAAGTTACGCATCAGTGCTACAAGTGCCAGCCAGGGAATAAATTATGCGCAGCAGCAACCAAGTGCCTTCCAGATTCACAGGAAACTGCTGTCCAGACAAACACACATTTCCTAGCACAGTCTGAAACTAAATGAACTGTCATTAAGGAAGATAATATTGATATAGGAAGTATCCAAGAACAAAAATGTCCCTCATAATCTCATTTATTCACATCCCTTTAAATTGCTGTAATTGGGGATTCTATGTTTTCATTTTAACAGTGGTATGTAAAGAAGAAACATGTTGGTCTTAAGCACTCAGAAATGCAAGAATTAAGAGCAGATACAGAGAAATGTTCAAAGATCTATCATCCTCTCTAAGAAAAATTTCAGGAATTATGCAAAAAA
>VZRN01001090.1:4501-114722 GCA_013397935.1 Dasyornis broadbenti | reverse complement strand
TAGAAAAAGAAGAAAAAAAAAAAAAAAAAAAAAAAAAAGAATGGTGAGTAGGTCCTGGACTCACTTTTATCCTGAGCAAAAATTCTTTGTTGTATTGTATTTATGTTGATTTATACTTTTTGCACACTTAAGTGAACTTATTTAGTCTACATGTCCATGAAATGAAGCAAGAATAACAGTCCTGTGCTGAGATATCTCTCTCACAACTGAAAACAAAATAAAATCTTAATTTTACGGATAAATAAAAGTAACAGTTCAGTTGTTTCCTACTTATTTCACTTTTCAGCTTCAAATATCATTTCTCTTCAACAGGCAAGTTTATTTGTGAATGACATCTTTTGTTTTCTCTCTTGTAAATATAATTTTTCAGTTTAATGCACTTTAAAACAATATTTAGACAACTAGTAGCACTTATAACATAGAAAACTGTAAAAACCCTCAGTTCTTGATCAAACAGTTTCACTGGGATGGGATCAAATAAGCGTGGATTCAAGGAAACTAATTTCCCACTAAGTTGTTTCTCCTACTATGCTGCCAAGTCCCTAGCAGCCAGAATAGAGTAACAACTTTTTTCCAAACTTCTAACCCCACATAGCTGACACAGGAGACTTTATTTATCTCTCACAACTTACAGCTTGTAGCAGCTCATGTCAGGCATGGAAATAATAATTAGTGTGATAAACATTTAATATGAACGTGTCTGGAATTTCCACCATAGGTAGGTCTAGGAATTAGAGAGTGAGGTTTTCTTTCCTGAGATACATCTTGGGGTCAGAAGAAAAAGAAAGTGGAAAAGGAAACAAAACTTTAGAAGAGAGGTGGATGTGATGTGCCTTGGCTTGAGGTACTTCCTCCCACAGCATTCTCATTTGAAAGCTGAGAATTAGTGTAATGGGTAAGACTGTTAAAATTGTCTGGATTAAAATGCTCAGTAAGTCCAGCTGGAAGATGACACTGAGTGAAGCACAGATTTGTACCTGTATTCCTGTGGTTGTACATTTCCATCTGTAGCCTGGATGGTGGCAGAGTCCTTCTTTAGCAAATCTGTAGAACACACTGACCTACGGATATGGCTGTTAGGGTTTGCCAGATCCAGAAGTCCAGGGCTGGAATGCTGCTGCCACTTCATGCCTGCAGGGCCAGGACGCTGGACAGTACCCATCCCTCCAATGGAAAGCTGAACTGGAGCTGAACTGTGTCCTCCCAACAACACTTCTGTGGTTCTTCAGGTGGAGCTCAGTTAATCAGGGCCAGCAGCTGCATAACCTCTAGCGCCATTCTCCTCATCTGTGTTACTGAATCCATGGAGCAAGCCAGAGAACCAGATTTCCCTTATCTTTTTTTTTTCCCCCAAGAATAAGCTGGGAAGGGCAGAGAGACTGCCTGATCTGATTTTCATAAAGTAAATCTGATTCTGAAAGCAGTAAGTACTTGCTAATGCAATCAGCATTTCAAAGTGTATATGATTTTAATGAAAAACCCTGACCAAAGTTTCCTAAGTACACTTTTAAGCAGATGTTCATCCTCAACTCTCTGTATTCCCACAGTGTCTGTAATGTAATTTCTGTGCTGACATCTCTATTTTCTGTTGTACTGCCTCTTGGCTTTTAGTGTGAACCAAAGGCACTTTGTCAGTGGAAAGAAAAGAAAGAAGTATCAATTGAATTGGTTTTGCATACACAAAATAACTACCTCTGAGTGCTCAGCTACTCAAAATCATTATGAGAGAGAGGGAATGAAAATTAATTATGAGATGTGAGAGCCAGATCTGTGGTGCTGTGTGAAAACACTCGCATAATAAGGGGCAGAAAGAGAGACATGATGAGATGCAGGCAAGTTCAAGTGAAAAAGGAGGAGTATGAGAGTTATACCAACAAAACCTACTGTGCTGCAGAAAGGAGCACATTCAATAAGAACCAAAACCAATGAGAGGCAGAATGAAAGGTGATATATAAAAATGAATGCATATGTAGAAGTGAGAAGTAAAACATTTTAAAGTCATAGGTGAGGAGAAAAAATAATGATGAAATGGGAAAATCATGACAAAATACAAGCATATAAGAAAAAAATGAAAAAACGCAGAAAATATTGCACTCTGATGTGCAATAAAAAAATGTGTAAACAAAAGGAAATGTAAATAAAAAGACACATAATGTTATATAGAAAAGGGAAATAAAACATCCTGGGGAAAAGAATAGTCAAAGTGAGGTGGCAGAAATAAAAGAGTGTCGCAGTGGGGGGAGGTTCGGCGCTGGCAGCACCTGTGTGCCGCGACCTTCCTAGACAGAGCGTCCCATGGGGAACAGCCTCTCTAGGGGTGCTGGAAAAAGCCTCCTGGAGCGACAGTGATTTCTGCAAGTTTAGCAACACCTTCACTACAAGTGATCAGCTCTTTTGTGAAATCACCCAAGGGAAACTCGGGGATAGAGAGAGAGGCAGCTCATGTGGCAGTTCCACAGAGGTAATCTTTATCGTCCAGCACCCTGTGAAGGGGTGGCCAGGGACGAGACCAGACTGAGGTGTCGGGCTCAGGACAGGGGTTCATATAGGGAAAGTAGGGGGTGGGGTGGAAACCGATTAGCCAACAGGGAAGGGGCTATTAGCATGGGAGAGCCAAGGCCTTTTGGGATGACTCCAGTTTCTCACCCTGAAATTGAAGGTGAGCTGCCTAGCTCTGACTCCTCCAGGGGAGTGAGGGAGGTTGACTTGAAGGCTCACTGCCTTCCACAAAAGAGCGAAAAACAGGTAGAAATTGAAAGCTGTAATGTGATACAAAGAAGGCACTTGTTCTTTGAAAGTAAAAATGAAATGATGGAACATAATGGCAAGTGGGAAATACGAGATGCAAGAGTACACGCAGGGGAATGTGAGTCTATGTGACAAGAAAGTTAAAACAGATGTTGGGCTACAGAGCTCAACATACCTTTAAAGAGAATGTGTTAGGGGTGAAAATATATACTGAGTTTAAAAAGTGAAATGCTTCTATCAGATGTAAATGGAAAAATATACGGAGATGTGCAATTTGAGACCTAATAAATTGTAAAAAAATACCAAAACAACATGCAATAAGAACATAGATAACAAAAAGAAAACTTGAAAAAATTATAATGAGACTGTAGAGGAATGGATTATGAGATGGGAAAAAATCACATCTGGTGCACAAGAAACTTCTCAAAAACACAAACAAATGTTCATAAGTTAAAAATCACAATCTAAGCAATGCATAGGGACTTGTAAAATGGAAATGTGTAATGGCATTTTAAAGACAAATGGGGAACAAGATGTGAATAATGAAGCTGCATAATGAAATGCAGAATAGATATGAACATTAAAAGAAGAGACACAAAAATCTATAGTGGGTAATATTACACACCAAAGGATGTAAGTTAAAAAATCAAACCAGGTAATTCACTCAGGACAATTTATAAAGAAAATTACATTTTGTGAGAAACATAATGGGAAAATTTATTCTGAAAGACAAAATTAATAAAAGATGCAAAAATAAAAATTCATAAATAAATAAAGAAGGAAAGCTTGACACATTCAAAATCAGAAATGTGTCATGACCTACAAAATACGAAATGTCAGTAGAAATAAATCAAGCTGTGGAATTGCAGGCATTAGGGAAAGTGCAGAAATAGCTCTGAAAAAGAAAACACAGAAAAAGTGCACAATGTGAAAAGAGAACATGGGAGGATTTGCAGACATGAAAAATGTATGCTAGGAGGCACCACCCCCATCTTCAAGTTTCAGAAAATACAAAGATGGAAGTTCATTATGCATTCTTTCAATGAAAACCTGGTATGAAATACAAAAATTAAATTTGCAGCATGGTATCATTCAAATGCTAATGAAATATTAAAAGAATATGTTTATTGAGGTGCAAAAGAAAGACAGTTTACACAGGACCAAATAAATATTAAAGTCTTGAAAAATCATAGTAGGATGCTAGTAGGAATATATGAAATTTCTGATAAGATGTAAGAAGTTAACTAAAAAATGTGAGGAAAGGAAAATGCACAGGGAAATCTGAACGCTCACATTCAGAATACAATGCATAGTCTGTAATGGGCAGCAAAAAGGAAATTGGCTAATAAGCAATGATACATGAAATTTCTAATTAGATCTAAAAGCACATAATGAGACACTGAAACAAAACCAAGCAGTGAAATAAAAATGAACATGCACATCAAAAATCGAAACTGGAAACGAGATGCAGAAAACCATTCATATGGAGATCCAGAATCAAAAAAAAGTGGGTAATGAGATGTGAAAGGGAAAATTCATAACAGGATCTGGCAGCAGGAATGCACAATAAGTTGAAAAATTTTAGTAAGTCAAGAAATACAAAATCTGGGACAGTAATGATAGGCAAGACCAGAAATGCATCTTTAAGATCAAAGCAGAAAAATGAAATAAGGTTCAAAATCAAGTAGTGAATCCTGTGATACAGTGGGAAAAATGCAGAACAAATTAAGAAAGATTAAATCCATGACAAGATACAGAAAGAAAAATCTGTAACGTTGTGAAAAATCAGTGTTTGATGGGAAGCAAACCCTCCAGTGTATATTGTAACATGAGCACTGAAATCCACAGTGAGGGTCTGGAAAATGAGTAATGAGATGTGAAATCAGAAATAAAATGATTTGTGATAACAATCATTCATAATGACAAGCAAAAACAAGAACCAAAATGCTAATGCAGCATGGCATGAGAACTGCCAAAGGAGACACAGCAGCTGAGATGCATTATGGAACATGGAAGCAGAAATATATAATGAAGTGTGAAACAAAAACATGTACCATAATAAAACATGCATTGCAAGCCATTTTGTCTTAGAAGGACTGAGGCACATAAAGCAGCGTGAAAATGGAACAATACAACTGAAACATTCAAGGGGTTCAGAGTTGGAATTTTACTTGAATATTTGAACAATGGGGTCAATCACGAAGTCACTGGCTGCTGTGAGTTTATTTTACCATTTTTTTAGTTTTGATCTTGCCCCACTTGTTGATACAGAAGGGATCTGACTCCGTTCACACAGGAGCTCCTGCCATCCAGTACTAGGGTGTTGTAACTTGCCAGCTTCACTCTGTGTGGCGTCATCTCTTACATGCCGTAGCAATAAGATGCACTGGCAGATTATGTAGGAGAAACAGCCTTTGGGAATTCTCCCTCAGGCATGTCAAGGGCACCAAGCAGCATATTAGTTGCATAACAGTTCCAGCCCTGAGGCATTTGTGCCCAGGCCCGCCAGCAGAAATTCTGATGACTTGGTGAGGTAGAGGTTTATAAAGAATCAGGCATCAGTGATTTTGAGCATGTTAATAGTACATATAAACAATGAGCTTAAGTGCTCAAAGAGGAAGACAAAAAATTGCAATACCTTTTTGCTGCCTCGTGCTTTTGTCATGCCACACAATACATAAAAGGCTAAATTCTCCAAGTAGCTGCAGCAGCAGCAGCAGCAGCAGCAGCAGCAGCAGCAGCAGCAGCAGCAGCAGCAGCAGCAGCAGCAGCAGCAGCAATTTTGGTCACAGAATGGCCTCCTCAGGAGGGGTCACTGCACAGAACATACACTGCCTTACTGCTGTTGCCTGTCATCCCTGCCACCAGCCATGAACAGTCACTGCTCAGAAAAGACCTGGTATTGAGGCTGCCAACGTTCTTTCTTTCCTTTTGGAGTAGATTTTTGGAGAAAGGGTCTCAAACTCTTCCAGTGAACTGACTGAAATAAAAATGGTCAGTGCTGGCTCTGACCTGTCTTTGGAAAACTTTGTTGCCACGGTATAAACAATCCTGACTGTACAAGTGATCAGCCTGGCATGCTCCTGGTGCTGGAAAGGGTCAGCTATTAAGCAGAGAGAAATGCAAAACCCTTCCATGATATCTCTAGAGTATTTCCTTGTTTTATTACCTGCCAGTAACAAGAAATGTTCCATCCACTTTGTAACTGCCCACTATCATGTAAGGAGTAATTAGATCCTCCATCAGTCTTATCTTTGTCTTAGCTCCTCAACATCATAGGCTTCCTTAAGTCACGTGTTATGGGTCACTGATTATTTAATGTTCTCATGCAGCCAGATACTCTGTCTTATGCTAAATGTTATGTCAGGGCTGCAAATAAATGGCACACCTTTCTTTCTTTTTCTTTCTCAAAAATGAGAAAGCTGCTAGGAAGCTGACTGTCATCCAAGCTTTGGGGAAAACTCCAGCTGACTGCAATAAAATCAGGATTTCACCAATAAAATATTCTCTGCTTCAGAAACTCTGATCCTTTTAGTACAATAACCTGTAACATTTGATCTGACAGGAGACAAAACCCTCGATGGCATTAAGCTTATTAGACTGATTCAAAAGCTGAAGTAATACTGTGATTAGTGCATATTGCATGCATTAAGACCATAATAAATAAGAATACAATCAGTTGCCAGCAGCAGCTGGTAACTTGTCTTCTGCTGTAGAGTCAATCCAAATTACTCGCTGAAAAGCAGAACGGTTTAAAAAATGGATAATGTTTTGGATGAGAAATAACACCAAAATACAGTCTCTGATAGTACAGATAATAAAGCTAACAGCTGAATGGGATGGAGATACTGAATGCACATCTAGACTCCATTATCTTTCCACAGCATGCTTCCCTTCTATATATCCTGCAGCCTCCATTTATACTGTCTGGTAAAACACTATTAAAACCACTCTCAGCCACCTACAGAAAATGGTCACAGATTGTTTTAAATAAATAAGCATTCAGCAGAACTTCAATGATGCAAGAAGCATTTTGTCAAAGCTAAAGACCAACATGAGGATTATCTATCTTTGATATAAAATTTAACCCGTCACTTGGTTAGTGACTGTTCCATCTCATGAAAATGTTGAACAGCTTCCCTTTTTCGAGAAAATTAAGATGTCACTACAAAATATTCTCCTTCTATTAGTTAAGTGCAAGCCATATTTATGCATTCTCTGAGCACACACTATTTCTCCTATAAATAAAACAGACCCAATTCTTGGAGAGGCACATGCACACCTTGCTTAAACCTCCAAAATGTTAAGGGGTTATTATAAACTTTTCTTGTAACTCCTCTCTAGCTCACCATTTTGTTTTACCTCTGTTTTATGCTTCTGTGGTTCTCCTTCTTAGTTCACATATTGCTGCACTCAAGTCGATTGCACCTGAACAGAAAGTTGCAACAACGTTAGAAAATGTCTCAAAGAAAAGTGGAGCCTTTGGCTGGGCATTCCTGGCTGAAACATACGGAACATGTTTCTGCCTTCTTCGATATTTTCAATTGTCACATTACCATGAATCTTGGATGCAGGTGAGAGGAGGCTGGAATTAAACAGCTCATCCTCAGATATATAACCCAACAATGTTCTAGGTGAGTTTATCCTGGCTGGCAGAGACTGCTTTGAATCTGAGAAGAGTTGAGTGTGAGGGATCCTCTAGGGACTACACTGATCGGCACAAGTGAGAACTAGAGCTCCTGTTGAAGTTGTGATTCCCACATTGCACATTGAATGCATCCACTAACACTTTATTGGAAGTGGGGACAGGCTGTGTTTTAAAATTTTCATGTTCATAAGTAAGTAACAAATTGGATATTTAGCATATAGTTCAGACTGCCTAACACTTTTTTGTTATAAAACTTGGTTTCTGCTAATTACAATTTTGTGAATCTTAAGCTATATGGACTTTAATTCCCTCATTTATGTGTTTGTTCCAATTGACTGTTACCTTTTTAGATTTTAGTTCATTTAGTACAGATGTTTCCAAGACAAATATGCCAAAACATATTTTCCCCCAGCCTGAAAATAATAAAGGGCCAGAAGAAAAATTGCTTTTATACATTTTTCTTTTAGAAGTTTTAATACTTTTGCAGATGAAGGAATTGATACAGTCACTACATACGTAACAAGAAGGCTTTTTTTGGCTTTCAAGGTTGCCCAATTACATAAAAATTATAATCCTTTGGAAATGAGAAGTCGGAAGTTCACACACATTCAAAAGCTACCAAATTGTCTAAAGATGTGTTTTTCACTGAGGATGGTCCATCCTTTTGCTCTTTTACATCAAGCAAATGGCAACTGCTCCATGAGCAGATCCGAAGGTATCTGCCTTCCGTGTTGAGCTGAAAGGACTTTGACTGCTCATCCTCCCCCCAGTTTTTTCTGAAAAAACAGAAAGGCCTTCTTTGAGTTTCCCAGCACTCCCTCCTGTGGAAAAGCACATGAGGAGAGCCAGACTTTTCTCCTTCTGGTCCTTTCTGTAATGGGAATGGGACTCTAGGAGCAGAGACAGGAACAAAGTTTCAGCATCACTCTGCAGACAGACGGGAATACCACCAGCAAATTTTTTTTTTTTTTTTTTAAGGGCAACCTCTTGTACCAGCATCCCTTCTAACAAAGGGATAGAGGACTGCACTGTGGCTCTTCAGGCCCCCAGCCAGCTGATGAGCCATGCTTTAAGGAGGGCTAAATTTTTTTTAAACATTTCCCACTAAATTCTAAGGCAATAAGTCTAATTACACTTTATGCTTTAGCGCACTTAGAAGAACAGCATGATTTGGAAATGGCTCTTTTCAGAAAATGGCTTTGTAAAACACATTTGAAAGTGACTGCTTTCCTGAATGCAAATGTCTGAATTGCTCTAATTATCTAACTGGGGAAAAATAGGCTTTTTTTAGACTGCCAATATCTGAAGAAACTATGAAAGGACAGGACAGATTCTCCCAGTATTCCTTTTCAGTATGCTTTCTATTCTAGTTCTAAATACAAATAACCAGTGAGATTGCCAGTACTTTCATTCTATTGTGTAGTAATTAGATGGTTTTTTTTTTTAAAAAGTCTCTTAAAAAAAAAAATCACAATTTTTATTTTCAGCTTGTAAATCCTAATGATGCTCCAGTGTCACACTGAAGTTTGAAGCCCCTAAACAACATCACAAGGAGTTCAGAGAAGTAGAAGTAATGTCTCCAGAACTTTGTATTACCAACCTTAACTTGTCTTTAGCCTGACAGGTAAATAACATCCCTGTAGTAAAGAACAACATCTCTTTGCATAAAAAGTAGTAATATAAAGTGTATTTTTAGTTTCCTTTAATGTAATTTCACAGCAGGGAACTGAAAAAGAAGCATCATGGTGGCATCTGATCTCCCTTAGTATATGATTTAGAGACTAAAACAGCTTCTACCCTCACTGCTTAAAGGTGGGAGCATCATCAGGACTGATTCTAGAGTCTTCTGCTTGATTTTCTGGCTACAGGTCAGGGGGATCCACCTCAACTTTTATTTCAAACCCACTGCAACTTCTATTTAAAACTCTGAAACGAACATTCAGCTGCAGTCAGCCAGCCCTTACCTATCTCTCTGAGCCTTCTGTTGACAACATCAAGCAGAAAAAAATGGCCTGCATGTCTTTCCTAACTGCAGGACAAGGAATGGCCTGTGGGTATCAAGAACTTGGTCTCAATGCTTACGCTGTGGGTACCCACAAACAGAAGGAGACATCTCCCTGTTTGCACACGTGAGGTAGCCCTGGTCCCTCAGCTGGTTCCCGAGACGGCTGCAGTGGGAAGCTGAGGTACAGATGGATCTGAACAACTCCTAAAGGAGCTGTCAAGCCTGCCCCTACATCCTGACCTTCAAGCTGCCTCTCTTCCTACTATCACAATCTCTGCTGTTGCCTGCACACTTCAACTCCCGTTTAAACTGACAGCCATCAAGATTGTCACAGCTGGAGACCAGGTCACTTCAGGTCCCCAGGTTAATCCTCCCTCATCCTGCTTCCTCATTATTTTGCAGCCAATAGGACAGAAGGCAGAACAGTGAGAGGTTCTCTCTGCTGCCCAGTGTAGCTCTGGTACACGGTACATGTGCTGGGATTTGTTACAAGGATTTCTCAGCATATAAGGGGTTTTCCCATGCAGCAATTAGTTGGATAATGGAAAGCCATGTCTATACCACTGTATATACAGTTAAATAAATTAGTTTTATCACTTGCCTTTCTTCCCCCATTCACTGGTGTGCTCTGGATTGACTGGGGAGGATGAACTAATTTGCACATGACAGGGATACAGGGAAGATTCGATCTCTGGACCACTCTGTGCAGACAAACTGACATCACAATGGCACTGGGAGCATGGGGGAATTCTGGTGAGTCCCACAGGAGCTATGGCAGGAGCAGTACATGGGCATGGCAGACACAGCTCCAGGCCTCCACATCCAACAGCAGCAGGGCTGAGCATGCGTTCCCAGCAGGCACCTGCACAGCCCTGCACCAGCCAGAACTGGGGTTCCAGGCAGATCCAGAGCAAAGCCAGGGTCAGATCCAGCCTGGGTACAAGCCTAGCAGCAGGACTTGCACTGAGACAGACTCCGTTGCACTTCAGCGGTGCACTGATGGTGCTCATCCAGGGCAGTCCCCAGAGTGTGACTGGATTGTCCCAACTTCTTTGCAGTGTCCTCTGGGTCCAGGGACAGTCCCCAGCACCCATGGGAACATGGACAGATTCCCTGCAGGGAGATTGCAGAGGCACACTGTAACCACTGTTTGCATCCTTTATAGACCTAAGTTCAGTCCCAGGATTGGATATAGAGACACAGAAGTTAGGAGAGGGCTGAAAGCATCAAATCCTTCATATGTTTCAGTATAATTACCTTACTTTTAGGTAGTAACATTAAGAGGTCCAGCTCTTCAAAATAGAGAATAGAGGCCAATGATGGGTGTGTCAGTATACTATTTTCACAATAAATCAGTGATCTAAATTAGCGATAATCATTAAAAATACCTTCATTAAAAATAGTGGTTTTCACAAAGTAAAGATTTGGGACTCAGAAGTGATAATATAAAAACACATGAAGGAGTAGTTATCCATGGTTCAGTGAAAAATATTTATGTGCTTGTACAAGTCAAAAAAACATTGTCCCTGGAATAAATCATTACGTAAGTATTCATTTTTCAATATATCTGCTGCTGTCAGATCCTAAACCATGTCTGAGAACTTAAAATGGGAAGGAGTATTTTTGCCATCTCACTTTCTTGTTTCTTCAATAGCACTGAAGGTGTGCCTTATTTCTAGAATGGTTTAATGTAGTTATGGCATAACCTTTGGGTCCTCATCATCCCTAAGGATGTATACTCCTTGAGTATAACATAAAATCTTTCTTCCAGTACATGTTTCAGACATGAGTAAGACACAACATCAACTGATGTTGAAAAGTGGAGTTTTCCTAATCTCACATTATACTATGAAAAAAACCTGGAAACCAGAAAACTTTGATATCAAAACTTCCAGAAAGGACTTGAGTTTCAAGTTAACACTGACATTTCTAAAGGAAATAAAAACATAGGAGAAGAATACTTTTCCTAACATGGACTTTTCTAGCACTTTCCTTTCCATTTCTGTTTTCCTTTCCATTTCTGTTTTCCTTTCCATTTCTGCCTAGTGAACTGTAAATTGCTTAACTGAAAAATGGTTTTCTAGGATAGCAAAGGAGATAGTATATTAAAATCACCTAGAGACTGCTGTGACTTCATCAACTTCTCAGAATACATTATGAAAAATTACCTAGAGGCTTGGTAGAAAGCTTTATTTTTCTACGTAGGTACACTTAACAGTTAAATTTTGATCTCAGTATGTAACTGGTACAAGTGACAATGCTATCAAGAAATTTACATTGGTGGTGTGGATAGGTGCACCCAAAGAATCATTCTTCCTAGTTTGAATAAGAGTAATACACAGTGACAGAAATGTCATTGTGGCAGATGAGACCTTACTGCAGTTGTTCAAGAGATTGTTGCCCTGACTGTATCTGACTCTAGCTTGATTTATTTACTCCCTACCCTTTAGCTGAGCAGAATTTGCTGTATTGCAGATATTGATATCAGCTCAGACTGCTCGTAAAGCTGGGCCTGCACGACAGCATCCAAGCTAGAACTGATCATGTCTTCGTTACTCTCATTTCTGCATTAGGTGAGAAGTGTGGATATGCCTTGCCATATTTCCATTTGCTCCACAGATTTCCCCTGCATGTTGACTTCAGGAATAAAGCACTGATAACTGAACACTGTTTAAACAGAAGGGCAACATAGATTTATTATTTATAGGGCAACAGAAGGGAAACACAGATTTATTCGATATTTTTGCATGCAGCAAATTTCTGAAACATTGGTTTAGTATTTAAGTCATTAAAAAAAAAAAATTCTCCTCAAACTTCTCTTTTGAATCAGTTATCATTTCACTGGAGGAAAAATGTCGATGGCAATACTCCACACATTTTAAGGTGCAGCATAACCCATGAAGATACGTAAAAGGATTTTGTACAAATGCCTTGTGTCCAACTGATAACTGAAATGTTCAGTGTTGGCTCACTGTATCCACTAAAATAGGATTATGATTTCTGTTGCATTTCTGTCAATCGCAACCACATGGAAATGCTGAACAGAGATGGCCCTTCAGAAGAAGTCGTCTGTCAGGGAGCAAACAGCCTCATTTGGCGGGAGAGTGCTGGAGTAAACAGGGCACTTCGAGAGACCTTTCACTGTGATGGCTTCTGCTTTCACTGGTGATATCAGAGTAAGTAGGTTGCGGCTGGATAGATGGTGTGCTGCTCAGAAGCAGTGTAGGGGCAGGTTTGAAACCAGGTGTACAGATTTGTATCTGTTTTCAGAGCAACAAATAGAATGATAGTCAAGACAACAACTATTTGTGCAGTAAGTAAAATAACATTACTATGTCATGAACTCATATTGATTTGCTCACTTGAACTTATCTTGGTATCCCTAATATCTGTTTTTAAATAGTACATAAGCTGTCTTGTAGCTGTACCAATATGTTTCTTTGGCTGGTAACAACTCTGGGAACAACATTAAAGGACAAGAAAGGGGATATATTAAAGGATTCACCCTCAAAATTATTGTGCTATTAATAGAAGACTTAAATTAACACTTCTAAATATAAAATAGAATTAATTCAGTTCACAAGTAACTTCACAAACAGATGAATTCCAAATATAGCCCGAGAACTGCTGAATATTTCAGAAATAATGACGTATTTGTTTAAGAAAAAGCCCGTTGTTATAAACACATAGCATACAGATCAGCAGAACACCATCAATATCCAGCTGCACAGATGAGATTGTGTAAACAAAAAAACCACTGCAGCTGGGATTATAGTAGCTAGAAAAATACAACAGAGATGAACTGTCTTTTTTTTAGAGGAATGGAGAAGAAACTCCTAACACATTTCTGAAAGTGAATGGATTTCTTACTAACATTGGGACAATTACTGTCTCATATAGCCTGTGACACAAAGCTCCTTCATATCCTTTTAGGGAGGGACTCATTCTCTTGAAAAGATTATTTTCTCCATAATCCTCTAAAATATTGTTCGTGTTTGATGGACAATCAATTCTTCTTGCCATAGGGTCCGTAAGTCTCTAGTGGGATCGAACAGCTGTAACTGCATTCTTGGAGCAATCTTCATCACCACAAGGCGGCAGATACTCCATGCAGATCCGTGTGGATAGAAGGTACCATAAACTGCAGCATTTCAGTACTCCATGTGCTGACTTCCTAATCTTATTCATTTAAATGAATGAAGATAATACTGAAAAATGAGGAGACGGTTAAAAAAAAAAGGTTGTAGTAAATAGATTACCTTAGAGGAAAAAGATTAAATCAGTTTAGTCACTAAATTACCAAAATATCACGGCAAATAGAGATTCATTTATGGCAATATTAATGAAGAAGGCAAAAACACCTGGAGGATTTAGCTAGAAGATTCACATCAAAATATAATGAAATTCTTCATTGTTAAATAGTTGAACTAGGCAACTTTACGTCTTAAAACCTTTGTTTGTACCAGCATGTCCTTAGTACAGCCAGGAAAAGAAATATGCTCAGTCATTGACTGACTCAGATGATAAGCTTGTTTTATTTACATGAAAATTTAGATGTACTAAACCATGGTTTCTTCATCTCAAGCAAATATATTGTTCATTGACCTGTCTTAAATTAATTAAGGCAAGAGATCCAAGTGTTAATCTAGAAACAAAGTCTTCAAAATTTTGAATGAAGAACCAAATTAGCTAAAGAAGTGAGGTTATTGCAGCTCCATCTCCCCAGGTCCATCAGCGGCAAGGCTGAGATTAAAATTTAATTGTTAAAGGGTATGCATGCCACTTATTCCTAGTAGAATTGTTGGGACAAAAAATTCTGGGAAGAGTTGCTTATTTTCGATGACATTGTGAAAAAACTTTGGGGTTTACAGTTTCAAGAGACAGTACCAGTACCAGAAAATCACACACAGAGCCACTTCTTTTGATGGATTTTTTTGAAGAGAGAAGAAGCTAGCAATAGAAAGAAGCACATAAAAACTGCAGTCAGATAACTGATACTCTTCGTGGACTTGAAATGCTTGCTCACTTTATCTGCATACCTGAAACCAAAATCCTGATCTAAAGTACTCTCACACTTCAGCCAAAATACCTTTGACCCATGCCTAGTCATTTTAATATTTGAAAACTCTGGATGCATTGAGTATTCCGGGTGTCTCTCGTAGACAGGACTAAGGGACTTTTGTGCTGTAGCTACTAATGCAGTTTAAAGCATAAAAAAACATTTGAGACAGAGTTTGTGTGGAATAATCCCTGCTTGCTTTGATTTACTTCTGATATTTCAAAGTAAAAAAACGTTTCCACTTCACCCAAGATGGACCTTAATCAGTCTTGTTTCTGCCATGCTGAAGTCTCATCCAGGCGAGGAGAAAGCATGGAGTTGTAATTGTTGTGAATAGGAGGTGAAATGTATGTGTAAAACGTCAATGTTATGTTAGTGCATAGCGACATGAACCCCTACATAGAAGATCACCACACAACACCCAAACAACCACATTCCAAAAATTTTAATCAGGTAAGAATGGCTATTGAAGATGATTGATCTGGTCCATGATTAAATGTACTCTACTGACTCACATTCTTTAGTTTTAAAAAGCTTAATTTCCTGTTAAAAATTCATTAACTGACATTCAAGTACACCACAATTTTATTTCATCCTGGATATACAAGATGTAGAAGAGGAGCAGATGAAGTGGAAAGGAAAAAAAATTGCATGCTGTTTCAGTCATTCAGATTTCTTCCATTAAAACTTGGTTTCAAGCCTTATTTTACTAGAATTTGCCCAGGTCATTAAAAATAAGCAACAACTGTATTCAGCTCCGAAGCTTAATACGTGCATATGTTGAGTTTCTGTGGAAAGGCTTTGGTGGGGGGGGTCTACAGGGGTGGCTTCTGTGAGAAGCTGCCAGGAGCTTCTCCCATGTCCAAGAGAGCCAGCGCCAAATGGCTCCAGGATGGACCCATTGCTGGCCAAGGCTGAACCCAGCAGTGATGATGCTGGCACCTCTGGGATAATGTGTTTATGGGTAAAAAGTTCTTCACAAGAGCAACAGCAGCCAGGAGTGAGTATATGTGAAAGAAATAGCCCTGCAGGCACTAAGGGCAGTGAAGAAGGAGGAAAGAAAGGGAAGAAGGTAGTCCAGGCATGGAAGGGACCAGCACTGGAGCAGTTTGGGAAGAACTGCAGCCCATGGGAAGGACTCGTGTTGGAAAAGTTCATGGAGGATGGTCTCCCATGGGAAGGGCCAAATGCTGGAGTAGGGGAAGAGTGTGAGGAGTCCTCCCCACAAAAAGGAAGGAGCAGCAGAGATGCCGTGGGATGAACTGACCGCAGCCCTCACTCTCTGTTCTGCTGTGGGGGAAGAAGTGAGAGAAAATTGGGAATGAAGTTGAGCCCAGGGAGAAGGGAAGGGTGGGGAGAAGGTTTAAGTATTTGGGGTTTTTTTCTCCTTATCCTACTCTGATTTGATTGGTGATAAAATCAAATAATTTCCCCGAGTCAAGTCAGTTTTGCCCATGATGGTAACTGGTGAGTGATCTCTCCCCATCCCTATCTTGACGCACGAGACTGTTTTCTCCCCTGCCCAGCTGAGGAGGAGAAATGACAGAGTGGCTTTGGTGAGCACATGGCATCCAGTCAGGGTCAGCTCACCACAGTGCATTTATTACCACAGTTTTTCTTTTCATCAATACAAGGCTGCTCTTTTAGAAAGCACAGACTTCTTCTGCATAAAATTTCTGTCTTCCCAGAGGAAAATATATGCACAGGTGAAGAGAAATGTAGGTTTAGAACATCATGTAATCAAGTAAAGGTGAGAGAACTCAGGGAAGTCTACTAAATAGTGATAACATCTCTTTCTCCTTTTCATTTCAGAGATTTGCTAAAGCAAATACAAATTTGAGAGAGAAATGAGGGAAAAGAAAACTAACTGGAAATCAGGAGAGAAATGGTGTGGAGCTATTACCCTTGATTTGACAGATGCAGAACTTGTGTAAATTCTCAAGAGATATAAGAGTCTTCTCTTTGAGTCTTCTGATGGCAATATATCAGGTTGAAAAAAAGAGAGGTCTCTTTTTCCCTATGTGGTAGCCAATTCATCCAACAAAATAATTATGAAGAAAATTATTACAGAAACACCTATAAGGCAGGCAGAATGTCTTTATATCTGCTGTTTCACTCTTGAGGAAACTCAATTTGTATATAAATGAAAATGATGAAATGTCACTGGCTACATGGATATTCACTGCTCTGAGGCTGAAGAAGCTCCTTTACTCAGTGAGTGCATGCACCTTCAGTGCTTCTTGCTTGTGGCTCAAACTCTGAGCACCAATATCCACACATTTGAGATATGCCTTTGAATGTCCTTCATTATGAATAGTAAAGTGAAAAGTCCTCCTTGTAACCTTCTCTTGTACTACCTCCTCCACATGCAGCACTTCCTAACTTGCCTCCATGCTAAGGTCTCTGTTCTTGAGCAGAGATCTAGTTCTCATTCTAGTCCAAGAGTATCTTAGTTCATTCTTAAGTCTGTTCACAGGGATCTTCTACTTACTGTTAGGTAGATACCATCCTCTAGTAGACCTTCATCTTCATCTAATGAAGTTCCGTGATCAAATACAAAAGTTTTCTAAAGATGTCATTTAGCTCACTCTTCCAGCAGTACAGGCTGGGCATAATAAAATGAATGTCAATTTTAAATGAATTTAAAAAAATTTACAATATTATCACTGTAGTTCTTCTCCTAGTGTTACTGCATTATAAAATCCATGTCAATTGAATGCTCATGAAAGATCATGAAATTACAAACTCTCACACCGGACCGTTGTATTTATTCCCAGAATGGACAAAGTATGCTGCTGGGAATTCAATGCACAGTTTCATTCTTCCACTACAGGGTTAGACAAGCCATTCAAGGCAAGAAAGTGAAAGTAAGTAACATCCCATTTATATACATATTGAGCTTTTTGCCTATGTACTAGACTGAAGTGTGGTCACTAAAAAGCAGATACAGAACTGTAGCAATGTTTTCTCCTTCTTGACATTAACTGAGGTTAATATGGCAGCTGGGAGCTGAAAAAAATCAGAATCTCAGTTTTCATTTGAACAATCAGATTTGAAGGCTGTTTTCATCATCCTGTAATGAATGAGTTTGTGCCAGATGGAAAATCTAAGAAAAAAGGACGAAACTTTGCTTGGCTAAAAAACTCTTTCTCAATGTCACAGTAGTATGACATTAGTCTAGTACCAAGTGATAGAAATGCTTTCACATTGCTGATTGCAAAGCTTTTAAATTTTTTTTTTAATGGTCTGGATTAAAATAAGCATGGTCTGGGTATATGTTAGGGATCTAAATTAAAACCACATCCATTCATTACTAGTCTACTAAATGATCACTCTTAAAAGAAAAAAAAAAAATCCATATTAAAAATTAGTATGAAATTGATATTGAAATTAATACATCAGGACACAGAATTCAAACTTTTGCTTGGCTCCATTTCTTCATGTTTTCATGCTTCAAAACATTTGCTGAGCCAAATATAGGATTTACATATTTCATTATCCAAGTCATTAGGATACTAGCTTTGGAGAACAAATGGGATAATATAAGTATGATTACGACTTATCAGATAACACAGCATCAAAATAGAACAAAAGGAAATTTCAGTGCACTATAATATGCACTCATCTGCAACACCAGTTGTGAAGTCTTCAAGTTGTTTATCTGCATTGAAATCTGAAAACAAACAAGGTGTTGGACTTCCAGTCATGTGTTCAACTTCCCTTCTGAGCACATCATTTAGGGACCACATTGTCTGCTGTGGTTTGTAAGTTGTGAACACTTTACTTGTTCCTTCTTCCAAACTGAACAACTAACTTTCCTGTGAATCAGTGTAGCTACCAAAATGCTGAATACAGGCTCCACTAACCCCTTTGAAGGTAGCTTGTAAAATACAGAAGGAAAAATACTCATCCCAAATAACAAAGGGAAAGAAGAAAAGTCTACCTTACTGCAGCTGCTCCTTTGTAATTCAGCTTCAAGTAATGGGAAGACACTGGTGTCTTCTAGTCATACTCATTATAAACTGTGATATAAATCCGCAACAGGAAAAGATGATGAGGAACACACAGGAAAGACTTCATCAGTGCTAGAGCTGGAGAAGCCTGACCAGAAGCCATTAGTACTCATATTCAGTTAATAAAATTCCTCTGCATGTGAGATTGGCCAGTGTTTCATTTCTTAACATGTGTAGTAATGGTGTGTTGAAAGACATGTCTATGCCACAGCTCTTGTTAGAATACACTATGGTCCTGGGAAAAAGGGAATCTCTGGGGTTATAAATCACCTGAATGGAGAAGCTAAAGGCCTGTGTGGCTTGCAAACCAAGAAGCTTAAATCTTCTGAAAGGCAGCAAGAAAGAATTTTTTAAAAGACAAGGTAATTGTGTCAGAGGTGGAAGTACAATGGCTGCCCTGGTGGATGTTGCAAGTTTTCCAAATATAAGGCTGGTATTAAGTGCATCTTCAAGGTGACAGGTACATTGTGAAGGCCATAGCATAATAGCCAGGAACAACAATTTGGAACCATTTTTACAGAGGGCACACCACCTCAGAAGCTACAGACTGACTGGGAAAATATGTTTTAAGTTGGTCTTCAAAAAAGGCTTTTAAAGCCGTATAACCTTTAGCACTTTGTTACTGTTAGTGAAGTAAAAGCCTCCATCATAAAGCACTTTAACTGAGCACTCTAAACCAAGATGTGGAGATATTTAATAGTGCCCAACACTTTTTGCTACAAAATAGGTTATCAGGCTGTGTGAGCACCTATAGCCATAGCTGCACTGCCTGCCAGCTTACTGCTGCTGTGTGTCAACACAGTCAGGGTTAAAAAAAAGACTGACCACAACAAACAGACTTTGTTTTAGGAAGTTGATTGTAAAGTAGCATCTGCAGCTCTGGAAGTCTCTGATATTTCATAAACTGCATCAACATGGTAGAAGAAAATTGTTACAGGGATCCAGCCTTGTAAATGAACCATACTGTCCAGGCTAGCCATGGTGTACCTGGTATTCCAAGCATTCCTGCTATGTATGTGATATGTGTAGGTGGTATGCTCTGCAGCCTGCCACGTATTCTGTATACGAAGGAGGTGTATTCCACATACCACGTGGAATTCCATATACTTCAGCTGGAGATAGGCCAGACAACTTTTTTAAAGGTTTTGGGAATTATAAAGCCCCATGTTGAAAGTCTCACTCAAGGCACTGCAGAAAATATGTTTGGATGAATTTCCAAGGCTGTGTTGCGGAAGTTGGAAACAGCAGAAAATCGAGGAGGGCTTGTGTCTTATTTATATTCACAGGAAAACTTCAAAAGAAAGACAGACTTGCCATGCCTTCTGGCACAAGGGGTGGCCTGTGTCTGTCCTTTAAAAAGATGAGGATAGGAGGCACCAGACAGCAGGCTGGCTGTGAAGAAGAAAAAGAACAACCCAGGCCAAATGGTGCAAAAGAAATCGAAAGCCCAGGAAAAAAAAAAAAAATCTGTTCTACCACTAGTAAAGGAGATATGTAATTTACAAGGGATGAGTTACATTTAAGCGTCCTCAAGAACAGTAATACAGCAAATCAAAGCTGGATTTCTTTGAAGAAAGGAGAAGAGTGTGGAGGTGACTCCACTTTCCACCATGGCAGTCTACACCTCTGGGCTTCTCTATAGCCGGGAATAGGGAAGATTAGAGAGATTTGAACACATGTAAAAGTTAGGCTCATGTGCAGCAAAGACAGCGTTTGTTTGATGTTCTCCATGGCAACAGGGACCTGCAGACCAGTTTTTATCCATAGCCTGCTGTGTGTGAAGAGAATGTGGGTGGCACACAGGGTGGGTTTGGGACACACTGAGTCTTTACACATGGCCAACACTAAATACCTGGTTGGCCAAGTGGACATGAAAGGATTCAACATCACAGGCAGGCAGCCATGTCAGAAACCAGGAAATTTTGTGTATGGGACAGCTGCTCAAGCTTTTTGTTATCATAGAGACAGATCACAAGGCTTTTGGCAGTAATCATGCTTAGAACCCTTTCAGCTTCGAACACTAAGATATAAATTTTGTGGTTCTATATGTGGATGATGAACAGACCCTAGAGAAACTAATGCAGCTTGATTTTAGAATTGGCTGTGGTGTAAGAGAATACCTGCAGCTCATACTGAGGATAGGCAGCCATAGGAAAGACCACATAAACTGTCAGCCAGCAGTTCACCCGTGACTATAACCTGTTTGTCTTCAGCCTGTCTTCATATCAGTATTATGCTGGTCCTTATTCCTTCAATAAAAGAGAAAAAAATACAGCAGGAATATGTTTTGAAAGGGCTTTGACCATCACTGTTAATATGATCATGCACGGCAATATTTGGCAATTTAACAGAGACAAACCAGAGAAGATACAAGCCTTTTGACTAATTGTGAAGATGGACACCAAAGAGATCTCATTATTTCTTTTTCAGCAAACCCCTATCCCAGAAAATCCTTTCTAGGCATGCACCCAAGTGGTTGATGGCACAGCCCTGAGTGCACTAATAGATCATGATCCAGAAGGTACAGGTCACTCATCAGACAGTGGGACATTATTTCTTCTAAGCCTGCCCTGACAGAAAGGCAGGATGTTGGCCTTGGTCCTCCCTCTTTAGGACCAAATGCCAGCAGCTTTTTTCAGTATGTAAATAAATAGATGTACTGAGAGAAAAAAAACCCAGTCCTTACACTAAAAGCCTCTTATTTCTATATGTGACCATTGTCTCTTGTCCATCCATGGTATAATACCAAGAGTCTGGTCCCATCTTCTTTACATTCTCCCATCAGGTATTTACACACTTAGTACTCTTAAGCCTAATCTTCTCCTGGCTGAGCAATTCCAGCTGTCTCAGCCTCTCCTCAGACAGATAGTCACCAAGATCTTCAGCTAAATCATTCACAAATTTTATTAAAAAAATATTTGCAGAGCAGTTCTGCAAATTCTGCAAGTTTTTTCTTCTTTTTCTTTTTCTCTTCAGATTTGCTGATCTGATACAACAGTTGCCTGCAAATTTAACTAAACATGAGGCTGTCAGGCAGAGCAAAAGGCAAAAATCTGGCATTCTCCAAGACTTTTTACAAAGCAATTTTTTCCACAGATGCTGTGCCTTGTCAGAATAGCAGAAAAAGGATGTTCCTAACAGTGACCAAATGACAAGTGATCCAAAACTATTGGGAAGGTTGCCAATATTTTTAATGACTACCTCCTTGTCACAAAGCATCTCTGCATCTTCTGAAGGGATTTTTTTCCTATGACACACTTCTTGTTCCTGACAACACAGCACTGTGCTATCATTATTTTTTGGGGTCCATCACTGTCTGTATTTATGTCATAGTCTGGCAGGGTCCCAGAGGTTATTCTGCACTACCTCACATCATTGCCTGGGTGGGGAGTGAGGGATCTCCTGTGGGTCAGTGTAGGGTGGTAGAGGGAGTGGTCAGGTATTGTTTTTGTGTGACTCATCCACCTCTTTCTTGTACCCTCTGTCATTTGTATTGTGGCTGTTACTGGTTGTTTTCTTACCTCATTGCTGTTTCCAGTAAATTTTTCTTATTTCAACCCCTCATCTTCACCTTTTGTGCCTCCAATTATCCTTTCCAGTCCTCCACAGGGGAGAGGATGGAGGCAGGGGGTGAGGGAGCAGTACATGGTTTGGAGTGTTTTCCGTGGGAATACTAAATTGGAAAATACCATTCTTAAACCACAACTCACCTGGTTCTTTCCCCACTGGTTGCAATACTGTTATGCATTCACCAGCCCAAAATGCTGTCAGGGCATCAGAACTCTCAGAAATAACTTTGGGATCTCCAAATCAATATTGTTCTGTTGATGATGTTCTGATGATGATGATTAGTAAAATCATAGCAATGTATCTTCTCACCAGGGTCTGCTCCACCACAGAGTGAACAGGCACAGGTTCCTCTGCCCAGAGGCACACCCCCAGGGATCAGCAGCAGTGGCAATTCAGCTCCTTTTGGAGGTCACACAACTCCTCCTTACTAGCTGTGTGACATGCTAAGAATTTGTCAGGGACTAATTTGTGAAGGCAGGAGTAGTCCCTAATTACTCCAAACATATCCACAGCCTCCACTCATGTCCATAGCTCCCTTTACGCTCAGTTCTGGGCCCTCAACCCCTTCCTTAGCTATGTACTAAGTGTGCCTGTCCCTAGCCTTGTTTCTGGAGTGTTGTTTGGCTTTCTTGGCTTGACCTTGGACCTGTCATGTTAACCTTGCCTATACCTGTTGCTCGGAGCATAGGCTTGTGCCTGCTCAGGTCAATTGTTCCCTGGATCACTATTTTCTTGAGGGACAATAGTCTTCTGACTAGGTCTGCAGCAGCTACCCCAAACTGCACACAAACTACAAAAGAAATATAAAGAATGTTAAGACCAATTACCAACCAAAACTCAGCTGTGCTTCTTTCAGCATCTACATATGGTGGTTCTTGTTTGGAGGTGGAGTCGTTTGGAGACAGCAGGCACAAAGTGCAGGAGAGTGCAGCAGTATTTTTAGCTGCTCTACAATGAAACAGTTTGTGGAGCAAATACAGCTTATGGATGTTGGAACATTATGTTTGCAGGGGATTTCCATTAAAATCAAAATGAGATGCTATTTCATACTGGCCAGCAGCAGTGAGAGGGCTGATGTCCTATAAAAAACAGCCTTAGAGGCAAGTATAGAAGGTGCCATAATTTGGATTAAATGCATTTGGGATAGTAACTTAGGAAAAGATTGGGGATGTGTGAACCTATTAACTGATTAGATATAATTCATGTTGGGGGCTAAAACAGCCAATATGATGTTCAAGGGTTGTATGAGACTAAGTTCAATTTTTTACAAGGTTTTTGTTAAAAATGTACAAAAGCCACTTGAAACGAGAAAGGCCACCGTAACCTCATTGAACACCTTTCTCCTCAAATTTTGTTTTGAAATGTCTCTTTGTACTTTCACCTATTAACACTTCAGTCTTAGGCATGAGAAATACAAACAGGAACATGCGGATGCAGAAGCAAGGATTGCTTTCCATCCAGCAGTCTACTCACACATTTTCATCACCATCTGTCTCATAGCATGGGAGATGATCCTCACCATTGTCTCACTCTTGTAGCCTCTCAAAAGTTTCACTTCTAGTAGGAGACAAGTCAGTTCTTGCACGTCAAAAATTTTCTCCTTCATTGCTATGGGCTCTTCCAAGAACTGCTTTTTCTCATCAGACAACAATCCCTGGGCTGTATCTGATCCTGATTACCCTCAACAAACCTGACCCTGGCCTGCAGATTGGCTTCCTGTCTTCACCTGGGCCTGACTCATTTGACTTTACCCTTGAATCCGACTTTACCTTACGATCTGGACTCACAGTTCAACCTGGCTGCCTTGCTCATCTTGCTCAGATGCTGCAGGGCTGTGGTCTGGACAGTGAGGCACCAGCCCTGCTGACTCCACTGCCCTGCTCAGCCCGTCCTCCCTGAGAAAGAAGCCTGTCATCACTGTTCCCTGACACACATAATATTCATGTTGAGGAATGGATTGTATAATTTTAGTTTTAAACACTGTTTAAAAAACTGTGGTAGGAGGAGTGACACTCACAGGTCTAGGACTGCAGTGTTTGGGAGTGGCTGTTTAGTTTCATAAATTAAAAATATCTAAAGGTTCTAGGAAATGGGTGCTGGGGACTTCCATGGACATGGGTTAGGGTACCTTATTCTTGTGCCCATCTTATCCTTACAGGCGCTTGATAGGTGGAGCTAGCAGTAATATTGACAGTGTTAAACATGTTTGTACAATGAATGACAAACTTCACAAAAATATCTTGGCCCAAAATCCTGCCTGACACCTTAGCCCTAATGATCACTGTGTAAAAGGAGGAAACTGCTCCAGGGATATTAGGCACAAGGACAGCCCACCACCATTTTTCCTGTCACACAAGGTGATGACATATATTAACACATAGCAGATACTCCAGCAAGGGGGTACTATTTTGTGTGCCTTTTCAATTCATGGACCACTTCGCCAGTCATGTAGAACTTCTGTACCATTCAGAGAGTTCTGGAGCTGTCAGAGCTACCACATCTGTGGGACTAGCAGCAAAACTGGTATTAGTGTTCCCATTACTTGTCAATAATCTTAGAATTAAGGATGATTAGTAAATGATAGACAGTATCCTGAGTTCTTTTACAACAGTAGAAGTCAAACACAAGGGGGATAGAAAAATCACCTTACCAAGATGCAGATTAGTGACCCTTTTTAAAGAAGTCTCTGCATTCATAGTGCTTAGATTTATTAGGGGGCATCATAAAAAATTGTGCATGCTGACAACTTCAGGACAGAACCAATCACAGACTCCATGCTCAAAGATTTGATGTAGTCCCCCTACCCCAACCACTTTATAAGCAGTGAGACAGTGCCTGACCAAATCTGTATTCCTATTCTCACTGTTCCCTAGCCCTAAATTTCTGAACTGCTAATTCCCACTGACACATATATTCCGTACTAACCATGAGCTGCACTCCCTCTTTCTCTTCTGCATTTTATGTGAGCAGTTAAACTGGAATGTATCTGATGGGTCCTCAAGTAACCACCAGAGTGTGACAGGATCATAAGAAAAACTAGATCCAAAAGAGAAATATGGTGGGATGTGGGAATCCATTAACCACTACCCTCTGGGCTCAAGCTTCCAACCTGTTCTTTACCTCTCAGGATTGTGGGAGAGAGTGTTGAGAGCTCTCCTGAAGTTGTGAGAGATGACATTCACTGGTTTCCCCCCACCCAGTTCCACATATGCAGTCATTTGATCACGGCAGGCAAGCTGTGGGTAAAGTGTAACTTACCCTTGGTAATTAATTCCATGCTCACTCTTTCCAGCGATCTTCAGCATGTTTGGAGAAGTTCCAAGGTGACTCACTCCATGACTTTTCCAGAACCAAAGTGAAGTTCTGTTTCCCTGTGTTGACTTTTTGGCTCTTTTTGTAGTTGGGTGCAACTTTCTTCAATTATATCCGGAATCTCCCCTGATCTCCTGAGCCTCCAATACTGTGGAGCATGTTCATGCAAAGACATTGGCCAATTGTCTTGGTATCCTCAGGAAGACCCTGTTAGGGTCCCTTGGACTTGTGGCAGCTGAGTTCTCACATACAATCCCAGACTCAATCCTCCCCTACTGGAAGTTTCTCTCCTCCTTGAACACTTTCACAAGGCATAGAGGACTGGTGGACATTGTTGTTGAAGAGTGAGGCTTTGAGTACCCTCAGCCTGTGACTATTTTATTTAAACCACTGGCCCACAAAGTAATTGGTCCATGTTTTGTTACTTAAGTAGGACTAGAAGTTCATGGTACCCTTGATGTTCATGGTACCCTTGATGTCCTTTACCAGCTTCAACTGCAGCTGAATTTCAACTTTCCTAAACCGTCCCTGCATTCCTGGGCAATATTTCAAAAGCCATCCTTTGTACCCTGTAGCTCTTTCTTCTGCCTGTAGAAGTGTTTTTGCACTGAAGCCTCCAAGTGAGCCTGGTCCTTCTGCTGATGTCTAATGATTGTCAAATAGAGGGGAAGAATGATTTTCTTCAACCTACCAGCTCCTCTCCATAGGAGCTTGTCTCCTCTCACAGAAACCACAGACCACTAGTCTTTGCCACAACAGCTGCCACTGGCAGATGTTGGACTTGGGTTACCAGTTCTGCAAATTTGCTGCCCAGCTGGTGGGAGCCCAAACTCCCTGATTCCATGAGATAATGCTGTTCCTGGGGTAGGGACCAGCCTTTACCCGTGCAGTGGATGAGGTTCCTGTTGACCCATTCCCCCAGCACTGGGGCAGTCTGCCCTGCAGCACAGCACCTGAGCTCCAGCTGGACATCAGCAGCAGCTTCCTGTGAGTGCCATCTGTCTCATCATCACAGGATAATCCAGGTTGGAGGAGGAGACAGAGGTTCATGTAGTTGAACCTCCTGCTCAGAGTCGGACAGCCATAAGATCAGGCTGGATTTCCAAGGGTTTGGTCTGATCTCCAGCATGACTTTCAAAATCTCCATGGATGGAAGCAGCAGAGCTTTTCTGGTCTACCTGTTCCACTGATTTATTTTTTGAATGAAGAAAGAGCAGGCAAAACCAGCTGAGGATGGTGCCTTGGGACTATGCCAAATGTGCAAGTAGGGTCCTCTCCAGGTGTGAGAAGAGGGAGAGGGAGAGTATTTGCCATGGTAGTTCCTCCACAGGGTGGAAGTACCTCTGGAGATTAGCCACAAAAGGTGCTTCCAGGAGTGCAGAGGAGAACGTTTTCTGTGTGGCCAAGAGACAAAACACCCGTTTTGGTGGTTTAGCAGTGTCCTGTGTGCTCTAGCTGTAAAGGAGCCAGCTGGAGTCCCTAGGCATGGACAGCCGTGTCAGTCTGTTTGGGAAGACAAGCATCTGAGCGTCTTCACAGATGCTGCATTATCATTTCTCAGGAGGCAGTGCTCTGGTCTGTGAGGTAGCTGGTTTTGGTTTATCTGTAATCCCCAGTAGCTGCTGCTCTGTCTGCTGTGGTTGCCATGGGAGACTGTCATTTGAGGGGATGGTAGCTCTCCATCACCCACAAAAGCATGTGCCAAGTTTCTGCATATGTTGCCCACTGTGACCAAGAATCTGATGTTTGAAAGGCTCCATGTTCTACCCCAAAAGCAAGTGTAGGAACCACATTTAATGCTCACTGGAACTCTCTTCTGTCCTGTAACCCAAGGAAGGTTGGGGATGCAATAGCATGTGGAAAATCACTGATTCTCTCTAGACTTCACGTACACTTGGGAATATTCATTTGATGCTACACACACCTTCACCCCCCATATACACACACTCCTGGTCCATCTTCCCACACAGGGTCCTCAAAATTAGGATCTTAACTTCTTCAGGATCCCACACAGCTCTAAGCTGTTTCTCTTGTCAAAGGCTTAAAAAAACCCAGTGTCTGAGAATAGGGTTTTCACAACATAAAGCAAAAGGTGTTTTTTCATGATATGCAGATCAACATGGGAGCACAAGACCTAATGGGAAAGAGATGGATGACTGAAGCAGAGGGATTTTTGCCAAGATGGCCTGATGTCATTAATCTTGGGAACTGGGCACATTTCCTGGCCCAAACCGTGTCTGGGTGTATTTTTAGTCACAGTTTAATCCACTAGTATAGTCATAGCATGAGTGTCTGTCCTGCTAAAATTATATTTAAATTCCCCACAGGAATCAGTAGAGGGATTTATTCTATTCTATATGTTTATAACCAATTTAGAGAAAGAAATCCACAATGAAATCTCTGAGTTTTTGAATTATACTAAACTCGTCAGCAATTCAGAGACTCATCTAAGTGTTTGGCTTGCTTGTGATTGGCACAAAATAGCCACCAGTGGTTGTATCTTGAAGAGGGGGACTTCATATCCTAAAACCCTGCATTCCCTGCTGTTCATCCCAAGTTCACTGGGGATATCTTGTGTAGGGACTGGCCTGCTCAGCACCAAGATTCATCCTCTGCAGATTCAGGGTCACCAGGGAAAACAACAGACTGGTGCTGCTCATGGAACTCAACATCACCAAGAAAGGTTTGTCCATGAGACCCTTTCCTCTTCCCATTTCACAGTCAAAATGGCATGGATATTCACTTACTCTGTTTTATGAAGTTGCCTTGGAGATTCTTGCAATTTAAACAGTCTTTGAATACCAAAATGCATCACTTGCAGACTTTCACTGTGCACTGCCATTTCTAAGTCAGTGATGAAGATGATGGCTAAATCTCAGATCTTTTTCTAGTAACAACCCCTGGGACACCACTGCTGATGCTTCTCTATCCTGGAAAATTACCATTAACCCTGCTTTTATCTTTCTCATTCTTTAAAAGATGTTTCAAACCATAAGAGGACCTTCTTGCCAAACCTGTACCATCATCATCTCTGTCTGTATGGGTATCTCACACTCCATTTCTCCCCTACAGAGTCATAAAGAAACAATCTTAAAGCAAACTATCACAGCAGTGTTAGGTTTTAGGCAGCATGCAGAGAGACTGGGAGGATGGAGTGCTGTATCCCTTTTTTGTCCACCACAGCCAAGGCAGTCGCTATCAGTGACAGAGAAACCCTGTTCCAAATGCTTGCTTTGCCAAAGGTGGAACCCAAAAGGAGGCGTGTCACAGAGCGTCCTGCTAGTTCTGGCTGTGTGAAGTAGGCAGTGAGCAGGTCTTTGAAATCTCATGAAAATAGTGGAGCAGTGCCCCAGTCTGTTCGAAACGGCATTTAAATGTAGTAGGTTGCCACCAGGGAGGGACAGAGAACATAATTCCTAAAGAACTGACAATTAAATAAACAGTTAAGGAGGTACAGTGGGATTGCCTGCTGTTTCCATCTGTAACCACATCAGAGTCAGCACAGTGAAATTGTCTTTTGGAGAAAATGCTCAAAACACTGCATCCCAGAGTGTCATGTACCATCCTCCTCTTGACATCATGCCATGAGTCTGGGAGACAGAAGCTTGTCCTGGAAAACAAGAGGGCTTTATGAAGGTCAGTCTCTGAAACAGCCAAAGAATGATTTGTACTTTGGTTATCCCAAAGCAGTGCCAGGGAGCACCATGAGTGGGACTGCTCAAAGAGAGGGAACAAACTAGAAACGGAGTGAATGAGTGTCCTCACCTATAGGGCACAGTCCCAGAGGACCCGCACACAGTGGACAGGGCAGGGTGCTGGTAATGGGCTCTATCAGCAGCCCCAGGAAAAGGAAAGCCGTCAGTTAGCTTTGGGAGGCCGCTTAGGACTGGCAGGGACATCAGCAGGTGTGGAAATAATGTTACCTGGTGCACATGTCCAAGGTCTGTTCCAAGGAGGAGCTGGAGGCAATTATGTCTGAGAGAAGAACTGAAAGCCTGGGTGCCCTGGTCAAAGAGGTGAGTGGAGTCCCTGGGTGAGACTGGTAGGGGTCATTAAAGCCTACTGGTGCTCTCAGGGTCTTGAATATTCAAAATATCTGATCATCCTTTAGCAAGGAGAGCACTGTTTTCTCTTCAGGTTTAGGTAAAATTTTCAGACAAAACTATTCAACACAAATTTTGGGCTATGTTGAGGTCTCTTACACATGCATATTTTAGCAAGTGAGCTATTTAAAACCATCTTCAAAACTACTCAGCTCTGCCCTAAATACAGACAGAAGGTTTGGATGATGATAGGATTACTACAAAATTAACTTGTTTAAATTCAATGAATTTTGACCATGGCTCTTTAGACACTGAGAGCTGTTAGTGAGTGGCTCTACTTCTCTCATACTTCAAGCTTGTTTCTTGACAAGAGGTCTTATCTACTCATTTGTGAAATCTTTTCAATGAGGTTCCAGATTGGAAGTTGGAGGTGATTTGTCACAGCTCCCAAATACTTGAAAATTGAAGTATTAATTTTCCATTCTCCAGGGCTGTACGGACAGCAACTGGATAATGAAAAAACAAGTATTACTTCTGACTTAAATTTCCAGGCATTCATATCACCCACAAGGAAGCTTGGGGCTAAGTGCAGTAAGGCAAAGTTATTTATCTTACTTCAGGGACATACAAACAAACCCACTGTGATTTATTACTACTGACAAATTAAATTAAATAGATAGGGAATATCCATTCAAGAGGTACTAACAAGTGCAGGAGCAATACACCAATGTGTGAATAATACAAATGGTCTATCAAAATTGACTGTATGATGTAAAGGCAATTTGTTATTCAGTACAGTTTAAAAATCCAAGTATATTTTCTTTTTTTTCACAGAAACTTTTGCAGAGTGAAGTATACAAAAATTGGCAAAGAAATAAGATTTTGTCCTAATTATTATAATCTAAATTTTCAGTGAATTCTGTTCTGTCTAGCAATCCAAATTTTAGCAAAAAAAAAAAAAAGAAGTTTACTTTTTCAAAACTAGAACGTTAAACTCCATTGAATGATTTCTCTATTAGTTCTTCACTGCCAATATACTGTGACTACTTCCTTCAGGTATTTCAAGTCTGTTCACATTTTTTATCTTTATTTTCCTAATTTCTTTCTTCTGTAGATGTGTGCTTTGAAAAATTCACAAGCCCTGGGTGATGTTTGCAAAAAAATAATTGTTTATAGCTTATTTTGGTTCTTCAGTTTTCCTACCTGCCTATATCCAAAATCATCACAACATGTGAGTGCCCCGAGAATACACTGTCTTTGCCCAGTACATTTGGTGATTTTTATCCTTTTAAAGATCTATTTTTCCTTTTCTAGCACACTCTAGCTGACATGTTGATTAAATAAACTCTCTTCCTAATCTTTTTCCATGAGAAGCCAGTGACAGGGAAGCAAAGGCACCTGAGAATCTGGAGCTACAAAGTTAATTCTTGCCCCAAAGGCTGCTTCCTGTCAATGCAGCCATGCACAGACCCTCTAGACAGCATCAAAGACCACAAGCAGTAAGGCTGCAGGTCCTGCTGTCCAGACTTTCACTGCAGAAACTGGATGCAAGGAGCCACGTGAGCTTGGACACGCCACTCATTTGTTCTGTTTGATCTCTTTCATTTCTTTTTCCACCTGTATTACCTCTGCCCTCTAATAGCAGACTCCCCCCATCCTAAATTCTATGGGCCTGCCTGTGATGCTTAAGCCTGGGACCTGCTGCACTCTTTTTACAAATGATGAGTGAAGATTTCCAGGTGGTATCACTCAGACATCCAGAGGAGGAACAAGGAACTGCAGTACAAAGCTTGAAAACCAAGATATTACTGCAAAATCTACACATCAAATTACAAAACGCATAATAAATTTTCCATCTATTTTAAGCCTTCGTGTACCTGGTGATGATTTCTTTCCATGCAGAGCTCTGGATGCTACTTAGGAGATCAGTGACTTGAGAGTCAAAATCCTGTATCTTCAAATTCACAAGTGTTTGGCTGGATTTTGGAAATCATAATGGCTCCCTTATTCCCCCCAGTTAAAAGAGAAGAGAGTTCTCCCTCCTTTCTTGGTGGGGTAAATATCACTGCCCCTTGCCTTCTCCCCAGTCACTGTTTATAGAACCAGTGAATCCATTTTAACGGCTCTCCACCGTAACCCACAGCAGATACAAAGCACTGGTGCTGTATAGCACCTGTGAAACAAGAGATGTTACTTACAATGGGATTGTCACGATGGAATTCAATTCCTCTGGTTTGCTGCTTTTCTTGCTGTTTATTTTTAAGGAGAATACCTCCTCAATAATTGAACTCAGATTTTCTTGCTGCTTGTACTAGCTGGAAAGACCACTAGATATTTACCCCTTGTTAGATCATTAGAGTTCATTTCAGGTTTTCTTTCCCCCTGTCCCCCCAGAAAGCAGAAGGATGTGATCACTGTAGCTGTTTCTTGAGGGCAAAGTCCTTCATAGGAAGCGACTGCAATATTAAAAATTTGTCACCTTTGATTTTGGCAACACTTGACTTTTTTTGGTGTGCAGTAAATCTGGAATTCAGCAGTGGGACACAGTGAAACACTCAAAAATGCGTCATTACTGAGCTCTGGTTTGTTAGAAAAGATATCTTTCAGGGTGAATAACTAGTAAATCCCTGGATAAATTGCTAAGTCTCAAGGTTTTACAGGATTGTGTTTCAGCATATTCTCAGTTTGTACAATGCTTTATGTCAGAATGTATATAGGGAGGAAAATACAGCATGAAATTACACAAGTTTAATTTTGGTTACTATTAATCTGTAGCTTGTCATGACAAATGACACCTGCAAGTCACGGAAACTGGAAAACTCTTTGTGGATACAGAGGCGCCTGGCATGTACGCTGGAGAGTGGCTGAAGTAAACCAGTAGTTCTTTTTTGTGTCTCTCCCATCTTGCCTCACTGCAGAGCAAACCCAAAAGCTTGTTGTGGTCCTTAATAAGAAGCAGAACATTTTGTTTTAAGTTTGAATAGTACAGTTTTTCATTTCCCTGCTATTTTAAATGTTTATTACTATACAGTTTTTCATCTCCATCTGAATTTAAATGTGCAATCTCTCAGCTGTCCATTAAAATCCTACTTTACTGCCAGCTTATTATATATAATCTCTTCCATTTATGTCATCTTCATAACTAATAGCATACATTTGGAATCCCTCAGGAAATTTAGGGAGAGTGTCAGAGTAGACACTGTTAAACATTGTCCTCAAAATGAACCACAGCTTTTTCATCAGACCGAAGCAATAATTTGTCCCTTGTGGATAAATAATAAAGAAAGATGGGCAAAGTCAACTTCTGAACATTTTCTGCTTGTGGGCTGAACAGTTGGACCACACCAACTTGACAAAGTCATGGTTTAACAAAATCATACCAGCTGTAGCAAATTATCTGGGAGACACACAAAACAGCAAATTGAATAGTAAATGGAAACATATTCTAAATTCAAAGTCCTCAATTGTGGGTGCTCCTGAACTGTGATAAATACACAACAACTTCATGTCTCCTTTACATTCACATGAAACTTCAAGCTTATTCTGGGGTCTGGGTCCAGTTCCGTAGAGATATTTTTACCAGCTTTGCAGTCATTTGACATTAAATCCATAGACCTATAATCATGATGTTGTAATTTCCTTTCTTATTTTCCTAAATACAATTTTCCTAAATTCCATATGTATTGAATTTTAGGAGAAAAAAAAGTTGATTTCTATTTTCTTTTTTGATGGATAACTTTCATGATGGCAAATATGATTTGTGTCTATTTTAAGATGTCTTCAGTCTTCATAGTTTCTAAAGCTACCTCCTCCTCGGGCTTCCTAAGGTCAGCAATTTAAGAGCCTTCATTTTATAACCACCATTTGTCAAACTGATCATTTCTAAATAGACAAACAGTTGGTAATATCCCAGAAACAGATTGCCAAAACCACTGATGCACACACAAACCATTGCTGAAGCCTCTCTGCTGTTGGTGTTCACATTTTTGCATGGGGTTTTTTACCCACAGTGCGTCACGGAGAGGCCCCATGTGACACCAGGGGTGGGTTAAGCAGGACACAGCAGAGATGTGGGAAGATAAAGCCTCTGCTTCAAAGTCATAGAAACACAAAATCAATACAGTTGGAGAAGGCTTCTAACATCAAGTCCAACCATTAACCCAGTACTGCCAAGTCCACCTCTGAAACACATCCCCAAGTGCCACATCTGCTCATTCTTTAAATGCCTTCAGTGATGGTGATTCCACCACTCTCCTGAGCAGCCTGTTCCAGTGCCTGACCACCATTTCAGTGAAGAAAATGTCCAACCCAATGTTCTGCTCTGCCCAGGCATGGCAGAGAATGGTAGGTATGGTCCTTTCCAACCCTCTTTCAACAGGTTCTTGACCTGGTTTTCTGCTAGCTTTGGAAGTTTAAGCCTCTAGGTTTTGTACTGAAGAACAGCGAATGGATTAGTAGACCCCTGTTATATCCTCCCTGTCTTTGCTAGGCTGGCAAGTTACATGGTAGGTGGATAGAATTATACAATGGAAGAATGGCATCATTGTTTCCCTAAAAACTACCATTTGGTTTCTCTTTGGACCATTACTGGGTGCTGAGCTAATGTCTTGATGGAATCATTTAGCATAACCCCACCATCTTGGCCCTGAGTTGTGCAGCTCAGCTCTGAGCCCACCAGTTTACAACTGACATGACGTCTACCTTACCCTGCAGCCCATTTCTTCGCACTTGCCTCTGTTGAATTACATCTGAGTAAGCTTATTACAGGACTGAGGGGTTTGGAAAAATCCTTCAGTTCTTCATAGGCTGCTCTAAACATCACTGCTGTGAGTAACTATTGCACTATCTGCAATTTTCTTAACCCACTGTGCACCTCCTTTCCCGGTGAGCAGCACAGGCACTCGCAGACAGGCTGGTGATCTCTCTTTAGCCAGACCTAATCGTGCTCTCTCTGTTTCCTTTGTAACCAGCTGTGTACTGGTGAATGGACCTGCTGTCCTATGCCACAGCTGCTTTGTGTCCTCTAAAGCTCTGGCAAGGGATTTTGTCCAAAGGTTCTGATCTGTTCCACTTATTTGCCCAAACACTGGAGGCCCTGATGGATCAGGTGCCCCAGGATGGATGAGCCTGCTGACAAGGCTTGTGTCGTGCAGGGAGAAGCCTACTCGAGCACAGGAGCAAACGCAGCAGTTAAGGAGCACCAGCAGCAGCTGATATCAGCAGCAATCACAGTAATGAGCTGCTGGCTGCTGCAAAGTGAGGCACAGAAGTGCTGAGCACAACGAGCACTGCAGACCAGGGAACACACTGTGCGCAAAATCCCTAGGGCACTCACTCAGGCGTGGGTCTCTCTAAGTGCCACCCTACATGAACAAGGCCAGTCATTCATAGGGGGAGCACTGGGGATTGATCCAAATCATTTTGACAGAAGCCAGCCTCCGAGGAAGGATGTCTACAATGTGATATGACAATAACTATGCAAACAAGTAGGTATGTATGCATACATGTATATGAAATTGTAACACAATGTAGATAAACACAATGTGCATTTTAAGAATTTCTTTTAATATTCTAGTATTGAGTAACATTACATTGTTACAGCAGATATTGATTAATAAGTAATGACTAGTAAGTATTTACATATTTTTAAAAAATTATTCAGTTTTAAAAATAATTTTTGAAATTCTCTGTCTGGAACTTCCATACTCTTTCATACCTAACTTTCATCCCTTACAGGCACTGCCAAGAATGCAAATACTATATGAATTTTACAGGTGACAATGCAGAAAGAAAATATACAATCAGACAGCTGCTCTTCAGATATGATACAAGAGAAATCCATATGCTTCCAAAAGTCGTGGATTTTGGAAGTCAGAGCAGTCACAGGTACCATGGTGAGGGATATGATAAAAAACCCAGAAAAGAGACATTCGGGCAGGGAGGTTACCCAGATCCTCACATATTTTATAATAAAATCATATTTGTTGGAAAAAAACAATGACTTGAAGGAAACTGATTTAACAGCGCAGTTCAAGTCACATGATTTTATTCTCTTACATAAGAATTTCGAGACAAATTTTCCTCTAACTAGCATTTTACAAACTACATTTCAGATCTGCTGTCCTAGAGTATAGCAATGTATAATGGCATAAATAAATGCATAAAACTGACAAACTGCACAGAAACTTTTCAAGCAAGATTTAAAATAGAACTCAGCATATATGAACAGGAAAATATCATCATCATAAAAAATCCTCTTAGATTCAAAATCTTCTCTCTCTTGCAATATATTGTTGCAAGAGGAAAGAGCTTTTGCTGGCAAAATACTTTATGTAAGACTTTTCATTTCACTTCCTCTCTCTTTTATGAAAGACAGCAGATGATTTTGGAAGAACTTTGTTGTCAGTACCAACACTGTGAAGACACAGTAGGGAAAGGCTTGCTTTGAACATGATCAGTGCAAAGCTTTGCTTTGAACATGGTCAGTGCATATCACAGAAGAGGCACAGCTGCTCTGTTTTCAAAAGCAGAGAGCCAGCCTCATGCTGGCTTTTCTTTTTATACACAGTGCTGGGACACTGCTTAGGTATGCCCACATAAATGGCTGGTATAACACAGTACTTATAAAACCTCAAAATAGCCAAGAATAAAATCATAAAATCTGTCAGCAGAGGTCTTCCCAGTAGATGGAAAATTGCTCTCAATAGTGGATCCAGGATTGATGATCTATACTCAAGAAGGACAAATCTTAAAAGGCGGTGGTGAAGGCCCGCCTGAGAGATGAAAGGCGTGGGGGGCTGCTTTCAGAGACACCGTGAGAAAGTATTTCCTGTTGGATTCCAAGAAATCCTCCTCTAAAAGCAAAATGTTATTCTAGCATGTATACCTGTACACACAATGGCAGATATTTCCGTTAACATCAGGGCAAAAAATGAACTATTATGCACAAGAACAAATGGCTCTTAATGAGCTGTGCATAAATGCCCATTTGTAATGAGAATAGGATATCTAGACTATTGATGCAATCATATTCTGGAAATGGATTCTTATAAGAGTAGGATCAAAAACCTCAAACAGTTTTAAAATACAAGTTCGTTCTTGCAAAACATCTGCACTGATTTGGCTACCCAGGGGCTGCTCGCAAGTTCCATTGAACAGGGGCAATCACAGTTTGGGTGGGACCAAAAGCACATTTCATGGATGTTTCCCTATCCGTAAATTACTGTGAAGTTGAAAATGAAATAATTTAAACTCATGAGAATGGACTTTGTGAAGCAGGAAATGAAAGAGCCGTGCTAAAGAAAACACTTTGAAAATGGAGTCTTCCATTTGCATTTTAAAACGTTTAACAACCTTTATATTTAAAGTTTTCTTCTATTTATAGCCATCTGTATCTAAATTCATATTAAAACTGCATCTTAAACAACCTCTAAAGATAATTTTCTATTCCTATTCAGTCTCATCCATGCTCTTAAGTGACAGATTGCTATGCAGGTCCACAACTAGATGCAGCAGGCAGTACCAGACCTTTCCCAGCAGACTCTCCCGAAGGCTATGGCTTTAATGAATGTTAATTGACTGACAAGATATTGAAACACTTGAAGCCTATCAGAGAATACCCATGGGAATGGTTCTTCCCCTAGACAAGACAAAGAGTAAATACACAGTGACTGAAATGTACATACAATCTGAAAATACAAACATGAGGTAGCTCACCTGCACTCATCTTAACCTGGTGTATAACAAGGGCAAAAAGACACAAGAGAGATAACACAGAAAATTTTAATTCTGACGTTAAGAGCATTATGAAATCTTGACCTCAAAAGTAGTAATGCAAGAAGCTTCTCTTGATATATAGAGGTGAGATGTTCTCCAGACCATAGTAAAGAATATGCTGAATGAAAAGCACTTCAGGGTGTTTATATGGTCCAAGTACAGAAAGTACTGCTACAACTCAAGAACTATTATGCATGAGAACATATAACTCTGACATAATTTGCATCTTAAAGATCTAATGCTATATAATAGGTTTTTCCTGGAGCCTGACATCATGGCCATTAAACCAAACAGGCTAGTTCATTATGACCAAAGTTGTGCAGCATGCAAATGTGACGATGTGAGAAGCCCACGAGTTACTATACTTAGGAACTCTTGTTTCTTATGTGGAATTCGTGTGTGAGGAACAACAGATCTGAAGACACTGAACCAAATACCAACTTACTGATACAAAGCTGGAAAATCTGCAATAAAATTATTAATAGTTTGACCATGTAACCTCTTATCACAGTTTTGCCATGGTCACTGACAGGCCACAAACTTTGTAATGAGTTTAAGAGGTACCAGACCTTGAGTTTCTCGGATGTGTTCTGTCTCAGCTTTCCCTGACCTGCAAATTTGCTTTACTTGGTTGTTCTAAATTAATTCACTTGGTTATCACGTGTCCATGGCTAATTTGTACAACCATGGCTTTAAATAGCTAGCAGTAGTAGTAAGTTATTCTATGCAGAATGTGATATTTATGCCTCTGACACAATGATGAAGTATAGAGAAATATAGGCCTCATAAGGCAGTAGAACAATAATATATTTATTAACAGTAATACATAAAAGACACAAGATACAGCAAATGTTGATGTAACACTTGAGCTGGAGACAAATGAAGTGAAAAGGTGTAAAAGTGTGTTAGAGAGCAAACAGAAATGACCCCAAGTAGTTGTTAGAAGAAGAAAGACAAAATTATCAACTTGAACATCATACTCCTCCTGGCAAAGGACACCAGGTGCTGACAACTCATTGTTGCACCCAGCATCATCACCAGGATAAAACCGCAGACAGCAGGATCCAGAGGAGCAGGGAATGGGTGAGCATAATGACAGGAGATGGAAAAATAAATTATCTGGATGGCAGAGCAGAGTGCTCTCTCAGCAAGCTTGCAGATGACTCAAGGCTGAGAAAAGTGGCTGAAACGCCAGAGGAGCCAGGTTGTCATCCAAAGGCACATTGATGGGCTGCAGAAACAGGTTGACAGAACTTATCGTGAACTACAAGAGGAAAAGTAGGATCCATCCAAACTTTTCTCAAGCCCTTCCCTATCATTAGCTGGATTCAAGAGAAAACTGGCTCTCCATGTACCTGATGTTGAACACCAGGGATGTGCAGTCACTCTTGATACACTCAAGGTTTCCCCAGCAGCATTGCTGATGCCCACAGGGAAAAGTAGCTGGGTGGGAACGGCTGGTGTCTTTCTGTGACATCCTGATTCCAAGCCTCCAGCAAGCAGCAAACCTCCCCAGACAGGAAGGCAGGTTGCAAGTGAGGGCCTCAGTTTCCTGCAGGAGGATATCTCCTACTGTTACCACGCATTGCTTCCCCTTGGTGTTCTTGAATGGATCAGACCTGGCCAGTTCCAATACCTGGTGTGCAGCCCCTCATCTGCTACCAGGGCACTGAACCCATTCTGTAGGTGCAGATCTGCAGCTGGAGATGGAACTGCCCTCCTGCTGCCGGAAGTCAAGGGCCTCCAGCCTTCATGATCATGGGAGTCTCCATTTGCTCCCCTGATGAGCGAGCGCAGGGTCTGGCTGTCCCTGTGTGCAGACAAGAGTCCAGGCTCTCATTTCTGCAGTGACTGGGTCCTGTCTGGATCCAGCAAATTTGTTTTCCATCATCCCTAATCATGTGCTGTGTGTAACCATCATCCTGCAGCTCTTTAACTTGGTGACACCTCCTGACAACCAGCACACAACTCCTGTAGGTATGGATACCACCTCCCTCTGCCCCAGCCTCTACCAACAGCTCCAGGCACCAAGTTTCATCAAGTGGCATCAAGTTGCTGTCACATACAGCATCTCTTTCTGGGATTAGTGAAAACTATACCCTTTCAAAGAAAACACATATGATTAAATTCTGGGTTAAACGTATGAGTAGTAACAGCTTATCAAAAACAGTAAACTAAAAACTAATAGGCAAACTGGGGAAAAAAATAAGACCTCCTTGCTAATATTACTTGGAATCATTACAATAGCCTTCTTTTTTCTCCTTTCCTATTAGCCTTTAAATTAAATCCTGAATGGTACTGATAATATTTAATTAGCTGCTTGTTTTTCAATTATTGTTCCTTCCAAAAAGTGTATTTTTCAGTTATTCAGTATCCTCTGTAAACATTCTGCCTATTTAAAGATACCATGAGCCGTAAAAGCTGGTTTTTCAGCATACTTTCTCAGGTAAGCCAAACTTAAAACATTAATTTTCCATTTGTAACAAGAAAACCTTTTGTTTAGCCTAAACCCTGAAAATGTAGCTAGCCGATTGTGTCCCCCAGCTTTTTTCCCTGAAACTCCTCTGATAGTGTCCAAACTAGTGTATCTTCTTGTTTGGCTGGTTTTCTCTCAGTCTTATCTAATGTTGCAGTCCAGGTCGTTATCAATAGCGGAGAGACACTTCTGAACCTGTTTAAACTCTTGACTTCATATCATGGCTGAAGGGAAAATAATTCTACCAGTTAATGACGCAAAAGAAGCATTTCAGTCATACCACAGCTGTAACAAGCAGTCTTCACAAAGTCTTGAGATTTTTTTAAAAAAGTCCTATCAACTGCTTTACACCCTGAATAACCACATCAGGATACAAAAAGGATGGCATTCATCACTCTTCAAGAATACTCAAGACAGGTGTAGCAGGTTCATATAAAAAAAAGATCATTTCAAGGAGAAAGCCACAGTCAGCCTCTGAGGCTTTTTCCTTATTTAAATGAAGCAAATTGACAAGAAATTTGGGGGATATTCCTAATTAGCTAAGCTGGCTCCTTTATTTCATTATTTGGGACACACTTGCAAGAGTGGTTGTAGAAGTAAAAAGGCTCTGTAAGGTGTCAGTCTAGAAGACAGTAAACGCTTCTACTAAGAGAAGGAGTTAAAAGAGGATTAAACTTTAAACCAATAGCTATTTAATCAGTAGTAGGATTAAGAAACTAAAAACAAATTATATGCATAAATATTAGAACTGTTAAGTAGGTGGGAACAGAGATGCTTACACCCATTGAAATTCCTTGGAAGAGAAACTGAAATACCAAAGTATAAACAGATTTCTTCAGTTCATCCTGCACAGTCCTGTTTTAACAGGAAGGTTTTCCTCACTTCCCTTGACCTGCTAAGGGTGTAGGATGTGATGAAGAAAAGTCTTCCCCTCCAAATATTATCAGCTTGCTGTGAAGAAGAAAAACAAAATTTATACCTATTTTTATCATAAGCAAAATGAAGGGGGTTTTTTTCAGGGAAAAAACCACACTCCTTTTTATGCAGTTCCCTGTAAGTATTCCATGCAGCTGTCTCACAAGGTCAACCAAATCTGAAGGAAAAATAGGGTCATAGAATAGCACAGACTGGGAGGGACTTCAGCCTCTGAAGATCATCTAGAGTACAACCTCTGATCAACACAGGATCACCGAAACACTCCCCAAGGTTTCTCCAACCTGGCCTTGATAACTTCTAGTAATGGAGACTACACAACCTCTTTGGGCACCCTGGTCCACTGTTTAACTGTTGTGATGGTTAAGAAGTCTCTCCTTACATCCTGTCAGCCTCTCCTGTTTCAATTTCTGCCTGTTGGCTCACCACCATGAAAAGTCCAGTTCCACCTTGTCAACAATCTCCTTGTGGGCTCTGGAAATCCATCAGGTCCCCCTGAACCTTCCTCTCCTCTGTGCTGAGCTTGTCCCCATTCCTCAGCTGCTCCTTGGATTGCACATGCTGCACAAGCCCTGAGGGAACTCACTTCCTACGGCTTCCCTGAAAATCCACAGGTGGATGGAAAGGAAGCACAAGTACATGAGTGTCCTGACACCAAACTGCAGTATTAATTCCCTCCACATGCCCATGGGCAGCAGGAAAGCTCCAGCTCCAGGCTGGTTCCAGGCCTCTGCCCAGTGGAGAAAGCAGAGCAGACACGAGGCACTGGGATAGAGGGTAGGAGACAGAAACAGTACAGACACACTGGAATGGATTTGTTCTGCTGCTCATAAAACAACCTGCTTCTGTGGGGTTTTGTTTTCTTCAGATACAAAATTAATTCAAATTCATTATGTAAGATTTTTATTTGCTGTCACCCTTTGAGTGTGTTGCTTCTGCATAAATGTTATATTTAATCATTGTTCACCTCTCTAAAGTTAAAATGGAGCATAGAGCGGAGATCAGCTTGAACAATTTTATTCTCTATTGTTCAACTCAAATTATCAATATGTGATTTTCTCAGAATTATAATTGTTTTCCAGCTTTTGAGAACAGAAGTAACTTCTGCAAACCAAAAAGAATTTATAGAAAATGAAAATACCTTCAATTGTTTCCAGTGAAAGAATATACAGTAGTTATTTCTAGTAAATTACAATCCTGTGTATGGACATTTTACTTTCTGGGACTCCCTGAGGTGAGATATATTTTTTTAAGACTATCATATCAAATAGTGAACAACTTAATTAGCAGCAGGATTTACATTCTAAGAATACACAGAATGTGCCTGTGGCAACAAAGGAGAAAAATTTAATCAAATTGTTCTCTGCTTCCAAATCTTGATATCTGACACCAAAGAAAAACTGCAGTTCAGTGGGATGTGAGACTCATGAATAGGTCTAAAAGACCATATTTTTAGGGAAGTTTCCTAAGGAAACTAAGCTTATGCAGTAAACTAAATGTTTTTATAATGAAGTAGTAAGTCATCTAGATTTCATCCCCAAAATTCCATGTATAAAGAGTACTTTTGGAGTAAAAATGGAGTCATTGCCTGCATGTGAAATCATTGGAAGGGGGCTAGTTTAGTGTTAGACATGGTTAAGCACAAGGATTAAGAGTATTGCTGCATAGCTCTAGTAAACACTGTGTAATATTGACTAAATACATAGAAAGAGGGAACATATTTAGTCTTAAAATCAAAAAACTCTTTAAAGGCATGACCAAGGGATTACCACACAGGTTACAGCAGCTCTCAGGCTGCCCAAACATGTACCCAATCAAAACAGACACCATACTAAGCCAGAGGGCAGACCCAGTAGACAGCACTAGGAAATTTGCCACAATTAAAATAATCAGTGGTACATTGAAATAATAAGGTACAGACTCATAAAAAAGAGGCTTCTACACACTAGAGAGAGCTTGTTTTCATATATTTAAGTGTGTTAGCCTTACTAATATTCACCTCAGACTGCTGGCACGAATCCCACAGGAGGCCAGGAGCAGAGCTAGTAAAAGACTGTGCCACCCAGCAGAGCGGTGGCGACTCAGACAAGCCAGAGCAGAGATGGATGGCAGAGAAAACAGTTCCTGGAGGCTGTAGAACCACATGGCATTTCGTGCTAGGTGGGCAGTTGGGGCACAGTGGACAAACAGAGCATTTAAGCCCCATAAACAGCTGCCAAATTTCTCTTTTTATTCTTCCACTTTTTCCTCACCTGCCACAAGTTCCACTTATCCCACCCCCCCCCATTTAGCCTCTACAGCACCTCTGTGTCATTAGCTTATTCTTCATTTTCTCTCTAAAGCCCTTTACTGCTCTCCACTCTCTTGTACTGTTGAAAAAGTCAGTACCACCAGACTCTTTTAAAGCAATTTTCTTTAATTTAATCTTACTATGCTTTTTCCCAGATCCTTTTTTATTGTAGAAACTCCTTTTCTCTTCTGTTCCTTTCCTTCTCCATACAACCTACTTTCAGCTTATCTGGAGACAGTTTACCTCAACCTGAAGCCAGCCAAAGCTCTGGAACTGTTGCCTGCCTCTGAAGGGGGGTGAAAAGAGATGCTTCCATCTGCACCACACAGTTCTCCTTTTCCAAACCAACTCCTTTGCAGCTCTGGTTGCTGCATCCAGAGGCGTTATCTCACATTTAATAGCCCTGAATGGGTTTCTTTTCTTGGGATTTGTCCAACCACTCTTCAAACTCAAGATTTCATATACAAAAATCTTTCAAGATGAAATTCTGCAACTAAACCAGGAGTTACAAACATTGTTCCCCTTGCTCCCTTTCAACCTGCATTTACATGATTTATTTGATGTTCCAAAGCTGCCAGAAGAGACTGGCAATTATTCCATCACTTGATAGTTTAGACCTTTGTCAAATCCATCTTCATTTATCTTTTGTCATAGGTGAAAAGTCCTATCTGTGTATCCTGTGTAGTCTTACGTGGAAACGATACAGTTTACATAGAAACTAAACAGGGTATTACTTTTGGCATCTCCAAATCTGACCATATTTGAATGTATGGCTTAGATTCTTAAATTCATCTGAATTGAAGCACGCATATGATGACTGAGAACTATGTAAAAGTAAATTATGTGGAAAAAAAAAAAAAGACATCTGCTCTAAGCTGCATTGCTGAAAGTTTGGGGTTTTTTTAAATGCATGTTGAATTCAAAGTAAGAAATATAGTAACCAAAACAGAAATCTAAAATATTTTATGAACCTTCAGCATACAAAAGTTGGATAAAATACAGAAAGTTTGATACACAGGACTGACAAACCATGATTTTTTCTAAAGGACTACTCATTACACAGCATGTGAAGTAGCTGGAGAGAGAAACAGCCTCCAGGAAAGATCAAGTCCTTCTGCTACAGTAAAACAAATGCTTACTTCTGACAGTGAAAGCCAAGTTCTGCAAATCCCACTCCCATTCCTCACGGTGTTAATATAAACACAAGGAAATGAAGGTCTTAGATGCACATTCTTAATGTGAGTCTAAAGGGAGGCAGTACCCCAGCAAATGGAACGGGATAGAAACATATCAGTACTCTTATGTCTTGTAACTTCCAGGGAGAAGTGGGGTGGAAGTTTTTGGGATGGGGAACGCCAAACATAAAACCAACACCCAGACCTTGTTTGAAGTGATTCTAACCCTACCCTGCAAGAAAGGACAAACATGTAAACAAACACAATTGTGTTTAGAAGTTCTTTAACTAAACACAACAGCCTATTTAAATATAATGTCTATTGATTCATCCTGTTTCACTTGCAATTCCAATTCTTCTTTAAAAGCATGAATTTCACTCTGAAACTGATGGTAACACAGACTCCCTGCATTCAGCCTGAACTGCACAGAAGAACTGAATAAAGTTCTGGGTTGCATGACTTTGCTCTGTGTTAGAAGTCTTATTCCTATTTATTCTTCCCCATGCGCAGTTAATGAACACAAATTCATTTGCCGTGGTGATTGTTGAGATTATGTTACTGAATGAAGATCTGGCTCTATCAACTCTGGACTTTTGAAAATAGTATAAATGGTAAATAGACCGTTGAACTAAAGTTGGATAACACAAGGAATTGTGTGTTATCTGAACACAAGAACGTTTTTGCACAAATCAAAGAATCCCCAAACTGGACGATGCCTGGAGCTATTTTCAAGAGTGTCTTTTACATCTATGCTGAATATATTCTATTTTCAGCTGACATCTTGGAGGGGAAAAAACCCCAACCTGAAACAGCCATTTCAGGCTAGCTGGAGAAAACCTGTCAGTGTCCCAGGTGCGTTCCCAAGAGCACTTCGGAATAAAAAATCCCTTCTGCATGCTAAAACAATTAGGAGCTCATGCACCTGAGCTGGATGTGCATAGTAAAGGGACTGAGAGATCCCTGAGAAGGAAACAACACTTTAACATCTGGAAGGATTAAACATTTTTCTATTGGTAAAGCTGCACAGCACAAATCAAATGCGGGCTTCCCAAGTACAATTTTGATAGAAAAACAACTACCTTGCTCAGTAATCCATTATTGATTATAAAGTGTTCTGAGTATTATCCTTATGTATGAAACAAAATGAAATTACCTCTAAAGCTACCCTGTGCCTCAGGAAAGGTTTTCCCATCACAGCAGCACTATATCCAAACCAGAGACGGCCGAGCTGCTGCTTTTGCATTGGGAAATAAAAGCGATGCAAGAGCGCACCCTCCCTGTCGCCAGAGCAAATTGAATTTAGCAAATCGCATTTTCCTGATTAACAGTAGCAAAATCTTGTAATACTCTGTAAGAAGATAAATTTAAAAAAAAAAAAAATCCTATACTTGAGTCAATTTAAAGTCTTATTGCTAGATGAGAAACATTCAGTTCCAGGAGTCCACAGAGACTTTCACCTAACATAATAATAATTAAAAAAGCCTTCAGGAAAATTCAGAGGCTAAAAAGCTTTTTTTCTCTGGATTTAATGTTTACCTAGAAAGACACAAGGACAAGCTAATTGTGAAGTAACTACTGACAGCAATCTGCTCAAACAAAGCTAGAAAATTAATTCATATTCACCACAATCCTTTCCATAAAACATCTTTAGAAAGATCCTGCTGAGCCTCTTTCTACCTCCTGCATCAAAAGGGTCTCTGAAATTTAAATGCATAATGAATAGTGCAGTTTGCCTTGGTAATTTAAATAGGATTCATACTTAGAGTATTGCAGTCCTCACAATCAGATGCCTCCCTGCCCCTCCTCCCCCACAGTCCTCTCCTCTCAGGAGTTCACCAGAGTCAGAAAGCACAGGTTTTTAGTTCCTACAGAACATGAAGCCTATAGGGAAAAGGAGAAGGAAGCTGTGAGGTGGGTGAACAGGTGAATCGTTTTGAGAAGTGTTTGTAAATGTTTTCTGTCTAAAGTTTGGCTGCCATGACTGTTTACACCTTCAGATACACCAGGCAGCATCCTGAATCTTAGGGTCTGCTCGGGCATTTCCAAGTCTTCCAATCAAATACCTGTCTTAGCCCTGTCCTGCAAAATGCTGCTGTACACTTGCATGTCTCAGCAGTTCCATGATGTTTGATGAAGACACACATGGACAATCCATCTGGCTGTTCAGAACACACTGGAGGTAGAGACATTGGTGGTAAGAACCACCAAAATTCTGCTTTATAAAGCTGTAAAACCATGCTATAATCTAAGGGCACATTGGTGACAGACTTTTCTTTTAAGCATCAAATTTAGAACTGCAGGGAGTGTACGAAGAGAAAAAATGCCTCAACTATATCCTGCATAAATCTAAGAATATTGGTATGAAGAATACTGTAGAGTAAGCAACAGGTAAAATCAACCTTTAGAGTTATTTGTCCCCTTTGGGACAGTATAGATTATACTAGGACTACAGATTCCAAGTTAAAGCAAATACACTAAAATAGTGTAGAAGAAAATCCTTCCAAGTGGCTAAAACCAGACTATACAAGAAGATGGGAGTGACAGCAATATTTATTCCATTTAGACACAGCAGTCCTGGGGTAGATCTCTTCTTGCCTGTGGGAGAACACTTCTCACTGATGAAGCATTAGGCATTTTCAAGCCATTGCAGAGAGCCAGGTGCTATGCAAAGAGGATTAAAATAATTTTCAAGCTTTCAGGATTACATTCCTCAAAATGTCAGATGTCCCCCAGCCCTCCTCTCCCTGACTTTTGAGTTTGGACCTATCTGTGCCAGTAGGCCAATGAACAGGAATGGGAAGCAGGAGCCATCAGGGAGCAAGCTAGGATGCCAGGCTAGGTCAAATTGTGTTATGAAATTCACATCCAATTTTATCCACTAAAGTGGTTGGGGTTATTGGACCTGTCTGAAATGCTGCATTCCATTTTATTCCAGATGCCACAAAAGCATCTAACAGGAAACACAGAATAAAACCCCGTGTTTCTCCACCAAAACTGAGAAAGGAAGGCTGACTACCTCAGTCATACCACATTCCCTAGACAGATTACATCCAGTCGGATCTTCTACTTGTCACCCAGAGATCTGAAGTGACAGCCAGCTAGCATGTTCAGCACCCCCAGGAGGTAAGTCACTCCTACATCAAAGCCAAAGATCAAAAGTTTGTCAATACAAGAGCAGTGCAAATGGGTGCAAAAAGCTGGGTGATGGTATCTGTCATCCCTAGTACTTCACAGCATTTTGACATGGCATCATAAAAGCTGGCTTGTGCTTTGATGAATCTCCAGCTGAAGTAGATTCTCAGGTGTCAGAAAATTCTTTAAATCTGTAGCTTCTCCCATGACTGAATAAAGAAAAAGAAGGCATTATGCTGCTTTTGTTTTTCGTCTATTTTTTCCTTCCTGAAATGAGGAAAGCCACAGGTAATTTAACCAGTAAAACTCTGGACTTGTAATAAAAGAAAATCACTATCACCAATGGAAATATTTCATCGGTTTGGTTCACTGATCAGTTTTGTGAAACAAGCTGGTGAACTTAATCATACTGTTAACAAATATGCCCAGGTGTCTTTCCTCTTCATAATTTCTAACCCATCAGCTTTCACTGTTTGGAAGTAGCTATAAATTCTCATTTTCCAGCCTTGTGCTTTATATTTCATCCCATCTCTATATATTCAGTCCTGCAAAACTCCAACACGGTGTACAGGCCACATTTCCCATATTTGTCACATCAGAACACTCAGCCCATGCGTGGCAGTTCTTGTGTCACAATGAGCAAACACAGATAAAACAGTTTCCAAAGTTAATCTTCAACTAACTGCACCACTTTGGCCCAAAAATTTGCACTCAGCGCCATCTATTGATGCTATTCGGGTTCAGAACACCCTGGCTCAGTCACCACCTAGCACTGAACCACACCAAAACCTTTACTGAACAATATAAATACATAGATATTAATAGCAGCAATATTGGGTTAGGCATTAAAAACAATTGATAAATTAGTGTTAAAATTTGCCTCTGTTTCTAATTAGCCCTATTCTGTTGTTCCACAGAAATAAAAGAGAAATAGTGGTATGAGTTTTCCAGATAAGGTCTTTTGGCATGTTTTAGCCATATTACTATCTAAGAGATCCTGGAGCTATGCTCCATTCATCACATTGCTAGTAGCAGCAGTAATAGTAGTAGGGGGTGATTAAGTCCTTATTAATAGATCTGCAGCTTGGCATGTCACAATTCCCATTCTGCTGAAAGGTTATTTTACATTTCAAGTGAAGATCATTAAAGTCTTGGATTCTGCTCGCTTTTTCTTGGTGGAAATTTTCATTTCTACATATCCACTCTTAATAAACATTATGCACTCTCAGAGTTCTATGATGCTTCATAAGGGACAACTCTGATCTAGACAGATACAACCTTGAGTTATTTAGGTAAAACTTGGGCTAATAGCAACTTCCAAATCTTACCTCTAAAAAAACTTTTTCATGACGTTTTCAGTTCCATCAGTACTATTTTACAACTTTTCAGGGAGCATAAGTGTAAGTAATTTACCTACTCCTGTATTGCAGAATAAAGGCAAACAAGCAAATTTTAATTATCAGAAGTTTCCATGATGATCTATGCAACTCACTGGGAAAAAAAAGGTGAAGGACTTGGCAATTTGGAGTATTTTGCTGATGTCCTACACCAGCCACTACTCCCACGCATCTTCATTGTGTGACCATTGCAAATGCAAGTTGACTGAACTCAGAAGATAAAACATATTGTTACCAATAATAATAATCATAATACAGAGAAGATACAAAAAAGTTATATTTCTTGATCAGTAATTTATGCTTGGGGACTACTCATTTCCAGGGATTATCAATTTCAGAAACCGCTAGGTTCTTACCTGTTTCAATCTACTGGTCCTAGACTTTGCAGATGTATTTTATCAACTGCAAGACAAAGCTAAAAAACAAACACCACCTACCTGACTTATGTCCCCATTAAAAAACTTCATAAACCCAGCAGAGACAAAGCAAAATGAAAAAAAAAACAGTTCTCTTTTTTATGGTATCATAGGAAAATTTAAGGAGGTGAAGTAGTCCAGCAGGACTGACTCTGAAATTAAGAGTGGGTCACCTGGGGCCTAGTTCAGCCAGATTTTTACAAAATCAAAGGATGGAAATCTCACTACCAGACTAGAGCTCTCATATCCCAGTGCTTAACCACTCAATTCCTAACACTCACACCCACACAGCACATGCATCTCCCATAACTTCACATTCCTAGACCATTCCTTTTTAACAGAAGAATGGGAGGAAACAGCAAGTGATTTTGTTCAGCCACTGTTACCAGGAACAGGTCAGAAAGCTGTTGCACAGACCTGCTGTTACCCCCTCTCTGAGGGGCAAACACACCTGCTGGGCTGCCTTGGCTCCCTCCAGGGCCCTTGTGAGGACACATCAAATCCTGCACTTGCAGCTGGGAACTGCAACTCCGCTGTGCTCGTCCACAGGAGACTGCATGCACACGTATGAATGACTAATAGAATATTTTCTGTTCCTAAGTCTCCTAAGAAATTTCCCCAAGAGAACGGAGATGATTTGATGATCTGACCCACAATTATACAGTAAGTGGTACTCAAGTGACTCTTATGACTTGGACATGCAAACCTCGACAAGGGCAAGATTGCACCTACTCGTTTTGGCTCCTGAAGTTAGCCAGATGTATACAACGGCTATCCTGAAGGAGTGGGTGTAGCCCATCAGAAGATTCAGCTTTTCTTCTCTGGAAAGGAGGAGCAAGAGGCAAGGAATTTTCTTACGAAGATTTTCTCAACAGAAGTGCCAAAGTTTTCACTAACAAAGAGTGGCAATTTTAGCACAAGGGTTATGGACTTCCAGTTTAAATACCGCTTTCATCCTCTCACACAGAAAATCCTGTAATAGGAGCTCTTAAATCCCATTTGGTTTAGGTTTGAAAATGAGTCAGTGAAGCATTTATTCAGAAGACATGTTAGTAAAACCATAAATCAACCTAAGTTCAATTCTCCTAAGTTACTGAAGCAGGAAGCAGTTTGGTACTTCCTAGGAATTCACATCAGAAGATGTCACATTTTGGTGGATAAGGGTAAAGCAGCTGGTGTTGAATGAGATGCCCTTTGTCTTTCCTGACCTCACACACTGACATGCGTATTATCAGTATGCGCTGCATATGGGCCACTCATCATTTCTTTTTACGCTCAGGAAACAATCCCTCAATAGAAAATGATTATGAAAAAACCAAATGCTTGGAGAATCCTTAATTGATTTGAAATCAAAAGGCTGCTGTGCCATAGGCAGCTCTAAGCCAAAACTTTTGCACTAGCATAATACTGAGAACTGTGACCACAGCATTAGACAGGCAGTATCAGTTAAGGTTCTGGGGCATCCTCTGGTAACTTTTTTTCACACATTTTCCTGATCAACAAGATGGTTCTTTTCAGACTTCTCTTCTAAGGCTGCTTCAAGTCCTCCCTTTTTTGGCACATCTGCTTTCTACAATGCTTCAAGCCCCAGTCAAAACAGTGTAAGCGCACAAGAGCAGCCATTGAATTCCATGGCTCTGTCATGTCCTTCAATTGAAGAATTCAGGTCATAACCTTGGTTTAGTCCAGGTATTATTAAACTTATAACCAGACTACACTGGCAGCCATCAGCAAGTAGGCAGACTCTTGTCCTTGTGAGCACAAGACACGTTTGTTGAGAAATTGACACGTTTACTTCCCCAAATGTATACACCAAGCAATCAGCCTGTTGAGCTCACAATTCAGGCTTTTCTTTTTACCCACAAATGATGAAGAGTTCCCATTGCTTGAGGGTGTGCTGGATTCCAATGCTATTCTGACTATTGCTATGCCCATCCTCAAGAGGCTGTTCCCATGGAAAGAAACAGTGCTGAACCAGCAGCACTGTACCAGCAGTCACATTTCTGTCTTCTTACCCTGCCTCAGTGCACAGGGATGGAATTACAGGGAAAGTCCGATGCAACACCAGCACTGACATCTCTTGTAAACAGTAAATAGACCACAACTGAGCTCTTTCTGTGATGGACTCTCTGGGTCCCACCCCTCCATTCAATTTGCAGTCTCTTCCTTCCACATCGGAAGTCCATGACTAGTTTTGCCTATGAACAGTGCACAAAATAGTTGCTAGGGCTGGGACCAAGTGGGTGGCTCAGATAACTATCAGACAACAGGAGTTCAAAGCACTAGCCTAATGCATTAAATGTAAACTACTAACAGGGACAGATAATTGGGCAGAATCTGTGGGAAGAATAAAGCAAAATCATCATCTGGACAGAAAGAGGGAAAAGGTGGAACCCAGGAAATCAATGCTGCTGCACTTAATCTTTGTGTCTGCAGAGATTATATATCCCTCCGTCAGCCATGTCCCACTGGCTAACTGACTTGACAGAAAAAATAATTGTTATTATCCCAGCTACTACTGAGTGGTTATTATTTTCCCTTCCCACCACCTCTCTGCTTTTCTCCAGCAGATACTTATTAAGACTGACCAAGTACCACAGACTTCTCTGGCTGTAAATCCCTAGCCCTGCATTGCTGTCTATCAAAACCACTTCAGTTCCCTATCTTGGCATTCACAGATTTATACCAGTTCCTTCCAAAGACTCAGTTTTTTTAAATTTTGAATTCGAGTCAGTTACTGACACTACAGAGTCCTCTCACACAATTAATAGAACTCAACGAAAAAAGACAAGACACATCTGATCTTTGAGGAGGCTGAAACCTAGACAAAGATTTTGACAGGAATTTAGAAACCACAGGGAAGGACTAGAAAAAAAAAAACTTAAAAGTTAAGGTATCCCAAGGAATTAGTCAGTCAATCTCCTCTTGAGAATACTGTGGTCAGTACCTCCAGTTCCTTTGCTTTCTCATTATTGAGGGATCAAATCCACAACTACAAAAGCAACATCCACACTCCTTACTCCCTTTAGAAACACATCAACATTGGAAGGCACCCATCCACCTTCCAACCTCATTCTGAAAGTGTTCAGCATGAACAATTTAAAGTAGATATTCAAAGTGTACATCAAAGAATGGGACAAGGTCAACTGTTACTTCATCCATGAAGTTTCCCATAAAAAAGTACAGAAGAGTGACTGGTCTCCAAAGTTTATTAAAAATCAAAGAATAGAAAACTTTACATAAAAATATGTCAATTTTAGCTTCCACATAGTTGTCCACACAAAAAATTTAAACATTTTTTTAAACCTGTAGCACATAACCACAGTGATAGCCAGGCCAATTCATTTGGTTCACCATGACTGAAGTGTTACATGATACCACTATTCGAATGAGTTTTGCTTTAAAATGGACACTAGTATAAGACACCAATTAAAGCCTCTGAAGGCTCTTTAATGTAGTTATGCTCAATATTGCTAGTGTGTGAAGACTAAGCAGTACAGGCTCATGTAACAGCCCTTAGATATTATCTATGAATCAGCTCACAATTTTTAGAATTTTTTTTTTAATTGTGATGAGTCTGGAGCATTAAGACAAACTTTCTGCAAACAGATATGCACTACTCTACTTTGGAATGTTGCCCTCTCTCCCCTCAAGGACCTGTTTGTGTTTGCCAAATTCAGTAATAACATGAACTACTTCTGCTTCAAAGGCATACAGCATAGTAAAAAGCTTCATGCTTGACACCTCATTTCAATATTCCGATATCAGTTTTAAAACCTTCTGTATCTGTACACAGTATAGATGTCTTGTTAACAGGATTCTTCAGCTTTCTCTGCTAGTGGATTTACATAACTTACCTGTAGTTTTCTGTATAGCTTAAGAACTCTCACTTAAAAAAAGGGAAGTCAGAGGGCATGAGATGTGACCTACTCCCAGGACAACTGTGGTGCTTTAAAAACTCAGGGTTAGGCAGGATGTACATTTTTCAAAAAGTTAAAGACAGTGTTTGTCATGGCAATACACACTTGCATAGTATACCTGTATGCATCTGTAAATTAAGTGCCAGCCACTCATACTGTGTACAACACTGGGCTGTGCTCTCCTGTAACACATTAAAAGATACTTCTTGTAATGCTTAGAGCAGCTGAAGTACTTTTTATATATTTGCTCTTAACAGAACTAATGCATACTACTATACAGATTCCTTAATGGAATCAACATATTTCCTTTCTCCACATTCCTTAAGCCGGGTACCTCTGTTTAATAGTGTCGTTTCAACCCAAACATTAACAGGTTATGTTACCTAAATGCATCAAAGCCTGTAGTTCACAGCTTTTTAATTTCATATCAGGACTTGAACCAACCTTTTTCCCATTCATCTCAAAAGTTTTACTTCTGGTACTACAAATGTTGGATTTGTTGTCTAGTTAAAATTAAAACTCATTGGTCAGAGCAAGACGACTGATAGAGGCCAGACAATGAGCTAAAAAACACAGGGTCAAAATGCTTTGGAGCTTAGTAAATTCTTAAAATTGTAAGCCAAATCGCACTTTCATTGTGAATCAAGAAGCCTCAAATATTACCAAATGTCATGTTTATAACACTGCTCAGACAACCTGCCAAAACTATGACCCCAACTTAGATAATGCAACCTGGGAAAGGATCTGTAAATTAAAAAACCTCTTCCCCTTAAATATAACTTATGTGATAATATGAAATTAAATTAAAAATTCCAAGTTATTGCACAAATCATACTTCCAATATTTACAGAGAAAAAAACTGAGCTTTGAAAAAAAAAACAAACAAACGGGAGAGCAGCAAATTTACTTTTATGAATTCCCAACTTGATTTGCTGCAAAGGAAAAAAAAAAAAAAAAAAAAGAGAAAGACTTCCAAGGGGCTGAAGTTTCCTTCACTTCTAAAATAAAAGAAAAGGAACAGATATAGCCACAGCAAAAAAGCTACAGCATTTGTAAATGTCCTTGCAGTTCTATTGTCAGAGCTGCTTCGGCACTGAATGAACCATTGTGGGAAGGCAGAAAACAAACTTCCACATTTAATAAGGCTTCACAGATAAGCACAACTACTTCTTGAAGATGGACTGAACCACCACACAAAGAAACATGCAAAGAAGTCAGCTGCAGATATTTGGCAACACCAATAAAACGATGTGCTGGACGCTGGTCTCCATCCCTCAAGTCGAGTGGCACTCACTCAGTTTGTCTGAACAGGGAAGGTCATTTTGGCATTTGCCATTATCTGCTCAGACTAATAGGCAAACTGTCTCTGTGTTTTTTCCTTCTCCATATGTTACGATTGTACTGGTGGTGTCCTCGGTTACCAACTGGTTGCCTCATGCCTCCACTGCTGACGGGGCTGTAGCTGTTGCCTTGGTTATGAGTTCCTTTCATGGAAAACTTCATTCCACTGTGCTGCTAAAAAGAAATGAAACATGGTAAGTATTCATTTAGGCATAAAAACAACAAACAAAACACATATTACCAGTTGCATTTCCTTGACATATAAGTCACTTCCACAAAACACTGCTTGAAGCAACTGGTGTTTTCATGCTTTTTTAATTGTAGCTGTGCAAGTCCCAAGGCACTAACAGCTTACTACATTCTGAAGAAAATGTTCTGCAAATGAAATGCTATAGATTTCAAAGCATCCTTAAAACCGCTGTATCTCAGTATGAAATATACTCACTGTACAACACCATTATAAAACCAGAGAACTTCCACATTATATACTAATTGTGACAGATGTGTCTATTCTGGAGCATCTTAGCATGACCAAGTGAGATACTTAAGTCTTTCAGAAACATCATGGAGAAATAAAACGGCATGATCACATGAGCTGATGCATGGGGAGTACAAGTCTGCTTTTCCCATAATCTCACGTCAGTGACTGGTAAAACTAAGTATGGCTTGTGAGGAGTTTGTAAATCCTACTGGTCTGATCATCAGGTTACACAGCTCCTAGACTGTACCTCATATGCAGACAAAGCAAAACATTTAACTGATCAGAAATATAACATGACACTTTCTTTGAGGGATCTCCAATACCTGGGAACAAAAACTGCCCAAAAGGTTTAGTAGCAGCCTGAGTAAACCTACCACACCATAGGGTACTACAGGCACCTCTATCACTTCATGGCATACCGTAAGTGGGCTTAATCTGTATGTAGTTAAAATAGGTACAAGAATTTCAAAAAATGAAACTGAAAGACTTCCTTAATACCAATAAAATCAATGCAAGCAACCTTTTCTGATGTCTGACAGCAATACCTCTACAGACAACTAATGGCCTGTAGCAAAAGCTAATTCTAACTTTAAGTGGTTACACAAGAACACAGAGCTAACATTTGAGATAACTGCTTAGAACACTAAAGCAGCTGCAGATTTCATATTCTATATTTCTAAACAAGTTGGAAGTAGAAAGAAGTGAGACAATTGCATGCACAAAACAAAAATAGTTATTGAAAGCATAATTCCATAAGCAACATTTCACCATCAAACTGTAACTGAGACACTGAGTATCCAGAAAGACAAACTGGTGAAGACTTGTGTTGAGGAACAACCACAGTTAACTGCAGGGTGACAAAAAACCCTTAAAAAGTTTTTTGAATTTGTACAGTGTCCTAAAGCAACCTAAATCAACCATTTGATTTGTTATCCTCATACTACCAGTGGCAAAACAATTCAAGGACAAACAGAAAAAGGAAATGCAAGCTGAGAATTTTTCATTCTTAAGACACACAACCTCCCAAACATAATTTATTGATGTATGTTGCTAAAATATCTACTGAAGTCAACAATATGAAAGTTAAAAAAAATTAGAATGTTTTATATTTTTGACAAGTGGTCCTTCAAGCAAACACCCCATCTTGCCACATTCTCATGCAAAGTTTTCTAGTTCAGTAACTATGTATCTGGCTCAATTATATATAAACTTACTTGAAATGACATCAACATACTAAAAACCACCCTGTAATAGTCAAAACACTAAAAGCCGCTGGTTATCACAGTTACCCTCAACCATATGTTGAAGAAAGATGGAAGAAAACTTTAGTATTGCTACTGAACCAGAATAAAAGTCTGATCAGTGAGCATACAAACTTCCAGGAAGCCTATCCATCCACCTAAGCTGAAAATGTGAAAAATCTGGCAACTTCCTCCTCAATATGAGTGAGGGTTCACAAAAAAATAATACTGGGGGCAGGATGACAGGTGACCCCAAGATCAGCCAAGCAGCACAGCTAGTATGACAATTAAGCACATCTACCTGTATCCTAAAAGATGTCATACCCTTGTTTGCTCAAAAGGTAAACAAACTTTAAAAGACTGATTAATAACCTAGCCAGAATGTGAACTCTAACTTGTAATGAAGCATTCTACATTGTTTTAGGCCATCAAGATAAAGACTGTCAATTTATTGGAGCAGGATTGAATCCATCAGTCTTACAACTCATCAGCTGAGAGAGGTGCTTAAGGAAGGTGACTCAGGGACCACTTCAGTCAGAGATGATACCTTTATATTTACTAGTTCTCAACTAGATTTTGTTTACTAGTTTGTTCATTTTTTTGAAACCATCAGCTTTTAGCATCCTGCATCCTGTGCTATGGCATTTCACAGCTTCAATTAACACCACATTTAATTTGAGCCTACTATGAGATGATCTATCAGTTCTTGGAGTAAATACTTTCTAGTCATTCTGCTAACTTTTTCATATACTGCCAACTACACAGACTTAGATGATATATCTCATCCTTTTCTTGTCAAGGTTAAATAATCATTCCTTCTTCACACAGATGCAATTCCATGTGTTGGATCACTATTAGCACCTTTCCCTGCTTCCATTTGTGTTTTGACATTCCTCTGATGAGGAAAAAGAAGAGGCAAAATTATACCCACTGTTGGTGTTCTGCAAGAACATCAAGATGCCACCTTTACAAGAAACTGTCAGCCCTGATCCTGCCACTCTCTACAAAGTTTAAATTATTTCTCTCCCTCCTAATTCATCACCTTGAAAGGTTCTTCTGCACCCCTTCTCAGGTAGCCCTTAAGGTGTTTCACACCATCAGCAAACTTCATCAGGCTTCATCCACTGCTTTTTAGACATTAGCCGGCACAAACTCCTGCAGGGCTTTCCTGGTGAACTCCATTTTTCACAAAAATTGAATGTTTTTTCCTCATCTTGCAATTAGTTAATTATTTAATAGGGGACACACATCACTCACTTAGCTTCTTTCAGGATCTTTGATAAAAGAAATTTACTTCATGTTTCTGGAAATCTCAAGAGGCTGTATCAAACAGCTTTCTCTTGTGCACAAACTTCTGGACATTCACATGCTCAGGACTCACACAATCACTGAGAGATGACATATCTGTAAGCAGACGATGGCTAAAGAGAGACCAGATAATCCAAAAAGGAAGCCCTTCATCTACGATACAACAGATATATCTTCAATTTTGGCATTTCAACTTCTTTGGATCTATTTCTCTAGACAGAATAATCTCCTCTTCCATCACAGAGCTATTGATTCAACAACTGAATGATAGAATTGGTTTGGTTCTTAGCTGTGTTGAATAAGCTGCCAGATCTGGAGGGAGAAACTACAGAATTAACATTTCAGACAAGCCTAGGAGTAGGGGTAAGGCGAAATTCTGCATCACATACCAGGTTAAAAGAGTTTCCAGGAAAAAAAAAACAGAAAATAGAAATACAAACAAACACCCAGAACTTAACAAAACAAACCAAAAAACTCAAGAACCTCAAAACCAAACAACAACAACAAACAAACAAAAACAAAACAAAACAAAAAAAACAGGAAAAAAAGAAAAAAAGAAGAAAAAACCCAGTAAACTCTCAAGTAAAGAAATCTGGTTGCAGTAGAAATACCAAGTAATTATTTGCTACAGAAACAAAACTTCTATTCTTAAATACTGGCAAATTTACTATAAAAAACTGCTGACATTCAAAGACTGCTATTATTCAAAAAGAAAATTTACAGCCAGAAACCAATTCCCTACAACTTGAAATAACTCAAGTAACATAACAGAGCTGAAGTCTAAACATAAAAAGGCTTCTGGATCATTTTGGTCTTTTGTTGGTTTTTTTTTGTTGGTTTTTTTTGGTTTTGGTTTTGTTTTTTTTTTGCCTGATAGCATTTCTAAAGTAAGGAGAAAAAGAAGGCAGAGAAATGTTGATAATAAAGTATCTGTACTCAACTTCAAAAGAGATTATACATACAGTGCTCAAAAATGGTTGGCAAGTACTTACAGAGGCAAAGGAAAAGCTTAGAAAAGGCATAAGACAGTTTCGAAAGATCACATATTTACTATTTTGTTATTAAGACTACAGGATTAAAGGCCACGATTGAATCTAGTCTGCATTTGATCAAACTTGTAATGAAACCCATACACCTCAAAATTATTTCATGTGAAATACCAGAATGGTATTCAGAGCTACCTTAATGTACCATTAACATTTTAAGTATCCCTTAAATAACTTAACATACATTCTCAAAATATTTCACAAAGTTTAATATTTCCAAATTCCCAGTTTTAGGCTTGCAGCACTCACTTGCTCACTCTGTAAGCACGACAATATCTGTAAATACACTAAAAATTTTAACTTGTTGTTCTTTATTAAATAAATTCGTTGTTTTGCAGAGAAATAATGGACAGTGACCTAACCAACATTTCAGTCACAACTGCACAAGCAATAAGCCAAGTATTAGGCAATGGTTCAACCTAGCCTCATTACTTCAGATTAGTTAACAGGATTCTGTAAGATATTTGCATATGCTACCTGGACATACTCTTAACCTGGTAAGATTTCTATGTGGTTTATATTTCTAAACTGAAGTAGAGAAAAACCAAAGTAAGTTCTTCAAAAAGTTGTTTAGTACTGGCAATCAAGGAAAATAAGGCCCAAAGCACTGCAAACAAAGACACTTCTCTTTTTGGGATCTACAGGCTACTTTCAGATACAACTGAAAAGATCCTGAGTCCTGAATAGATTTATAAAATGAGCCCAAACTCATTTCTGCTGTAATTAAAAAGGGAAAACAGCATTTATGGAGCAAACCATGAGAACAGCAAAGAATAGAAAAACCAACATGGAGACTAGAAAGAGCTCAAAAGCAAGAAAAATTTTAGATGTTTCTCACCTTCCAACACAAGAGAACTGGAAAAATTAAAGCTGCAAGGGAGTAGATTATATCAACCCTTCATATCTTATTTCACTTCATTACAGGCTACAGGCAAAGCTACCACACAAAGGTCAAGGTTCTTTTCACCTTTCACAGCAGGTTAGGCAATACCGGTATAAGCAGCTCCCAGATAAACTAGTATTGGAGAGAGCAGAGGGCCTAGTCCCCAAAATGAGTGACTGACAGTAGAGACTACCATCAGCATCAAATACTGAACACTACGTTATGGTAAAGAAAGTAGAATGACACACGAAATAAATACCCTTTTTGATCTTGTCACTACCCAAGTTTCAAAACTGAGGGGCAAGAGTCAAAACAATCCTACCAGAAGACAGAAATCATACTACAGCTTTGCTGCTGTTGTGACATGGGCCATGAAGTATATCTGCATACTTGTCACTAAAGGGAAAAAGAGATAATAGCTTTTTTAGCACAAAACTGACAATTTCAGACCTTAAAGAGAAATCTTACCTCACTGAGAATTCTCACTTTTCATTTGAAACAGAAAAACTATTACTACAGTAAGAAAAACCCCTTTCCAGATGATGAGGTGGTATCAATATAGTACATGTGGAAAAAGTCTGCAGAGGAAATGCATATGTGATTATTCAAATCAAAGGAGTACTATGCAAACAAAAGGAAGGTATGACTTCTACATTTCCATATGTCTTTTATTTATGGTGGGTTTGTTTATGTTTCTAAGAAACTACTATTTAGACTTCGTCTTTCCTGCAACTCAGAAAGCACTCAGGAAGCAACCACCAATGTGGCCAGAGGCTCTCATACAGTCCTATAAACATCTAGACTGGATGTTTATATGGAGACCTCTGGAGATCACTTAATCCAGTGTTCTGTTGTAGGCAGAGTCAGATTAGGTTATCCAGGGTCTCGTCAGGCTAAGTCAGTTTCCATACGTGGAAGGATAACACCACATAAAGACTGTCTGTATAAATATAGGACAACCTGGATGAAAAAGCTCTAGTAATGTTTTCAGCTGAACAACCTCTGAAACTCAGATGCAGTTTTTCCTTCTCTTCTTTCCTTAGGAAAGGAAATAAAACATCATCTTATCATAAATTTTGCGTATGCTAAAAACCAACCACTGTTCTGTCATACACAGAAGATGGGAGGTTGGCATTTACAATCAAAACTGTTTCCGACGTAGACAACTGTAGCTTCCTTCCTATGAAAACGCATGGGGCACTGAAAAAATATTTCACCCCAAATGAGAGCATTCTGAATAAAAAAAAATAACAAAATTGTCATTTGGTTGAATAAAGAAGCCTTCAGTACCTAAACAGCTTAAAAATGTCATTGAACAAATCAGGTCATTTCTAAATTGAAGCTGACATACCAAAAACTCTGAAGTATCGCACTATATGAAGGGAATTCAGCATATTTGTACACTGGCTAGTTGATGACACCTGCCTTCTCAGAAATACTTGGTAAAGCTCTGCAGTGACATGAATTAAAATGTGTCTTTACAAACTTATCTTTCACCCAAGTGAACTACACTTAATTGCTTGCACTCATCTAAAAGAAATTCATTTTTGACTTGAGCCCCTGACCAATTTTGTTTGAAACACTGCTAACCTTTCAGCAATCATGTCAGAGATACTAGCAGTATCAGCAGTACTAGTGAGACAAAGCAGTATCATTAACAACTGTTCTGGATAAAAGCAAACTCTGAAGCAAAGTATGCTAGCCACAGAAGTGATTGTAGTGCAATATAAAAAAGCAGTTTATATGTTTAAGTGTTCCACCTTATTTGGCCAAACTCAAAAGAATCTGAGAAAAAGAACCTACTCCTGCAAGTCGTTTTACAAGTTTTGACTGTGGTATTACAGCACTGACAGTAAGGTTTCATTTCCTAGTTGTCTCCATAGCAACAAACATATTCCCATTTAGACCACTCATCTTTAGAGGAGGTTTTCTCAGACACACTAGAAGCCAGCCAGTGCAGCGGAGGGACTGGTGCTTACTGGCTTACTATACTTTGGAATCAAAACACGACCCTTTTGGGGAAAAAGGAAAGCATCTCAAAAGTTAAATGAAAGAGTTCTTCTGACCTACAAAACAGGAAGTTTCTTCTGTCTTCACTGGTGACCTAGTGAACCTAGCAACTCAGCATGAATTGAACTTATCTCAAAGTAACAACACAGAACATAGTCCCATCCTCTCTTTGGGAAGTTACCAAGCAATTTCTGCCCCCTCTATTCATCTGGACATGCATGTTAACATCTGCTTTTCTGCTTATTTCTAGTGGGCAGCATTGCTTCATACACTGCTCTGCTCCCTCAAGTGAAATTTCAAGCTGCTGTCAGCAGAGTACAAGAATGATTACCTTGGAAAAAGATGGATGATGATGATCCTGAAAAGCACGCAGACCTGTGCCAGGAGCTTAATCAGTCCCTGAACTACCTGGAAATTCTCCAGTTAATTACGCAGTACTTAAATAGAACTGGTAATCACACCAAACACGTTTCAAAAATGAAAATACCAGGAAACTTTAACAGCAGCAAATTTGCCTAGAAGGCTGTAATTTGCTCAAAATACTTTTAGTGCTCTTGGCACCTCCTGCTTTTGGGAGTTCTACTTAAAACCTAGTTACAGCTTTCCAAGCTGAACAAAGGTGGAAAAAGTGGCCAGAGAAAAAGCTGAAGACATCATGCAGACAAATTAATCCCTTTCAGAATTGTTTGAACATGAAAGAAGACTTGTTGTTAAGAAAGTCTTGCACATGTTCAAATCTATCAGGGCAGGAGTCCTCTAAGATGGTAGAATGTGCCTATTAAGAGTTATAAGCTAGCTGGGTCTCAAGTTACATCAACTCAAAAGAAAAGCCATCAACCTAATCTAGCAGAGTCATGCTCCAGAAAATTGGAAGTGGAAAGGAGGTATTTACAGTATTCTGAGTAGAATGATTTCATTTCCCACTTCTGACTCAATCATAAACTTTATCAAAAAAGAACACTTCTACTTCACAATATATAAGCTTTTGGTAGATTCAATGCAAAAAATCCCATTATCCCATTTCTGAACTATAGGTAGCAAGAAATTCTTCTGATTTAACGTGATTCTCAAAGGCACATCTTTGTTAAGCAAAGCTACAGAAAAATTCCCACTTTTAAACATGTAAGTACTGTAAAACTACTAACAGAACAATTAACAATCACTTGAAAGGACAGCCAAGGAACACAAAGCTGGAAAAAGTGCCGCAAAGCAGTTGTTTTCCAAGATTCAAAATTCCCACAGAGATCCAATAGTCACACAACACATTGCCTCTTCACAACTGTGGCAAACACTCTGAATGCCAGCTTGTTCTGTACTAAAAACTGCATGCCTCCTAACTAGCTCCAGGGTACTTCTTCAGAAAAGGAGAGCTGTTAAGGAAAGAATAAGCTACACTAAGTTTGTATTTTAGATGAAGTTTAACTTAAAATAACTCTCTGGTTTTATTCTAAAATAAGTTCTAAAGTTTTCAAACTGTACTGTATTCACTGGCCCATGAATCCTCATTCCAGGCACTAAAATATAAATATATTATTCTATTAGCTTCTCACTAATACATTTCCTGTGCAGGTAAGCAGGTATTGCCCAGATAGGACTGAGCAGTAGGGGAAGACATGGAAAGGAAGGAGGAGAAGAATCTGTGTAACTGGTTAGAAAATTAAAACCAAAGGCAAGTTAAGGGACATGATCATTTCCCCTCTACTCAGCACATATGAGGTCACACATGGAGTGCTGGGCCCAGGTCTGAGCTCCTCAGGAACAGAGATAAGAACAAATGGGAGAGTGTCCAGTGGAGGTCCATCAAGATAAGTAAGTGCTGAATCAAATAAAAAAGGCAAAGTCATTAAATTGAAATCCTAGCCCTAGACTCCTAAGAGCTCTGATAGGACTCAGAGAAGAAGCAAAGCATTATGAGAACCTGACCAAAACTAAGTTTCAAAGAAAAAAGCTTGCTGTTTTGTTATCATAGGTAACCTACGACTCACAATTTGTGGTAAGCCTCATGTGAGGCACATTTGATGAACAGGTTTAATTATCAAGACTGAAGGAATGTTCTCCTGCAGAAAGACGCACTGAGGTTGTACCGGAATGGATACATTAGCCAAAATACGTTCAGGTCCCAGCACATTTATGCACACATTTCATTTTTTGGTAAAAATTCTTGTACGCATGTCCATAATTAATTTTCTATTCTCTACCTCTAAAATGTATTACAGAAATCTACAAGTGTAACCAAATCTGTTCTAATAATCGAAAATCAAGACAACTAAATAAGCCTAGAACGGTCAGTACTATTCCTTAAAATTCAAAAACTAGCTTAGAGCTCCCCCACCTATATGGTGGTGGAAATTAAATAGCCTAAAGATCTACAAATATCCCACTAGCTGGGCACCAGGACTCTCAAGGAATCAAACACTCATTCTTTAACTTACTCCTAGGTGTCTGTGGTGTGGAGGGGCTGTCCTATTTTAAACCCTTTCCCACCCTTTGCTCTCCCCACACCTCTGACACAGCAGATAAGTACTTTTACGACCACATGAAGCTTAGCACATGCTATATGAAGGTTATCCTCAGAGGCTTTTAGACTGACAGCACAGCGCACATGACCTCCACTTGCGATGTGATCGCTTGCTCGTGACAGAGTTGCTCCATTCAGCTGGCTCATACCTGATTACTGGCGGCCATTATCAAGGTTCTCGGAGGCGCAGATTGGGGTTTACCACTTGGCATGGGCAATGCGGGCGCTAAACTGGCCATAAGCTGAGTCGGTGCTTGAAGACTGAACTGGTAAACATTAGGAGCTGTGCAAGGTGGTGTATCTGATTCCTTTTGGCAGAGAAAAAGGGGAAAAGAAAAGCAACTTTACAGAAAGTACAGTATATACAGACTATGCACGTGAAAATGCACCCAAATATCAACTCAAGTGAATACTGTAAAACAATGTTTTTTCAATAGTAAAAAAGAAATAAAAGCCTGCACTATGTTTATTTTACACATCTAGCAAAAGTTTAACTGAACCTCCATTAAGAAGACAATGTCAACAGGTCTATGGTAATCACAGGTCAGTTCCAGTCAGCACAAATCTAAAGTCAAAGTTATGTCTCTACCAAATTCAAATTAAAAGATGAGAATTAAGGCTGGGAAAAAACAGAACAATAACAGCAACACTGTAGGTGATGGAAGGGCAAGAGTTTCAGGTGTCATGACAGATTTGGTCCTCTGAACTGTGCTCTGCATTGTATTTATTTATATGGCAAAGTTACTCACTGTAATTGTTACATTCTTCTCCCACTCTACCCAGCAACAGCAAAGTTAGGGCTCCACCTACCAAGAAACAGCGAGATGCTCTGCCGGTCAAGACCACTATACATACACCAGTCACACACACCACTGCTCACAGGGAGTTCTGCTCCCCTCGCTTTCCATCTGAAATCTGAGAGATAGTTCTTCAGGAGAAGCAAGATGGATGCAGGATAACATAAAAAGATACTGCAATGGAACTGTTATCACTGATTACTATTCTTCTTCCTTCCAGCCTGATCACCAGCAGTTTCAGATGCATCCTAAGCAGACATACTGGTGATGCTAAGATATGCTGTGTGTCTGGAGCACTTAACAGCAACAAGGCAAGCATGGATTCAGGGGTTTACAGGAATTACTGAAGTCTGAAAACACCTGACTACACTTCAATTCTTAAACGACCAATTATTTTCTAAGTTGAGAAGGGTGGAAAGCAAGCTACAGCCATTTTAAAACAACTTTGAATGGTTTTACGTGATCTTGTAAAACTTACTTTTCAGCCATGACATAATAGCAGAAGTAGCTTTCCCTATATTTTACTGATGTTTTTTACCATGTTCTTAACTCCAAAGCATTCTGAACTTAAAAACAATGGGAAAACCTATTCTTTATCCCAAACCACTAGCGTTTTTTCCACTCCCAGCTGTCTGGTTCAAAATATAGCAAGAGATGAGGCTTGGCCAATTAGTAGTTTAGAAGTTACCACATTAAAAGGCATTATTGGCTCAGGTCATCATGGATCTTTACTGTTCAAGTAATTACTGAAGTATTCTATTGCTCTCTCTCTAAAGATTAATTGCCTGGAAGCAAAGACTCTTCACTTAAATCACACAAACTTTAAATAGATCTCCAGCGCTATTACTTGCCCTCACATGGCCTTGTTTTCTAAATTAGATTCTTGAGTTAGAGAACAGGCAGCTCAAGAACAGAAACAAGAAAATATTTTAAAGCTTTTCTTGGGGAAGAAGATTATTTGAGACTGACAACTGTGAACACTGAGCAGCCTAAGTAATGAGTTGCTACAAAGCAAAACTTGCATCTCAGATGAATTGAATACTCACAGTAGAGAGTTCTCAATAAAAACAATTTGTTAGAACAACCAGTCTTTTATTGGTCTGTGTAAAGTTGCACTTACTAAAAGATAAGTTCTAGAAAGGAAGGAGCTGCTCTCCTATTAGTTCAACTAGTGACAAAAGTTACAGTATGCCTTTGTGAAGCAGATAACTGCATCATGAAGTCACTAGAGACAGATCATACTTGTAAAAAAAGAAAAAACTGTGCAGAAAATTCTTATTTACAAGATCAGATGTTTACTCTTTAGTAAATATGTTCATCACAATGGGAAACTACATGCTGTAGCACTGGCCAAAAATTAAGCTTAGCTGATGCCTGGATCAGATGGCATTTTTCTCCTTTGCCCAATCCTACAGTATCAGCAACATGGGAACAGTCTAAGCACGCTCACAAGTACCCATGAGCTAGCAGATGAGATGGCAAAACAGATCTTATTGTCCAGCCAAACCAATGTGCAAATCTACTGCAATGCAGCCTTCACAAACCTGACCAAAAAACAATTTTAGTGTCTCCATTCAAAGGATCTCCCCTTTCTCTTCTGTGTAGATACAATTAGATCCCAGAATGTTCACATACCTAATCCAGATGGGACACTTCTCATTTATGAGATTTCTAAGAAGTTTTTGAACAACAGAAAGTTAACTCCATTAGGAAAAGAGTAGCAAATATAAGATGAAAGAGTGTCATGTCATTTAACTGAGACTAGATTTCATCACAAACAAAGCTTGTGTTGCTTTAATTTTGTAATATTTATATTCTTCTGCCTCAAGTGTTATTTACTGAAACATGTCTCATACAAGCAGATTGTATCTTTCTTTGAAGGCAATCCTGGATTTCTAATGCATTACCCTTCTTAAACTGAAAGATTAACCTCTGATCATAAAATTGAGCCCCATATGAACAAACCTGATTTTCCATAAGCACTGCCTACACTGAAGGATTAAATCTTTCTTGGTCTTCTGGACCAGATTCTGAAGTGTAGCATGCAAACTTGAAGCACTACAGAAGTTCAAATGACCTACAAGTAAATACATGGAGGTAACACTCTCAACACTTTAGGTACACATCTGGAAGACAAAAGCTCTGACAACTACTAGGGTGAGGGCTACAGAGGTAACATTAAAAAAGATAAATGTTCACTTAAGAGGTAAAATCCCTCAATTGATTTTAGCAGAAAATGTAGGGATAAAGCTACAAGACTACACTAAGAGCCAGGCTAAGTTCCTGATCTCTTGAATGGTACTACTTTAAATGCCCATCAGAGTACCTCATCCTGTAAGGAAAATATCTTCTAAAGATATGCTTTTGGAAACCAAGAAAGACTACCAGATGCAGGTTTATCCTGCTGCAAAGTTTCCATTTTGAAACATGCTCTTTTAACCAGTTTCAATTTCCTGATCGAGAACTTAGTACCTGGAGGAAGATTTCTACTACTCATAGCCCTGATGACTCTAATTACTGAGGACTCTAATGCTGGGGGAAAAAAGTATGGAAGATACCTAGAAACTCAAGTGTTACTGATGAACTTCTGCGTAGACAGAAACAATGAAACACTGCAGTCATATGAAAGATGAAGAACTGAAGCAATCTTAAAATTCAGACTTTTCTTCCTGACATAGGATGAGAACAAAATAAAATCCTTTACTCTTCTGCAAAACTAATCTCCCATTATAAAGAAACCAAGGACCTTATCACCAAGAGAATATTTACTTGTCAAAAACTCATTACTAACTAGGTCTGGCGATAAGAGCTTATTTCAATTCCATTAATAACTCAAGGCTAAAGATACCTGGTAAACTTGTTAGTTAATAACAGCTACCATTTTAGAGCTTTCCATTTCCAAGACAGTATGCTTTCTTAAAAGCTGAAGTTGTCTAAGATTAATGCAAGACCCCAGTCTAAGTCTGGCTCAATGCTAAAGGAGTCTAACTATCCTAAAGTCAGTATTCAGAAATAAAAACTTAAACAATAGAATGCAAGTTTCTTGATAATGTGATGGATTTGGATTTTCACACCCCTCTCTCTAAGAATGAACTACAGAAGTCTTGGCAAAAAGATACTTATTGTTTCCACTCTCAACATTTCTTCCACTAATTAAACAATCTTCTTCCTCTTTCCCACAACATTCAGGAGCTGGAAGCTGTAAGAGAATAATGACCATTCCAGTAAAAATTGTGTTCCATCTTTGAAAGCAAAGAACTGAAAACTGTTGTTTATAGTTAACAGTTTACACTGTACACTTTCAAGTGTTTCTCTCCTTTCTTACAATTACAGTGACTTAACAGAGGACTGCTGCCAGTCTTACTCATTCTGCCTCTTTTCGCATTCTCCATTTCTCCATTACAACTGCATTAGCATCTGACATTACTATGAGCTAATTCACAGAGGTGAACCACAGAAACAGTAATCCCCTTCTTACTAGTTTTACTTTCTGAAACAGTTCACCACAGGATTAGGTGAACATCAGAGCAGACAAGCAGGAGCAGCTAATGAAAGGAAATTTAGCTTGCAAATACATCCTACTACTGAATTGGCTTAGTAATGTGTAAAACCACACTCTTTTGAACATAAAGCAACACCAGAGGACTTCAGAAATTTCAGTTTGAGGCCATGCACAGCAGAAGAACTTCAATGCATGCTCTCACTTGAATGGCTTTAGCCCAAGCGTACTTAACTCTGCTTGATAAACCACCATATTTCCAAGGTGACTTTACAATCAACCCCCACCCTCAGCCTGTTTCTTCCACAGTGTGCCATTTCCCTTCTTGGTAGGTGGAGCCATAACTTCAGCTATGGTGTAAATAAATTAGAATTGAGATAAACAAAATTTCTGCTTTTATGGAAGGTCACAAAATAATTTGCAGTTGCTCCACTTCCACTGGCCAGCCTATAAACAATAAAAGTCTTGAGTTAAGGTGAAATTGGTTGGTTTTTCTGCCTTTCATTGCAAAAAGAAAATATCTTGGTCATTGTGATTACAGAAGGGGAAAAGTGAAAGAACATAGGATACACAAACAAACTGAAAAAATATGCATCCTCCAAATGTATTAGTTTGTTTTACAGAAAGACAACTGAAAATGTTATCTAATTAGTATCTATCAGATTAAATACAAGCACAGTACCCCTTCAACTTCACCTCATTATATCCTGAGAGGCCTGACTGCAAGCTTATTCCATGTTTTATCAATACTCATTGTATTTCAGAGAAGCAATCTTAAATAAAAAAGGTCCCAAAAGTGCATCATTTAAAACTTCCTTTGCTGCCCCAATACTTTCACGTCACAGGCTGTCAACTGATCTGTTTTGTAAACAATATATAAATATTTCCAGTTTGATTTTCAAGTTGTGCACTAAGTTATAGGATTCATTATGAAAGCTGAACATGGACCGTACTAGACTATAAATACTGAACTTAGGTTTTCTTCCATCCTAAAATGGCTTAGGTACCTCTGTGGGGTTTTTTTTCACAGGAGGATATGTTAAGATATGGCAAGATGACAACTTGGACTTTGGCATCAGAAACTACACTAAAGTCGACTCTCACACAATTATGTGCTTCTCTCCTTACTTCACTGACCTCACAGCAGTGAAATCCCATTTTACTTGCTGAATTACAAATTCCTTCTGTATCCTCTGCTGCTTAGAATAACTTGTTATTAAATAAAATCACTTTAGAGTTTTGTGTTCAAAATTGTGCCTCCTGCAGCTTTGCAGAAATGTAGTTCAAGTGGATATGGAGAAGAGACTGCTCAAGGAACTGATACAGAAGAACTGAAGGAGAGTATGAGACAGTACAAAACACCACACTGTCAGAGATACAGGTTAAAAAACCTCAAAAACAAATGTGGGGCCATACAGTGAAAGAGGAAAATAGGCAAAAGCAGCACTGGAAAAATTTGTTGCCCTCTGGTCCACAGGAAGTGTTAGTAATCTGCATAGCAAGAGTAAGAAAAAAGAGTGGTGTTTTAAAGGATTTGGGGGCTTAAGCTCTTAAATGGCCCAAATCAAATGCTAATTAAATGCTTTTCCCCAGTAACATCAGGCTGTCCATGTCTCTGCACTCAGGACAGCACACTACTTTATTTGGAGATGAGCTATCTGCAAGTCAGCACTTACATCTCTCTGAAGACTAAACATTAAGACGCTTTTTAAAGAACTTGCCTCTATTTGTTCAGGATGGGGTGCAGCTTAAGACAAAACCTGCATTATTCTACATAAAGATGATCAACTATTCATACACGTTTGAACAGTTACTTTAGTTGGGACATGAGAATATTCAGGCATGTAGAAAAAAAGAAGAGAAAAACGTATGTAGCTCCTGCTCTCAGGCTGTAGAATTTTATTAGGCAACCTCCTTTTGCCCCCAGTCCTTATACACACAGTTTCAACTGCAACTCTACAAATTCATCAGTCATTAAGATGGATTTAACAAGACTACAAGAAGAGCTGATACATATTCTGAAGCGTCTATACCTCTACTGTAGATAAGCATGCCTTATGCCTGCAAATTTAATCATTTTTTTAAAAAAAGCACAACATCTATCCAGACAAGATATGTCATATACTCTATCACCTCTTTCTGTGAATATGGAAGCACAATAGTTCCTGCCATTAAGCTGAAATTTAGTCTGGCTAATAGGAAGGAAGGTGAGATAGCTGATAACTTCATTAAGCATGTTGAGTTCAAGTACTAAGCCACAATTACTGCAAAGCAAGTAATAGTTCCAAAAATCAGTGTGGATCTTGTCTGCTTTCAGCAGAACTGTAAGAATAATGAGTGTTATTCTTATCAGTCATGTTTATATATTAGTCTCTGAATGTAAGCATCCAGTCAAGGTACTGAATACATAATACTTCAATACAGTGAAAAGACACATTCACAAAACACTAAAGGTTCTGCTCAGCATATTCTCTAGCTGATGGGGCTGAACAGTGGGCAGATCAAGCACTGACATTCTGATGAAAGGTTTTTGTAACCCTACAAGGGTTACAGTTAAAATTTCAAGAACAGTCTGAAAGAAGATATTATAAGTGCTAAAAAGTTAAAAAGAGGCAGCGATTGGGTCATCTCTAAAGCTAGACTAGAAGGGTACCTTGTTCACTTAAACTTCAACTACCTTGGCATGACTGCATGGTCTAGAGAACCCAGAAGTCTTCATGAAATTATCTCATCATAGAAGCCCACACAACATTAACACCAGAAACACTGAGATAAAGTGTATGAAATTTGGAAAGACAACTTGGAGATTCTGTGATGGACTAGATATGACATTATATATCCATAAGGTAACAGAAAACAGTTTTAAGAATTTCTTATGAGCCATTTTATCTGCTACTGATACGAAGGCATCACTGTCACATAAAATGTTAAACTTTATTTGGCATAACATCATAAAAACTGCAGAGCATACTTAGCATCAGAAATCAAACCAGGACAAAACATACTGCAAAAACATACCTAGGATTATTTCTTACTTGGCAAAGACTGTTGATCAGGCAACAGATATTCTCTAGCACTATTCTAGGACTTCCTGAGCTAATGAAAAATATTTTTCCACAATGCTTAAGGAACAAGAAATTCTCGTCACCAGTTACAGAGTGCAGGTCCAGAATGAAGAAAAAAAAAAGCACCCAGTGATAAAAAGAAAACCAACCAACCAAAAAAGAATAGCATTTTGAAGAGGAATTTGGTCACTGCTTGATTGTGAGACTGACATCTGCAACTAGCCAGAACAAGTAGAGAGCTGGGGGTGAACAGAGCTCATCCCGTCTGGTTTCAGATTCTCATAGCAATCACTTAACTGAGTATGAAGGTGAGATTTTGTAATGCCAGAGGCTTGTCTTCTGTGTGGAACAGTTTGACTCTTGCTTCCACACAATAAAAATGTACACGCTTTGCACTGTCCTTGTTGGCAAAGACATTTATAAAGCATCTTCCATTATTCACTTCAACATTTGTTGGACCATGTGGGAATGCATCGTATTGTATAACTTACCTGTTTGCAGGAGTGAGGAATATACACTGCTTTTTTTCAGGGCAGCATAGGGTATTTGAAATCAGCAGAAAGCTTCATTGAGAGAAGACTTACTACATAGATCAGTTTGATAATTAATATAATTGAGAAAAATGTATTTGAACAGTAAAATACATTCTGATAACCAGATTCTTCGTATCCGTAAGGTTTTTTAACATGTGTTCTTTAGTTTCTCCTGATCACTAATATTTACATTCTTCACAGAGCTGAGGTAACAAGACAGGAATTTTAATACTTAGTATTTTGGAAAGAACTGTATTAGAAGTACTGGTGAGTGAGCCAGAGCTCTGTATTGACATGTTCAGTAATACAACCCTATAAACTGAACAGCTCTCCCACTAATACTAACAGTGACACCCAAAGACAGGCTTCTCTTGCACAAAGCCTTTGATTCAAAATCTACTGGCCCTTTGAAAAGCTGTCCTTTGTGATTAAGATTTTGCAGTTGGCTAGGACATCTACTAAAGACAGCATGGCTAGAATTTCATTGGCCAGATAGTGCCAGACTACGACATTTTGTAAACAGCTTTGCTAACTTGGGAAATCCATAAAAGGATACCTTTTGTTCGAATTATAATTTGGTCTCATTAGATCCAGTTCTTAATTTGGGCTGTGTAGACAGTGGCCCAGAAGCATGTGCTGCTGCAGGCTAGTCCTAGATGTGCAAAGATGAAAGCAAACATCCTCCTGAGTTTCAGACGGTATGCTGAGGAAAAGCACATGAATCTAAAATATAGGGGGGAAAAAGAGAAGACTGTCCTTGAAGGAGGCAGTTCTCTTGTTCCTCAGTGGTACTCAAGTTCTCGCCTTCAAAACGTTGCTACCAGCATGGAGGACTCAGGGTAGTAAATGTAAGCTCTTATATCCCTCCACTTCCATTTTTCTGAGGATATACAGACATTGAGAGGCTGGCTTCTAACTGCTAGGTCTGGTTTATGCCAATCAGGTCTCAAGAAAAAAATGCTCCCTGACATTGTTTTAGACCTGTTCTGCTGCCAAGATAAACCTATAACCACTGCCTTAGATGACAGACCCATAAGTCCAAGACAACAGAACCCTTATCTATTCAGCTGCTGAGTCACATTTACAGGTTGTTAATGCAAAACCTGTAATGCTGGTTCTGAGAACTCCAAGGAAGCAAATCTTTAAAAATCATACAGCATGCTGTATTGCAACCAACTATTAAACTATAGGGTTTCATAAAAATTCTAGGATTCCTACAAGCAATACTGCACTGCTCTGATAATGCCTGCACACTCAATTTATACTGCTAATATTGCCTCCAGGACATGTTGACAAATATATACAAGGCTTCCAGACTTATCACAAGTGAACAGTGATGTGATGAATTTAGAATAAAACTATTTCTGTGCTGGAGTGGATGGCTGGAGAGGGGCAATGTGACAAAGTAACGCCACAAGTTTCCAAGCCTATTTCCTCTACCTCAACACAAGTAAGCTGAATTCTATTACATTGGTAGGTAGAACTCAGAAAGGACCAGATGCAGTTGATCACTATCACCTGCGCAACTTTAGTAGTAAATAGAAAAGCAAATACACTAACTAGTCCCTCCAATTTAACAGCTAGGATCTTGTACCTCATAAATAGCAAAAGATATTCTGCAATCATGAAAAATACACCTCCTGAAACAATGTCTCAATGTAGACTTTTTGTGCTTAAGGTTAATAGTGACATAGGGAATAATATCTTGCTATTAAAATAAAGCATTAATTATTGGGAAGAGGTCAGCAAGCTATAACTCAAGGGTCTCCTTGTCTCCTGCATTTTCCTTATACCTTGCTTTCAGTCTTCCAGTATCAGAGAAGTTCAGATGATTTAACCTTAAATAAATACAGAATTCTTCCTGAAAAATGATCCTTCCACAAGATAGAGGTAACACTACATATAATTCTAAAGTGATGAGATACACCATATTCATAATTACCTTTTTCTGAAGCTCATAGCAAAGCTCACCACATCATGCCTATTAGTACTGCACCAGAAGTTTTGGCACAAATACCAAGTTCCTCTTGCTGCAACCTGGGCATAGCATGATGCCAGATCATAGCATGGATCACCAGACTATAGCAGAATAGGTTTCTCTTTCTGAATCAGATGCAGCTCAGGACTGCTCAGCCAGAACTTGCTCTTCCTCACATGCCCAAGTTAAGAGTAGGATGAATTCATCAGTTATTTTGTCAGAAACCTGCTATTCCCTTCCAAATTAAGGTAACATGGTGTATCAGTCTGCTAAGGACATCATGCCAATATATGACCAGGCCTTAAACTAGAGACTATCACAAGGATATGGACGTGGTTTTTTTATGTTGTTAGGAAAGGATGCATTTCCATTTACTTTGTGAATGCCCAAGCTGATTTCAGGTCTGTCTTGTTGACAGCTTCCTTTTCACTTTTCATTAATTTCTCTGGCATCAGGCAATGAAGTTTCACCTTCAACATCAGGCAAACCAGGACTAAGGGGAGTTCATAACTACTCACTATCCATGATTGTGCACTCCCACTGTAATATGCATGCATTTTTTTCATAAAATTTATTACAGCAAAATCTTTCCCACCAACATACTTAAATGAGGAGCATGGCTAGTAGTATTATTGGTAAGCATCATGCTGTTCTTTGTTCATTAGCCAGATGGTACAATTAAAACATTTGTCCTCTTTACTGAAGGTAGCATGAAAAGGCAATTCAACGCAAAGAAGTAATTACAGAAAGTAACTAGAACATATAAAGGCAGTGCTTATCCCTCAAAAGTTATTAAATTTTTATTGAATACAACTCTTAATTTTTAATTCCATATTTGACTAGTTTTTGAAAGCAGTCAAGAAACAGGTATTTGGACCTCTCTTGGCATCATCCAGTTATTGTACTTGACTGCATATTACATCTGGTTCCATCAATGCCTCCACCTATGACAAAATGCTTCAAAAGATTTACAATGAGCTGCTCATGCCTTGCAATGCTGTGCTTTGTCATCTGCACTGCTCCATTCCACACCGATTTAACTTTATATCAAAACAAAACCACCTGGCAGAACCTTAAAGAACCAGTCAACATACCTTAAGAGACTGCAGCCTCCTCTTTCAGGAAGTTTTAATAAAGCTCAGCAATTACTTTCAAAAAAGGAAGCTGACAACAAGACTTTATGCGAGTGCTCTGTTACCATTAAAACATTAACTGGCTGCTTGACTGAAAATAAGGAATATTATTCACCTTCACAGTACAATATAATATTCATGTTCAATTTCAGATATGGGGAAAAAGGATCAGAATTTGACAATGGAAGATTTTGCTTAATGGAAGGATTTATGAAGACACTTCTATTCTTCTACTTAATTAGCGACTGTTAAATTGGGTTGTTATATTTCACTATATTTAACTACTACCACAAAGGGTACCAAAGATTTAGGATGGAAATAAGATCCATTTAATTTAATGAAAAAAATATTTGACTTCAGTAATTTCTCTGAGCAGGGACCTTACTGATTTGCTGTAGCAGCTTAGCGATAGTATCACATTAACTGCTGTTGTATCAACTGAGGCTTTGAAGAGTATGATAAATTCTGCTACTTACTAGTGTAACCCAATAAAAGAAAAAGCTTACAATGTCACTGCTGGAGAGTGATGACACAGAAGAGGCTGATGAACCAGAAGATAACTGTTGTGTACTGGCCAATGACAATGCCAAGTGTTGATTGTAAGATGGTTCAGAGTCTCTGTTCTGCTGCTGTTCTCCATTGCAGAGAGTTATCTGGTCTCTTATTTTCAACCTATTATCTGTTAACAGAAAACATAAGTATCATTTAAGAGCACAGAATACAAACACATGGGCCTTGAAGTCTAAGAAGAGCTGCAGTTTAATAAGCTAATTGAAAAACAGGTTCAGAGAAAACTAATATTGGGTTAGAAAGTTACAGGTTCCTTTTATTTTTTTCCTATATATCTGAACGATTAATTTCAAGGCACAAGTATTTTGAATTACATCAAATTCAAGAAAAAATTTGAAGTTGGTTTCCTGCTATACCTACCAAGTTCAGGTGATAAATTAATTTTGCTCCCCCACTTCTTTTTAATCCAGGCCCTGTAGTCAATCACTTCTTGGGTCACTTTGATGATTCTACCTAATGTGCTAAAAAAATTTTTCAATTAAGTATTAAACAAAGACTTTTGGTTACATATTTGCAAGCATTTTAACAAGCTACCAAATTACGCTAAAACTCAGTTTAAGATATCCCTAACCAAAGAATCCTTTTAAATCTTTTCTTTAGCACACCATTTAATCTTCTGACACACCATAGTTTTTATATTCATGTATTATTTTTCTTCTACCGTACTAACATGCAAGCAGTGACACATTGGTAAGATTTTTACTCTGTATTTCTAAATGGAGTGCATATTAACTATCAAGAATGTACATGCCCATAACAGTGTACTTGATAAAAGCAATTTACAGTTCTTGCATTTCTCCATATAGAAAGTTTTCCCACAGAATCTGGATTATAAACAGGTACAGGATGCACGGAAGACACGAACATCCCAGCACCGCAACTGACTGGAGACAGAGACCTTCACTAACCCTTGTTTACAGATTTACAAGACAACTTAAAAAGTGTTAAGGACCCCACAATTATAAAGGAAGTACCATGGATCGTGATGTAGTGGAACAAGAAACAGACTGGCTCCAAAACAAGTTAGAATTTTAAAAAACTCATAACAGTAAGAGGCTCAGAGAAAAAGCTTACCTGGTCCTGCTGAACAGTGACCAGTTATCAACAAAGTAGTGTTTTTCCAACATGCTTCCCCAACACTCAGCTATTTGAATTGTACTTCTTGAGCAGGAGTGAGTAGTCTTCTTGTTTGAGAGACAAACTTTCAAGCTTTCTTTTCAGCAGAGACTAGTCACCGAGACACTAACTATAAACTCCATGCTCAAGATGCATGAAGAAATGACTATTGTATAAAAACTGGCTGTGCAAAGTTACCACTTTGGAGTGGGTAATGTTATTTTAATTTTTTTAATCTTCAACGGTTACATTGTAACTGTATTGGAATTTTCTTTTTGTTTATGTGTACAATGGGAAGGCAGGACATACAAAACCCTAATATATTTAGACTACCTTTATTAGGTTTCAGAGTAACACTTTAAAAAGTAGCAATAATTCTCTACTGTCCTTGGGATTACTATTTCATGCAAGACCAAATACCACATATTCCATGTTAGTCTTCCAACTTTAAAGAGATATTACTGTTAGTACTGAAAAGTCCAGCATTTTAATGAAACATTGAACCAAATAATATCCAAATTACAAGTACAATAGCTGCAGATGGACCACCAGAACAGAATGCATGTCATCCACCATTCTATTTATGTAACAGATAAAATGATGCATGCTGGAAAATAAAATCTTGAATTTAACATGCAGAATTAAAGGTGTGGTTGTCATCACTCAGAAATTAAAGATATAGGTTATAACAGATGATTCTTTGGGAACCACAGTTCAATAGCTAAGCAGAGCACACTAAGAAAAGAACAAATAAACCAGAGGATCACATTTTGTTAATGTATACCCCTATGATGTAACAGCACTTTAAATACTCAATGCAGTTCTGGTTTCTCAGTCTGAAAAGGTAAGTTGAGCAAGAGGAGACATAATGAAGACAGGGATAATCAAAACTGCAAAGATTCAGCTATGGTTGTAAAGCTGCAGTTCCCAGCAAAGCAATGCCAGTATGGGGCTCAAACATGCACCTGCTGGGTCTCTTCAGCATCAGGATAGGGAAGGAAATCTTGCAGTTAAAAAGTTTCATCTGAGAATGCCTTCAGAACGAGCTGAACTTTTACTCCAGGGTAACACATAAATTTCACAACTACCACCAGCTATGATCTTAGAACCAGAAAGTGAACATGGACTGAGTAACACAAGCTCTTACAGGTAAGGAGTTTGTCAAGCCTGATGCTTCTTGGAGTACTTTCCTGGAAGTAAATCAATAGTCACAACTTCATATACCATAAGGAAAACGAACAATACAGGTTGGTGTTTTTATCAGACTGGGTGACTGACATATCAAAAATGCCCATCAACTAGGCATAATGGGTGAAGCTACTGCTACACCAGTAATTGTGGCAGAGTTGCACATACGGAATGGGGGAATATGTTCTCTTCAGTTCCTTTCAAACAGCATGGAGATCAAAGCCCTAAACTCTCATTTTTTACATAAAGGTAGAAAAAGAGAAATTCACTAAGTTATAAGGTCAGGAACTCAAAGACAGATCCATGCTACATTGCTTTCGCAGCAAAATTAAAAACATTTATTATGAGACATCAGAAACTGAAAGGTGATTAAGGTTATACTGACACATACATAATACAGCAGCAAAAAAAGAGGAAGCAAGTGTGATCAAACCAGATACCAACCTCAAAGAACAACATTTCCTATGTATGGGACTCAAGCATATCCATGGGCTCAAAGAACAATTTTTAAAAATAAATATTTGAAAATTGTACTTAAATCTGTTTTCAACACTGGAAATGCACAGGAACAAAAAGTCTATTAATCTACCCTGCCTTTGTTATGAGAAAATTTCATATTTTTGCAGCTTTTGTTTTGACTGAGGACAGAATTTCTACGGACGTCTGTAGAAGACACACAATTCCTCAATGAGGCTTGTTTGGAAGACACGAAAAAATATGGTTAACTGGTTAGTGAAATTAGACAGCTCTCCTGTGAAAGAGGCCCCTTTACTGTTTTTCCACTAATATTATCATATAGTAAGACTAGGAATAAGCTATTTACAGATTTAGTTTATTTTGTAGTAAGAACTCAGAGTTCTTACTGCAAGAACTCATTACACAGGGACACTCTCTAACTGTCATTACAACACAGCTGCTGGGCAAGTCAATCTAAGGTTAATCTCAAAAGGATCAGAGTGATGGCATAACATTCAGTAAATTCAAATATGTAAAGCTCCAGCCAGGAATGAGTGAGCAGCAAAGCGTGAATAAACAAAGTCTGTGAAAGAATGGTCTAAATAACTGAAATATCCCCCAGGTATTAAAAGTGTAATATAATCTAAAAGCACACTAAGGTGCACCCTTGAAGGAGAAGGATCTCCTTGAGCATGAGGATTAAAAAAAAAGCCCCAAAACTAAAACTTTTATCCTAAAAAATACTCTGTGTAGAAAAAGCTGGTATTACTGACACCTTGTAAGGGACAGAAGGCATTCTAGTGAAAGCCACCACCACTCAAGATGTGAAGCAAAGAAAGAACCGTGCTGTCTGAAACGGTTCTTTCAGACAGCACATCTCTTCTCTCTGTGTCAGCAGATCTAGCAGACAAATTTAACATTCCCTCAGACAGCTCCCAGAACTGTTTTGGCCAACCAGTGGCAACCCAAACCTAACATATAGACCTGTCAGCAGTTAGATCAGTTGAGCTGTACACTAGGAAGAGAACAAAGAATTTTCCAAGCACAGAGATGGAAACATCACTTTCTGTCTGGCTGTGATTGTTTTGAAGACTATCACCTATAAATGACAATTCCAGACATGCAGCTGGAAACTGCTTAAGCTTTCTCAAACTCTGTGCTGTTGGCATGACAGTCTCTTTCCCTTATCCACCCGCACCATGTCTAGTACAATACAGATTTCCAAAGTCTTATTTAAACTAAAGGGCACGTGACAGCAAAATCAATTCTTCTATTCCTCGTTCCATATGACCTCATCTGCTTCCCAAATGTGGCTACATAGCTGTTTAAAGATGCAGTCTGAGCACACATTCATAGCTGAACTATGTGACAGAGCAGCATGTGAGCCAAAATCCCAATCTGCAAAACATAAATATTAACCTAAGGATCGATTTTTGTCACATCCACATCAGCATAACTTAGGGCTGGGAAACAGTGTAATACCACTCTCTCCCTCTTGCCCCAAATGTGAACTCCTGCTGCTTCTCTTGCTTCTGATCTGCCTGTCATCATGTACATGCTGGATAAACTTCTTAACATGACAGAAGTGTTGAGATACTTGCTCTCAGTCAGACCAGAAAGTCCATCTGACTCACCTTCTGACTGCAGGATTGCTAGATCTCATATAAGGCAAAATTCAGACTGAGAAGGAAGGAAAAGAGCAGGTGGCAGAAGACAGTACACAGGTAGTTAGGCTGGGCAAGGCATAACATAAAATTATCCCTTAATATAGAGGCCATGTACAGGGTGGTAACAGATAATCCACTGTTTCAATGAACACAAATCAATAAGAGCAAGAGCTGGTTGCCAAATGTCTGCTAAGGCTTCCTGTGGTTCATCAAGAAACAGAACTGGAAAAATCGTCACTGACTCGAAACTGTGAGTCCAAAGAAGGGCAAAGAAGCTGGTGAAGGGTCTGGAGCAGGAGCCCGAGGAGGACTGGGGTTTAGCCTGGAAAAAAGGAAGCTCGGAGTGGACCTTATCACTCTCTACAACTACCTGAAAGGAGGTGCAGCCAGGCAGACATTGGTCTCTTCTCCCAGGTAACAAATGAAAGCTTAAGAGGAAATGGCCTCAGGCTACACCACAGAAGGTTTAGATTGCATATTAGGGAAAAGTTCATTGACAGGTTGTCAAGCACTGGAACAGGGTGTCCAGGGAAGTGATGAAGTTACTGTCCATGGGTGTATCTAAAAGACACGTAAATGTGGCACTGAGGGACATGGTTTAGTGGTGAACACACTGGTGGCTGGGTTAACAGCGGAACTCAATGATCTTAGAGGTCTTTTCCAACCTAAACAATTCTATGAAAATATCATTCCTCACAGACTAAAGAAGTGAACTCACTTAAGATGACACACTCTTTTCCAGAGACAGGCTAAGGGCAAAGATCATATGAAAGCTGTTCAAAGCACATACTGACACCAAACCTTATGCAGGAGATACCCTGTCCATAACTGTATTTCACAGCTAGACTCACGCCCCTGTGGCCCTAAATATTAAGAAATTAATCATGATTTTCAAACATCTTGGCTGAAGACACAACATCAAGCTTTAATTGCATAGAAGTTGTACAAGTTCAAAATGGATCAGTCTCTTCATTTTCCTAAAAGGAAACTCCTTTTTCCAAGATGACAGGAAGCTGTTTGTTCTAATAAAATCAACCAAATTGTCAATCAAGCTCTGCTAAGCTGTTCTTGGAAGGGGATAGGTGAGATTGACTGGGGACATAATAATTTCAAGGTAATTTCTGCATCTGTAAGAATTAGCTTCAGGATTCAGCTGATTATTGTTTCCACTGAGAAGAAAGCTTTTCCATGACAGAAAATAGCTTTTAATTCCCACTACACCTCAGATGTTCTGAATGAAGATGGTGCTAAGAATGATGTGAATCTATCCCTTATTATTCTGTGGGACTTGCTACTACAGAAAGTGAAGAAGAAAAAGGCCTATGGTGCTGAAGGACTAAAATCCGACTTTTTTTTTTTTCCCCCACTGGGAATATCAGAATCAGCAGTTGTCTAGAAAGCCTTAAATTAATGTAGGTATTTTGCCATTTGTGTAGGACTGACCCTGAAAAAGAACCATAACAATCACCAAGAAAGATGTGAAATCTACTCAGACTGTCATCTACGAAATAGAACTGTGCACACAGAAACCTTCCCTGGAAAGAGGAAATATGAATTCAAACCCGTCATAGTTCAAGAACAAACCATCCCACTCAGGAAAAAGCAAGCCTCAAACAGGACAAAACTGAATAAACTCAACCTGGGGAGTTCAGCCTCCTGCAACGTTCTATCCTTTCAAGTACTCTTCATTTAGTCTTGATACCTCAGTAGAAAGTCATGTAGCCAGTTCCTGGTCTTAAATGGAGCCCATTGTTTATAGTTACAGTTATGCTACAGTTTAACCACCTACTAACAAGTCTAGAAAATGGCAAAAATGGATTAAAACAAAGGGCTCCCAGATAGGCTTTAGGTCAGGCCACCAGAAAAGTTTTATACAGAGCATGGACCACTCTGCCTTACAGCAGGAATATTATCTGTAACACACTTGTTACCAAACAGCTCACCATCCACTTACAGGCCCTTTGGCACCGACAAGACTGGTGCTAGGGGAACTATTTGTATACAGAATTTTGTCGAACGCTGTTCCTCTTGCAAGCCAATGGCAGGATGGGTTCTGAGATTCAGATGTCACTGGCACAGACAGCCCAGAACTCGCAGACAAGTCAGACATGACACCTGAACAATGCTGTTGGGACTGCTCCACAGGTTTGCAGTCATGACAAAATTAAAACATCTCCCCAGACACAGTAACAAGTGCAAGTACACGCAAAGTGCACATACAGATGATGCCTGAGGCTTCCATTAAATGCTTTACAAATATACTTTTTGATGTCTATAGTAAATACAGATACCTCTTAAGAGAATGACTATATCTTTCATACAAAAACAGAGAAGTGAATGGAGGCCAGGATCCAAGACAAGCAAAACTTCAGTAATCCCTAAGTTACTCTGTCTGTACTTAGGCAAGAACAACATTTCATTCAGTTCCAAGAATTGTCAGCCAATACACATTTAAGAGAGAGACCTTTAATGTATCTTAAAACAGCAGTCTCAAATGTCAGTGTGCAACACTCTGTCCCACTTCTTCTGTACCACCATCACAGTGCAGTCTCAACCTTTGGGAATTTAATACTACTGAAAATGTAAAGGATTTACAGGCACTATTAAAGTAGTCAGTTTTAAACTCACAAGTGAAAGACAGTGTCCACTTTGATGCAAAATTACTAAAGGAAAACTATTTCACCTTCCAATGGCATTAATGCTGGAAGTTTACATCACGACTAGAGTTTGCAATTGTATCAAGACGGTTTATGAGACTAGTTACAGACATTCTTCCCTGTGATTAGCTGGGGAGCTCAAAGACACTGGGATTTTAAGAAGTCTTGGGGAACAGACATCCTCTGATCTAGCCCAAATTCACACCAAGGGTTAGAACAAAAGGCACTAGAGCAGATATATGAATGGAAATACCACATGGCTGCCATGCCTTCATTGTCTTTCTCCCCTCCCTTTCAAAAAACAGGAATTGCAAAGGTGAGAGTTCAGAAAGTACTGGTTGTGTTTTCTATTAAAGACACTAAGAACTGCATTAAAAATGGCATGTCTAGAAGTATGTTACTTTTAATGGCAGTTCAGACATTATGATCAAACAGAACTGATTCTATTAATATTTTTCTTTTATACAGTACTTTTAATTCTTTAATTCTTAAATACATATTAAGTCTTTTAAAACAGCTTACAGGGGCATATATTAAAGAACCAAGGAAATTCTTAGCCTTGTTGTCTAGTTTTCTAATTGTCTAAACAAGCAATTTGATTACATACATTTCTTTCTTCCACAATACAGATATGCATCATACTAGACATTAAACCAGCAAATCCTCATTTGAAATACTTTAAGCAGAATGTTTGAGGAAAGACCAATTATCTTCTGGTTCCCTTCCCCACTAACAGAATCTCACATTGGACTCATCCTGGGTTTTATCATACTCTCTTTATTTTAATGCTGCACATTGAGGCATTTTTCTCTCATATTGCTGGGCAGTTTAAATGTCTGTGCAGATATCAACACAACCACAGTTAAACAATAAATAACAATATTCCTTTTACGGATCTAGACCCGAACATTCTAAAAGATTACACAGACAAATGGATATTGAAAAAGTGAACTAATTACCTCTCAGAATCTCTATTTGGATACGATCTTGCAAGTGGTGATACTGCATGGCTAAGAACAATGTAGGCATAATCAAAAACTTGTTTCACTTGCATGGCACCGTAAGAACTTCTGCCAACGTCGTTTCCTGAAATAATGTGACAGTCATCAGATCACCATTTTTAATTATCAGTTACCAAGAAATTATTCATACTTAAAGCTCGGACGTCTTAATATAGCTTAACTCTGTTTAAACCAGGTATTCCATCCTACCCACATCAGGAATACCTAAGTGTGCCTATCACAATAAAAGAAGTTGATCTTAGTAACAACAGTTAGCATTATGCATTCAATTTACGACTTTTAAAATACTCACATATAGCACTTTTTAAAAACAGAGCATAGAGGTCAGCTTAAAGCTCTTACAGTTGTCTTCCAAGAGGGAACCTACCAAGCTTAAAGCACCATGTCTCACTTACCAGTAGAGTTCCTGCAGGCCAAATTTAGGTTAAAATTTCTCTTGTGTAACCACATTATCTTCATTGGGTGAGACAGACTCACATCAAACCCTATTTAACCTTATCAAAACTACAGTTTAATAAACCAGTACATACAGATATTTATCTCCACAGGACAAGTCAGTTTTTCAAAAGCCTATCATAGAAGATTCCAGAATCTTTTACAGCATTTTTTTGAATCAAGTTTGTGTCACTCTCAACTGCCCTTCTTTAGGCATGAGTGACATTTAACTGGAACTCTTTCCAAATCTAGTGCCATGTGAGGAACTGCAGAAGTTAAGAACATACTACACCTTCTATGTCAGTGACAATGTACAAGAATGGATTTCCCATCTGATACCTACAGCAATCTTGCTATTACTAGCAGAAAGCATTTGGGGGCTTTCTGTAGATGGATTTGGCACCAGACACCAAAATTCACTGTCAGCACTCAATTTAAGAAGCACAAATAAAACTGCTTTAAAATTGCATAAAATACAAACTAGGTCTTGAGTGTGTAGGAAACTTTTTACAGTGAAAGGTTCCCTCCTTCAGAATGATGTGTGAAATGGTGTACAAAGACTAGAAAGATATAAACCTCCAAATATGAAAATCAGATCAGGGTCCATGAATAAAAGAAATCAATGAAAAATCTGCCTTGAAAAACTGATGGGTAAAGGACAGAATCCATCCTCTGGAGGACTGAATCCAGCAAGGCTGAATTTGACTTTAGAGGAACCCTTCACTCCCCTAAGTGTTTTGTCCAGCAAGCCATTATAGACAAACATGCTGAGATCTGCCATCCAGGGGAAAAAAACTACAGCCTTGGCTTTATACATTTTAATATTTTCAAAATTCTTCAATCATAATGCCACTTTTAACAGAAACGCACAATCAATGAAAATGAACTGAATACGTAAGAGCACTTTGGGAAAACAGAATTTATCCAGTAATTTACATGGTCAAATAAAACTGATCAAGAAATACTTCCTGTTTACTGACGTAACTGAGTATCTTGCTCTGAATGCACCACTGCAGTATCCAGCAGCCACTAGGCTCAGTTACAGAAGCCTCTCCAAATGGTTTATTTACTATTGGACTCTATTCTGAAATAAGAGCAGAGATCAGTGTGGGCCTAGGACAGTGAATCTAGAAGTAAACATACGGTCATATTCTTCAGAGAGGTCTTCACAAAGACTTATTCCAAAGGCAGCTGCAAAGTGACCAAGATATTTTAGTGGTCACAAAATCAGAACACAATGTTTATTCTACTAGAAAAGCAATGATTAATTCAGTACAGCTTTTTCAGAGGCAGGACACCTGAGTCCAGCCACATAATGATATTCTAAACATATACATATAAAGAGAATTAAATTGAGAAGCAATACAGAAATGGAATACATACAAGTACCTAAACACACATAATTTCACCTACCACTAAATTCAAGTCCCATCTGCGGTTGGACTTGATGTTAGAGCTCTTTTCCAACCTAAATGATTCTATAAATTCACATAACATGAGTTAAGAACACACACTCAATACACACTCAAACAATCTATATTAGTTTAGCCTAACCAAATGCTAGGCAGGTGCATTTGGCATACATCCTGCATAAAGTTATGGCAAAATGAAGGCAGGGCTGCCACAAAATATTGGTTATTCCTTTCATCAGTTGTCACTATGTCTGCTGTTTTGCCAGCAAAAGAAATCATAAGCCTTCCCTAATTCACTTGCAGAAAACTTGGGCAGTTTAGTTTAAACCAATGTGTTTGAGTCTTGATTGTAGCATATTTGAGAAGAGAGGCAGAACAGCTCATGTCATACCATGTTTAGGTTCCTGGATTGCCTCATTCTGCACCTGTAACTAGTTCATAAAAATGTCTGAATTAACAGGTCTTAATCAATCATACAGTCTGCAGAGCTTCCAACTTGGGATGCAGCTGGAACTACTGTGAACTGCAACCTGTCAAGGCTGTATAGAGAAGACCCTACCCAATCCAGAAAGCAACACATTAAAGAAGTCAGAAGAACACATTTGCATTTGCTGTCCTGAACAGATGTTCTTCTGAGATCACTCTCATTAGAGAACCGTGTCTTACATAACTGAGCATCCTTCTTTTGTCACAATCTAGACTGATCAGTTAAAGCACACAACTCAAATGCTGTCACTCTTTAAAAAAATCATACATACTTCAATCCTCAGATGTACATTAGCAGATAACAATGGTGTGTGATTTCATGTAAAATTCAATCCTTATTCTTTCTTACAAAGCCTTCATCCCTAAAGGAGCATGTCCAAAATTTCCATCACTTGCTATCAGTATTACCACTCCATCAGGTAGCCTTCCTTTACCTGAAGCAGTTTTAAGAACACGGCCTGAAAAGGTAAAGGTAAGACCATGAGCTAGGACTGAAGTAGACTCATTTATGTTAAGCTATTAGCTAGTAAACAGCTTTTTGCAACATTCAGCATTAAAGAGGTTCTTTCAAATGCTAACTTCAACGTATTTGTGTATTTTTATAAACACATGTTTTATACACACACACAAACATATATATTTGCAGGTTCTAATGACAAATAGCTGATACTGAAAAGCTGCAATGCATAATTTTGGGCAGCCACTAAGGCTAGAAGAGATCATCTCAATAGATGTTCCCAATCTCAAATCTATCTACTTCCTGTACTTGTGACCTATCAAAATGCAGAAGCAAGCAACATGAAGCATAATAAATTGTGTAAGTCAGAGTCTCTTTTCAAAGAAAACACATTGAATTTAAGGTTTAGAACTTTTGTTAGTGCCCACAGCAACGCAAAATGAAGAACAAAGTTTTTCATGAAGGGAGCAGCACAGGTGGAACTCCAAGTTTTAAACTTGGTGTTAAAAAGTAGCCATGTAGCTACTCTAGCCACTGCCAATCTGAAACTAGATCTAAATCGTTCCTGTTCTGAGCATCAGAAATGACTGGAGGACCGTGACAATCACCTGACTCACAAAGGTTTAAAATAACAAGCCTCCCTAACAGTCTGCTGAATAACTGCCAAGTTTGCTTATTACTAACCAGCGATTAAAAGATACCTCAACTGCAAACAGTTATGTCTTCCAAGGCAGGACACTGCTAGACCAACTCCAGACAAACCTCTTTAAGATGACATCATCCACCCTGCTCCAACATATTCCTGTGAACAAACTTCTGAGTACCCGGCTTTGCAGTTCTCCTCAATAAACGCTTTTACTTTTCACATATTTTACAAAAAGGACAACTGTTTCAAGAAACTGAAATGGTGCAGGTACAAGATGTTTATGGAAACTGCTTCCATTAGAAAATGCTAAGGCAAGGATTTTCATCTCATTATCCTGTCCTAGGACACTAACTCAAGATGAAAGATCATAGACCATGCACAAAGATCAAGTATAAATGATTGCTTCATAATGCATCACCACTAGATTAGTCTGACAACTCAAATCCAAACTTCAACAAATTTCCCACTTTAAGTGTAGACTTCTGACATCTTAGTTGGAATCTTAGTTCTTAAATCACAGAAATTATCATCTTCTAGCACACAATAATCAGTCTCTGAGAATGTCTGAGGAAACCCTACAGTACCCACCAGAATCTAAGCAAAACCCAGTATGACCAAAACAACACCACAATAAGTGGATGCCTGTTCCTTCCAAATCCAGGAAGGGAAGGTAATGAGAGGGTAGAACTGAAGTATCACATCCTTCTGATGACACCTTTCACCTGTTAGCCAGACATCACTCACCATTTTACGGTGAAGAAAAAACAGTTCCTCCAACTTAAAGGAACTAATCCCACTCAACATATTCCTGTTCCCTATAACACTGCTTTAAAGCTATTCTTATGAGTTATACCCTTCAGTATCCCATTGCTGAACTAGTGCATACACTCACAGGAGGGATTTTTACACTAATGTGATAATCTCTGAGAAATTAAAAAGGAGGGTTTTCTTAAATCCCTGTATTTTTTGTCCCATTTTTGTATTAAGAATTCTTCTTTTCCAGTATTCTTCCAAGGCTTAACAAAAACTTTAGAGACAGTTGGTATCAGGTAAAAAAAAAAAAAAGGACCGAAAAACAAAATTAAAAACCTGTGCATACAGTGCAAACACAGGTTTGCAGGAGTAAAACTCTGCAGCAGCTTATGTTAAGTCGAGACATCTGTGTCCACTCTTTATCAAAATAACTTGTTCCCATCTCCTTCACAGTACTGCCACCAGCCCTCACAGAGTTAGACACTGAGTGGATCTGAGCACAAAGCAGAGATGATGACTTGTCAACTGGGAAAGGACCTGAATGCTTAGAAAAGACTTTTGTACTGGGAGAGAAGAAATAACAGAACTAAACAAATGAACAGAATTCTAGACATTGCTAATATACACTTGTCAGGTAATTTTAGATACAGTAGGAATATGTGATTAAGTCTGGATCTAAGGAGGCTATACTCATCAGATCTGATTCAAAGAGCCATCCTATATGTTCTATATAATTTTTCCTCCTGGCTTCATCAGGCAAGTTCTGAAGGTCTGTGGTAGCTGCTAGAAAATATCCCTATGTGACACAGTGGTCAGATAACTTCAAAATAGTGTCAGCTTTCATTTCCATTACCAAAACACTATCTCCTGTAAGAACCACATTATCTCAGCCCATACGAACTCTTCTAGAATTTAATTCTTACCAACTTACCAACTTGACAGCATACAGCTAATTCTTTCTTCTGAACTACAGTTCTTTGATTCTGCAAGATTAATGCTAGGAGAACAGTTCAGAGCCCCTACTGGACTTGCAAGTTGGTTTTTTCTTCTCCAGAGTACTATTAGCAGTGATTAAAACATTGCATAGCGCACACACAATTTGTTCTCCTTCAGTTCTCAGCAGACAAAAAAGAACAGAACTGGAGGGCAGTAAAGATTTTTGACTCTAAACAATTGTGGCTCATGCCGCTATTCAAATGGGTCTTCAGGCTAGTAAGTACACAGCTCCTAAAGGAAATCTCAATGACAATGACAGTTCTGCAAAATCACACCTATACCCAGCCAAGTACAAGAGTCATGATGGACACAAGCTCAGAGCTACAAACATATCAGAGATGTGGTTAGACAAACGAGTATCACAGCCTGCAATCTGTTCTAGGGAACTATGAGCATTCAGCACATTGAGTATTTTGAAAGGTGACAGACTTCAGCTCCTGATCCATGGTATTTGCTTTAAAAGTGCTATACATAAGCAGTCTACACACAAGATGTGACAGTATGGACTTTAAGTGCCAATTACATTCTAGAAATATCAGTGCTGAAGTCCAAATTAACTGAAAATTGACTTTGTTAAAAAGCTGGTTTGGAATTTCAGCTACTTGTGACAGTCTAAATAGAATACAAACTGAGTACTATAAAGCTGGTAATTTTCCTGAGGCACTTAGCCAAAATTAAGCTTGATTATTTTGAGGGTTACTGAATCAAAACCAAATTAAAAAAAAAATTATGTTAAGTACTTTCAAAAGAACATGAAACTCTGAAACTCTATCTGGCCTTCTCTGAAGATCCCTGTGCAGCACAGAAGCCAGTTATGCAAAGCACTCTCCACACCACAACCACAATGCAGCTCGTTTTTACCAATATCCACCCCTGTTCCTGTGCAGTCTCTGTGGCACTGCCCAGCAGCACAGGTACTGCATCTGGGGCATTTCTTTCCCATATGGTGTGATTTATCTGAAGTATGGCACCACAGACTGTGGCAGGAAAAGCTACACCTTTCGATCTCATTCTCCCAACAAACAACGGAGAACAGTTCTATTAACAATCCCCCTTCCAAGATTTCCTAGAATTCTTTCTTTCAGTACCTTTCAGCGCTGTCAGAGAATCTTATTATGTACTCAGCATGGTTCTGGATCTCCAAAGCATTATGCAACTGCACTTAGCCCTCCTACCTGACTGTACCTCTACACCAGCAACAGCCTCTTCCCAGCGCAGCTTCTTAACTTGTTTGACTGACTAACGCAAGCTGAGAGCACAAGCCGAGCCAGAGGTCTGGAATACTTAAAGTGTACAGCCTTACCAGGCAGGAGAGGATCTTCAATACATAGCATGGATGGTCTGTATCCATTAGTCATGACTTTCATGATTTCTTCTTTGGCAATATAGGCACCTCCATTTTTTATTCTAATACCAGTTTTCAAGTAGTTAAAATTCCTTCCATAGAGTTCAAAAAATTCTATTAGAAGCATTCCAAGGTTTTCATCAGCTCTTCTGGCATCAATTCTTGGATGTAGCTGTAACACAAACCAGTTTTTGCTAATTAAAAATTAGTAGTTTTCAGACCATAACACAAGGCAACAAAAAGCTCTCACTGAACGAGCTGAGTATTTCTTCATGTAAGTCTCAACTGAGTCATTCTCTCTTCATGTACTTAAACCGCTCTCACATAACCGAGAGGGGGCAGCACTTCAGCATTATCCGGAAAGCCAAATAATTCTTTCATCTTTCCTCATGCAGGTTTTTGAGGATTAGGGAATTCTTTTCCTTAAGTCAAAAGCAATAAAGAAGTACTGCACACTAAATTATAGCCTAGTCATAACACAGTAGTACCTGATTTTTCACAAGAAATCCATCCCTCAATGTTTTCAGAAAGTGGGGGGCAATCTAGTCGCCCCAACTGAAATACAATTTGTGTCTGTATCTCCACCTATTATAGGCAGTATATGAATCTATGGTAATATTTCAGTCATCACCAGCAGCAGCAGAATATGTAAGTTTTCCATTACCACAGCTGCTGAGATACCCTAACCCCATACTTCATCATACCTGTATGAGGCTCCAGGTCACAAAAATGTATTAGAAGTTGTAATTTATTTGTAACATTGTAGCTTGCCTATTTCATCAGTCAGGTACAGCATCTGCCAGACTTAAGCATGTTGAAACCAACATATAATTAAAAAAAAAACTTGACTGCTGGATTTCATAATTTTATTAAACATTGAAATCAACTGCTCTCCACATTCAGAACCAGCAGTCTGGGAAGCATCAGACAAACTGCATCCCACACATTTATGAAACACCATTAAGGTGATTCAGGTACAGGCCCTGGTACAGAGAGCAATGCACAGCCTCTATGCCTGTCACGAGGCTGCTGTTCAGTTCACACAAAAAAAATCCTGGATGTTTGAGAGGCAGTCCACAGGATCTTTCAAGAGCAAACACTCAGAGCCATAACAGTCATCTGAAGGAACAGTATAATAAAAAGGCATAGGTACAAAACTCAATGTATTTTAAAGAACATAGAAACAAATAGGGAACAGACTTACCTGCAGGAAACTAATTGCCATTAAAATTAGGCTGTAAGAGCTAATTCCACCAGTAAAAACTTCATTCAAATCCCTCTGAAGGAGGAACTGTTTCAATACTAAAATCAAGTAAGGTAGCAAAGAATATTTCTGCAAAGCAAAGTAAGTCTTATCAATGATAATGTCAACATTGCAAAACCAATAAAGAACTGCATAATCTCAACACACCAAGATTCATCTAATACAAAAATATTTTCAGTGGTGTGCTACACAGTGTTTCCACAGGAATAACCGAAACATGTCTTTTTTATTCTAGAAACAGATTAATAGATTTCAACTCTTATTTCACTGACAACCTTACATATCAAATTTATTTCCCACCCAAACAGTAAGATTTTTATATCCTTCTTTGAATGCCACTGTCCCTTCGTACAGTCAAAGCTTTCACTCTAAATACAGGGCATGAAAAGAAACTTTTAAGTATGTAGCTACAGAAGAATTGGTTTTTAACCGTTTAGCAAAGCAATATTCATAATGCAGCATCACTTAAATTCAAGGTAGGCGGAACTTGAAAAGACACTTGCTTTAGAACCAAAGTTTAGTACCTATCTGCTGATTTAGACATGACTATAGAAGTTGTTTCACAGCATATAGGTTTATCCACTCAAACACTAGCACTTAAAGCGAACACTGAATGGATGCCAACAGATAATACCTTAAAGTATCCAAGTCTAATTGGTATTAATGAAAATAGTCTTCAGCAATAAATTTTCAAGCTATACCAAAAAACATTAGCTAAGCATCTAGCACATCCTTGGTAAGCAGCATAAAAATCACTATATGGATGATACCTTCATGTATTCCTTGATAAATCGAGCTGCCTTCACACCAGTTTCTACATTAAAACTGATGTCAACTTTCACTTCTGTCTCCTGGTCAGTAAGTTTTATTATTGGTACCTGAAAAGATTAAGACAAGATTATGAATCCTCAGAAATACAACACTAGTACTATTCCCCAGCTCACTCCAGACACATGGATACCAGCAGCCCAAATGAATGCAACTATCAAGTCTGTCTGAGAGGAGGCAACAATCCTAATCTGACTGACAAGTGAATGCTTCCCAGGGAGGTAACATTAACTTATGATCACTGTTGTAACTCTCCCATAGCAATTCGCTATCTGCCTTCATAGCTGCAATAGCGGTGTTTCATACAACTTAATCGACTTAATTTAATGACTCATTCCAGTTAATAGGAGATCTTCTAATCTCATAACCTGTGGGAACTGCATTCCTCTGACCCAGCACTGCATCTTTCACTTGCTAAACTGACAGAAAACCAGCCTAGCAGAAAGCAATGCCTGTTGGTTTATCAAGATGAACTGGTTCAATGCAGAGTCAAATGAAAGCCAGAAGAGATGAAGCAAAGCAGCCATAGCAATATGGTAGGAATAAATATTATAAAATAACTGAATAGCTAGTTCAGCTTCACACCACCACCTGGAAGGCAGTGCCCTACAAAAGCATTTTACAACCACAACCTAAAGTTCTGCTGATAACATTTATTTTAAACTGAACTCCTTGTATTTTTAATCTGAAATGGAAAACAAAAAGGGCAGAAGTATAGCATTATTTCATACCAACATCAGAAGAAATGAAATAAGAAAGGGTAGTAGAATTGTAAACCTAGCCTAGTGCCATTTTCCATCTTTAACTGGTAACACAGATTCTGAAAATCCTATTAGTTCTCAGGTAAACCAAAGACTACCAAAGCTACTGTTATGTACTGCTACTCTAATGAAAGCCATAGGAATATTATGAACCTAAAAGAGGAAGCCTATTTTAGAGAGCACAAAACAGAAGTTTGGAATACTCACCTTATTTCCCTGGAGAAAGCATCTCTTGCTCAGTAATATAAAATTCTCATGCATTAAGTTTTTAACATATTTAACATGATTCAGGCTTGCAAGACAGATGCAAGAGATAATACACATCAGTGTCACAAATGAAATAAAGCTCCCAAGCAGTGTATTTTGGAAGGGAAAACCCAATGTTAGGTTTGGAACACTTCACTATGCTGTCAGAAACAAGACAACCTGAAAACTGTGTTGAAAGATAGTGCAAGTTATTGGCCCCGGCTAAAGAAATTTAGCCCCTCAAAGGTCAGTGGAAAAACATTATGCAAATAGTTAACTTATTTTACTGTCTATTTCGCAAATACTAACTTTCAGATCTTTACTGACAACATAAGTATAAAGTATGGCCTTCAGCAAACACAGTACACAGAATTACCACAGTACACAGAATTCCATGTAAGGAACTCCATGCTGTTGCTAAGCACATACAGATTCTACCGAAATCTTGCACAGAGAGCTTAAGGCAATATCATTTGCTTCATGAATTAAGAACACTATTTATCACCAACATCCTAAGGGGTCTGAAAGTTTGTCAGTTCAATATTTCAAAGCTGTTACTTACCGTAGCTTTGTCAAGTACTTTAATGGAATATGGCTCAGCCACATTGTGTTTCCTTAGTGCTTGCTCCAGCAACTGTAAAGGGGGTCGTTCCCATTTCCCAAAAACAACTAGATCAATATCACTAGACAAAAAGAACACAGCATGAAATCCCTTAAGTCTAAAGCACAATACACTACCAAAAAATACGGTAAAATTGGCATTCTACATATTACAAGTCATACAAGGTGATCATTTTGCAACTTGCAATGTAGGTTCCCAACTAGGAACATTAAGCAAGAGTCCATGGTGCTTTAGGACCCAAAGCAGTATTCTAGTTTCTTACTTCCAGTACTCTGATGCGTTCTTTGAGCTCCTTTCCCTTGTACCTTTCATGGTCCCTACCCTCTGACTTCGAAAGCCCAGTTCTATCCCTCATCTATTTACTCATGTTGACAGGCATTTTAATAATCCAAGCAATTTGATCAGTGACTGCTATTCATAGAAACAAAATTTCCAGTGCCTTCCTACTGAAAATTTAATTGATGTAAAGACAACATAGTCCTTAAGACAGAGCTACACAGCTTTCCACATCCAATTGAACCATTAAGTGATATAAAATGCCAAATTAAGTAAGACATTTTGCTCTCCAAAAAGATGGGAATACAGCACTGTGATGACTCTTTTGGCTTCACACAGTAACTCTGTGATAAGTGATATATTCTCAGTAATTCATCTTATTAAACAAAACACAATTGTTACTAGGGAAATAGTAAACATTCACTTTCACTGAAGGTTTTAAAAACAAAAATGAAAGACTAACCCCAGACATAAGAAAGAAAAGGTAATTCACCAAAGGGTCAATAAGCAGAGCAGACTAGTAAGAAGATACATCTAATACTTATCACAAATCTTGAAGTTCAAAAGCTCTTCCCTTGGTCACATGAAATATTAGATACAAGTTTTACTAAAGTTTGACAAGTTTTCACATTCCAGTCTAAACTCCTCTTTGAAATTTTCCATTTCACTAAAAGAAGACAAACTTTTATACATGAGTAAACCATTACTTACCTAGTTGGAAGATAAAGCCCTGTACTAAAGCTGCCAAATATCTGGACCTGAAAAGAACACAGCAGGAAAATATCTTGCAATTATGAATGTTCACTTCCTTTTACTTTCACAAAACTTAGTATTTTTCTCAACTTGTTAAGAATATAGTCAATTTTAAAAGTTAACTTTACTATATACTCTCTGTACAAACACACTTTTTCTTACAGAAACAACTTTATAGGAAATTGGGCTTTTTAAACTTAAAATAGCTACTAATCCAGCTAGTAGAATATAAATTTAAGCAAGTTCTTTTCACTATTTGTTTCCAGTTTGACGGACACACAAGCTTTTATCAATTTCCTTCCCTCCTGCTCCTTCCTTTCCTTACAGGACAGCTTTACTGAAATTGAAAGAGTTAAAGGGAAAAATTTTTCCAAATTTTTAAGGTTTAAAAACCAGCAAGTACATCTAAACATACAATTCAGATAAATATAAATACTCCAGATTTTACTGTTAAGAATAGCTATGAAATAGAAGCAGATATCTGTGTGTGGAAAAGAAGGCACGATGAAGATACATTCACAGGACACATCAAATACTTTCAGCGAGCTTCCCATCTAAAGAACTGAGATGTTCTTCCTTCTCTGAAACAGCAGAGCCCAATTTACAAGCTCACTTAGTTTTCTCCTGGGCTACGCAGGGCCTTTTCAGTGTTTATATCGATTTCCACAGGTAGAAAATCCTTACTATGAAGGAAAAACATGGGTAAGGATGAAGAAGATAAGCTTTACAGTATTTTAGTTCCGTGCTGTGGCCTGAGCCTTCGCCGTCTGCCATGGAAGGCTAAGAAATCACAGTGGTCTAAACACTTTTCTGGTTGTTAATGACAATGCTACAAAGTTTACAATACATTCTTTTTGGATGACCAAACTTATTCATTGGGTAACAAAGCGTTGGAAGTTACACCAGCTTAGATTGCAAGGTATCTCAGGGAGAGTAATTTTCCCACCACAGGAGGGCTAAAGTAATTCACCAAATGTCAAATTCACGAAGGGTACAAAAGAAAAAAAAGGTCTGCATTTAATTCATCTTTTCTGAAGTATTTTGATTTACAAATATCCACAGTCAGGACTCCTTTAGTTAGTCAGTCTCACTTTAATATTCAAAATTAAATTATACAGAGACAATCAATTTAATAAGCTTTTACTTAAAGAAATGCACTACTAAAAGCTGACAATTCTTCACATTCCCAGTTCTCAAAATGAAAAAAATATTCAGTAGCTTTCATTAACCCAAAATCTAGGTTTGAAATTTCCCCACTTTTTAAAATAAATTTCCAAGTATTGCAAAAGCTGTGATTTTAAGTCAATTGCCTTAAGCATGAAGAGTTACCTGTTCATTTCTAAAACAAAGAAAGATAATAGCAAGATTAAGGGAACCAAGCTCTACAATTTACTAAAGAAGCAAATCGCAACTTAAGTTACACTCACATCAGCTGTAGGCCAAAGATCTTTGATGACTGTTTCTATTCTTTTTACCACTTCTCTTCTCATAGCTGCTTCTTCAGGACGAGGGGACATGAAGTCATAGAAGTCAATTATTTCTTCATGTAATCTATTGGAGAAAGTAGGATCAGTTATAGTGACAATTTAACTATTACAATAAATTTTACCAGAAACAGGCCATAGGATTTTATTTAATATTCTCCTTTAACCAAATAGCTCAGAAAACTAACTCTAGTAGACATTTACTAATTTCTTACTGGCTCAACAGTGAAGGCCAAATTCAATTTCTGATTCTCAATGATTATTTTCTTTAAGATCAAACCTGAGTCTTAAAAACTACATAATGATGCAAAAGTGAAGCAGCACAAGATCAACTAAAGTCTTCAAGCAAACTTATTCTCCCATCAGTTCTTCCTTCTATGTATGCGGCAGCTTATACAGAATGCAAACAGGCTACTGGCATTAATGAGTTTTTGCAGAGGACAATAAAGGACATTTGAGTATTTCTTGATGTGAAAACGTCCACTTTGACAAATGGAGATTCCTTTGACACTCAAGCCCTTCATTAGCCATTCATTCATATAGAAAGTGACCTTCCAACTGAATTCAAAGTGAGAAATGTTAAATATATTCTCAAGTGTAAAGTATTTTTATACCAGTGTTATATGAGTTCTGACACCGTAACCTTATACACCTATTAAGACCTTTTGTTTCACATCTACCAACACTATAGAACTCTTGCTGCCAAATTTGAGTTTTCAGGTGAATGTTATATTTGCCTTCAATGGAAAAGCATCAAGCCATGCCAAACAAAAAATGCAAATAACTACTGCTGAGACATTTTCCCAGAACATCTTTTTGATGTTGAAATATTTCTAAGATTTCTGTCTAACTCATGAAAGGTACCTAGTTGACATTGTAGTGAAATCCAAATACTGTCCTAAACCCAAAAATCAATCTATAGTTTATATACTTACCCTTCTAAAAGGAAAATAATACATCTTTAGTAGAACTCAGCTTTTCATCTGAGACTTTTATAATTCATCTTACTAGGTAATTCCCTTGCTTGCAGATAACCTCCAAGAGACCGCATGACTAATTTTTAAGTGTCATTATTCCTCTCCACACACAAAATTTTAGCAGCAAAGCACAGAGTTACTTCCAAAAAGCATACATATTTAGAATTAGTTTGCACTTTCTCTTATCTTAAACTGAGCCTAGACCCAAACCCGAACGCTTAACTACACAGCAGATTTAAGTAACATTTCAATTTGCTGATTAATCCACTGGAATCCAAAATTTTAGAGCAAGACAGAAAACACAAACTAACATGCTCTTGTTTCATTTATACAAAGTATGCTTTTTTCCTACCTTTCCAAGACAAAAAGACTAATAAATAAAATACTTGAATACACCTAACAACAGTGGAGCCAAACTAAAGACTTCCCATTCTCCTGCCTATGACAATCTGCAGCAGGCAGATATGGGGTGAAAGCAAGGAAAGGCAGGAAAAGCAAAGGGGCAGCCATCCATCCAAGTATCCAGTAATTTCCTTTGACTCTCAGGGTGAATCCCAACCATGATGCATATTAGCTCAAAGGACTTTTCTTCCATAGATTCTTCCAGATGTTTTAGCTCATTTCTGCTTTGTTATTCATGGTATTCCATGAGAATTTAGGTATGTGTCAGAATTAAATGTGCTATATTTTAAATTGCTACCTGGTAATGATTTTATCTGATGTTTTTTCTTGGGGCAATAGAATTTGTTACAGGCAGTTCATCTAAAAACATAGGACTTCTAAGGCTCTTAATTCATATCCATTTGTCTCTATCCACCAGCTGTTTTCCAAGCTAATCCTCACTGGTTTCTGTCTCCTTACACAAGAGAAAGTCCAAAGTTTGATCACCGCTAACCTTCCTTGGCTTGTTTTCAATTTGCACGTTTTCTGACAGGTGGGCAGAAACACACACAGAGTCAACATGTAATTCTGCCATTCAGTACAGGACACACACCTGGTTCCATTTTATTGTCCCTACACTTGGGAATATTGCTGCTACTTGAGGGTATCTGAGCACACATCTGCTCTTTAAAAGAGAACCACTATGAAGGAGCTTCAAGGCGTTTTCTGAACAAAACCACAAGATAAAGCCCACCCACTGGGTATATTCAGCCTGAATTATTTTTCTTCAGTCATGATTCTATATTTACTAGAATTTAATTTTACCAGCAATTTTATAATCTAATGAACAATGAACTCCCACTGCGACTGTCTGCAGTCAGCTCTGGCTTTCTATTATCCTTTCTATCCTTTTCTCACTCATTTCTTCCCCCCAGGTATTTATGAATATATTGAGCACCAGTCTTGAGTAATTCTATTTGTAACCTTCCCTTTTTATAAAGTAAATAATTTACTCTTTCCTTTGGTTATTTCTAAGCAGCTAACCCAGCAAACCTGTAAATGTTTGGTTTTTACAGTCTTCTAAAAGAATCCCAAACATTCTTCTTAAAAAAAAAAATCCAGCAGTTGTGTTATCAAACTGAACACAGGAATAAGGATTAACAATGAATCCTGCAAGAAAATAAGACCTGTGAAACACAACTACTATTATCTAAACATGCACTAGACCCTTTATGTTTGGTTATACAAGAAGTTCTGTTTTGTTATGGTATCAGCCCCATCCAACCACTCCAGGAGATCCAGACATTCCTGGAAAAAAATGCATTTACAGTAACCATCCTGTGTTGGGGAAGGAGGAGAAAAAAGGGGTCTCTGTCCCCATATGCATCACAACCTCTACCATACACAGCACAGCCTTTCAAAAGCAGCCTCAGTGCAACAGTGAGCTCAGAAAAATAGCCAACACATAAGTACTCTCACTTTGATGCCCCACTGAGCTTCTCTTCAGATGATTAACACTGTCACAACTGTTAACCATGTCATGAAAGACTCAGAAGAATACCACTCATCAGTAGTCTACATTTCCTTCCATGATCTGCTTTTTAATATGAAGTCAGGTTCATATTTTCTACTTTGCACTGGCAAGGCAATACTTAGTTTAATGCTTCAGTCTGCACAGGACAACAACAAAGGGCCAGATAATAAAAGCTCGTTTAGAGTTCAAGCCATCCTCACGGCTAACTCCTCTGAAATTCTTCAGTATATACTACAAGACATGGGTGTACAACAGGTACCATTCTGCTGACTGGATTTAAACTCTAATTGAAATTTAAAATTACAGTTGCCTGGAGTCAGAGAAAGTTCTGGTGAGAAGTCTCTTAAGTCCTTCTCTGAGACAAAGCAATGCAATTAGTTCACTTAGCTCATGATCTGCCTTTCCCCAGGTGCCCTTTTCATGTCTCTCTACAAGCCCAATTGGCTCTGGCAAGTTTCTTGCTTTCAATGTGCAAGACTTTCAGGTCTTAATGCATTTAGCAAACCAGTTCTCAACCCTCTGTCTTAACAGACTTCTGTTTTGTTTGCTCTTTCCAGTTTTCCTTAATTGAACAGTTTCTGCTTCTTAGAGATCATCATCTTGGTCTACGTCCTTCTGGATTAGAATCAATGCTATACTCACAGTCAGCATATGACAACACATACACTGTAGCATTTTACCTTTTGGTTTTCACCTGAAAAAGCTTCTCAAAACAGAGTTGCTTGTTTTAAATTTTATGCTACAGAAGTTTGCATTTTTGTAAACATCTTTGCTCAGACAAGGTTACTGGAACACAGTCACAAAAAAACCCCAGCTCTTATGTATATAAAACAAGATCCTGTATGTTGTTCAAGACTAATCCCAGAGTAACATCTCTACTAGCTGAAGGAATAATGCAATGTCTGAAAAAAAAAGATAACAGTGGAATCCTCAGCCAGCCAATACAGGGACAGTTTTTATTTAAGTATTTTGTCCACGTAGCCCCTATGATTACCATTAAGCACTTCTTAAGTCAAGACTGTGATGGTATTCTAACCATTAGGAACACAATTTCCATTTGCAGCACATGATGTACATGCAGATACAAGTAATATTCTAACATTTTTTAAAGAACTTCCTTCAACATATAGCACAAGTCAACCTTCTCAATTTCCTTCTGGCTTCTTAAACAATGTGGACTCCCAACGGCATCCCAGCACCTAGTTATCTCCTACAATATTTTAAGATGCCAATTGTATTACTTTACTAGCAAATGTAGGCCTCGTAATCAACTTTTTTACAAGACAGTTTTACTGTATTTATAGAAATATTGGGAAATAAACTTGTTGATGAGCTATAACTGTACTCTTACTTAATACAAGATGGCAAAGAATAGAATGCAGGGATGCAGAAGAGAGGCTACTTGTACGTTTTACACTATTCAGGTTGCTAATTTTAACAGCCTGGATGAACCTACCATTCACTGATGTTATTACTGCTAAGCACAGCAAGCATCTGCTGCTTACAGTCTGAACTATGCAACAGAATTAACATCTGTTTATCAAAAAACTATCCCTTTTACTGTTTTAGGAAAGGCAGACACACATCTAGTCTCTAGCTTAAAATAACACTCAGGTGATGTTCTCAGACTTTTGTAATGTTTTTCTTAAAGGTGAGTTTCTAAGAAAGGAGATCATCCACTTTACTCATTTACTGCAAATATTATACATAAGATTAACTTATTACTTCAAGGGCTAACGTCAATGTAGTGAAATGAAATTCCCAAACATCATCAACAAACTAGAAAGTAAATGAAAAGCTACAGAGACTTGGTTCCCTCAAGTAAGCATCCGGTTCCTTTTCAAATTGACTACACTATTAAGCACATTAATTTATTCTAAAGGAACAGACAGAAACATGACTGCATCTTTTATGTGGAACAAATAATGCTTTTTAAAAACATATTCTTTACTTACTAGAATGAGTGTTTTTTCTAACTGAAGTCTAATATACCGTTCAAAAATCCTTATAAAAGAAAAGAATAGATGCCACAGTTAAAGCACGGGGATCTAACACTAGGGGTGTATAGAAAAGGGCAGTAAAGAAATGATGGGGTATAGGCAGCATCTCAAAAGAATCCCTGTTGAAATAAAGGTCACAAGTTATACAATACATTCCTTCAATGAAGCATGAACTCCAAAACATGTGTGAGAACTTCACTGTCTCAAAATTAAATGCTGAAAGGCAACAATCAAATGCATTCAATTGGAATCAGTCTTATACTCTAAAACTAAGGAACACAGTTCAGTGAAATAAAGAATATATATATGTAAATATACATATATATGAGTGAAAGCAATAATATATTCTGAGACAGACTTTTCCCAGTATGATCTAAGCTTAAGACATCTGCAAAAGGGGCTAAAACACAACTGACCAAGAAGAGATGAACTACAATTCTTCTCTTCCCATTCCCACTCACAACACCTGTCAGATGCCTTTACCTTTGTACACTAGTCCCCCTCAACATCAATAAGGCTCAGGCAGTACTACTCTATGTCCTATGCAATGTTCTAAGCTTACAGACAAGAGAAACTATGAAAACACAGTGCTACATTCACAGATTGTACTGCACCAAAACAGTCTCATTTACTACATTATTCAGACAGCAATTATCTTTGTCACTGTAATTGTATGAAAGGCAGCAAACTACAAAGACTGGCAGAATAAAAAAAACCTCACCTATATGGAACTTATGAATCAGAGCTGTGAAATGTTTTACAGACAGGTAACTAAATACTAAACTCAAGTAAGAATTGAGTTTTCTTCACAAGTTAGCTACAAAAGAGAGAAAAGAAGAAAAAAAGTACTTTTGTTCTTATCCACAGAGCAAAGAGTAGTTCATAAAATACATTGCACCTTTTCCACAAGAGATCATATTGTTCTTATTTCCTCTCTAAGCTTTCTCTTTGCCCCACAGACATGCAAATCAGAGCGCATCCTAACTTTAGACCAAGTTTCTTGCCAATTATATTTTACCTCTTAGGAACACCTCGACAGTTCATGTGCTCAAGAAACTAAGTTTGTTGGATTGATTTACACTGCAAATTTCCAGACCTAAGTAACAGAATATGTCTGCATTTTTAAAAAGAATCAGAAACTAATCTATTTTTGCAAAGTCTGTCAATCCCAAAACTCAACCAATTACCTTATTAATGGCTGCATGTACTTTGCAAAAGCTGCACTATCAAAAAAGAAGCAGATATACATCTCCAATTTAATACATGCCAAAGCATATCCGCTATGTAAGCTTCTGAAGTACATTAGTCCTGACTTTGAGTGATGGACTGCCCTACACCACTAGGAAAACATCACAATTATTTTGTTGCACCAGTGAAGGAGAATGCCATATGTTAAACCTTGGGATTGAATCAGCAAGCTTGCTATGCCAATAAATAGAACCACTAAATCCCAAAATTCCTGTCTTAATACCATTCTTTTCCAAATGCCCAAAGATGGCAAGCGATTAACATCCCGATAAGTCAGACTGCAACAGCAGAAACACATTAGTGATGAGAGACTAATTATGCCCATCTAGATCAGGTATTCATTACATCTGGTTAGCCACTGAAACAACTCTTGTTGCTAACAAGAAGCAACTCTTGACATAATCCCAAGCAGCAGACTCTAACTCAAAATGCGCCCATCAAAGCACTACTGGCAGCAAACCCTTCACATTCAAAGTTGGCATCTCTGCAAGGCAACAAAAGCTAGAAAAGTCTTTTCTGGATTAAAATACTGCTGCAGTTTCCCATGTAAAAAAGGAAGCTCCTTTAAAATCATAACCAAAAGAGCAATGCGTTTCAGAGAGACATCACACTGGTTGTTTGGTGTGCATCACTAATCAGGTTTCAGGGGGGAAAAAAGAGCTTTTACTAACTTGTCATAGGATTCCATCAGAAGATGTCTTCAGAAACCCTGAAGTCATGTACAAAGCAGGAAAAGAGGATTGGAAGATTAAGGATATCAAAAACGATTATGAGGAACAACTTAACGAGATGCAAAGCTATGACTGAGAAAGGCTAAACTAGTTCAAGAGCCTAAAAACCTGCTTCTGCTAAGTGAATTAAGTGATCAGTACAGAAAAAGTGATCCCAATGCATGATATGTAGAGAAGCTAGTATTTTATCCTTTTTAATTCCTCAGAGATTTCCCTGATCCACAATTACAAAAGGAGAACTTATCCCAAACCAACTTTTTAATAGAAAATACTTCACAGCAAAACCTATTCCTGGTAACTTGGTATTCACCAAAAGTCACACTCACTTGATACTGCATTTGTACCAGAACAACAAGCAGTTATCTTTCTTTTTTGATTTAAAAGGATTAGGTTTGACATTAAAAATTGTCAAAGTAGCCTAAAGTAGAATCAATACAACAAATGAATAGCTATGACTGTATCAAGATGCTAACATAACTATCATAAATGGAAGTAGTGTCTTAAAAAAACATTCAGAGCTACTTAGAAGAATCAGTGAGCCACAAAGGAAAATCTGTTATTTTCTTGGACTTCTAAATGGCATTTGACAATGGCCCCACATGGACTTATGCAGGCTTATGAAGAAACTAAGCTGATATGGCATGATGGGAAAGACCCTTCATATAGATATTGTTTTAAATAGGAAACAAGCAGCTGGAACTCTTAGTTTCCATATCGAAGGAAGATCACTAGTGAAGTGCCAAAACACAAAAACAACAGGCAAGTCCCATGTTAGCAATGGGGAGACAAAGTACAAGATAGAACAAGATAGCCCAAGATGCAGGAATATTGTGACACTATCACACACAGGTCTGGTTCATATGTGAGTCCCAAAGATAAAACAAGACTGCAAAGCATACAGCGGAGATAAACATCTAGAGGCAAGAAACAGTTTCAATATAAGGAATGATTAAACAGACTAGAAGACAAAAAACTGTCAGATCATTCAACCTTCCCCGCCGCCTTTTTACAAGTCCCCTGCAAAGAGCACTCATGGTCTGCCTCTGTAATGCACAGACCTCCAACTGGCAGCCACTACAACCCTAGTGACAGCCTCAAGAAAAAAAGAAAAAAAACCCAAAAACCTTTACATAATGCATAGCTTCACTCAGGAACATCTTCCCACAGGTCACTGCTGATCCCAGAAATCGTAACAGATCAAGACAAGCCAAATTCATACACAAAAATCTACAATAAGCACAACAATGCACTGCCTATAGTCCAGGTAGTCCAAAAACCACAGATAATTTAAAGCTGGGAGATGCTTCCAGGAAATATCACCACAAGCTCACGTTGATATATTCTTTTCCCAACATTTGACATTGGCCTCTAACAGTCTCACTCAGCACAGCTGTTGATGTTCTTGGTTGCCAACTGTCTCTACTGTCAAAGCCTAACAACTGGCAAAAACACCATGAAGCTGATGCCAGGATTGAACTGCTCCAAACATGTCCCATTCTCCTTTACACACAGATGTGAGTACCTGTCATGCAAGGCCTTCTCATGTTTTACTACTGTAGTTCAGCTTCTCTGACCTCTAGTACCTCTAGTGACTCTTGAGCCTATTGCTGTTAAAATATTCCTTCCATTCCACTTCCCAGAGCACCAGTCTCTAACTTTACACTAGGTATCCACTTGCCATGGAAACTTTGTGCTTTACCAAGGCAACTGACCTAACCACAGGAAAAAGAGATGTTCTGTTCTTTTGACAATTCATCCACCAGCTACCCTGCAACTTTCCTTCATACCAACCTTTAGGCATGAAAACAATCCATTTAACTATATCCTGATGCTCTCTCCAGAAATTTACTATGACTAACAGGCAACTACTTCCACACTTCTCCTTGCATACACTCCTAGTTCTACCGTGACCCTATAATCAGGCAAAACAAGAACTGAGTGCACAATGCCAGCACAACGTGCTGCCTACATTAATACCTCCACTACAGGTGTCCACCTAACACCACAGATAGCACACAGGAAGTACTGAATGGCAGCATGGATGAAGCACAGCCCACTGTGTTGATTCTTCACTAAAAGGTGTTGCAGCAAGACAGCACCGTTAAGTATAGGTAGGAGTTAAGAATAACCACCCTTGGGAACCCTTAAAGCCTTACAAGAGCTGGACATCTCAGTGTAGACAGTAAAAGCTTCACAGCATTTTCAAAGTCTACATTCTTTCAGCTCATAGTAGAAGAAAACAAAACTTGCAGAAGGGGCTGACAATGTGGCATCCCCACACATTAATTTGTCTGTGACAGCTCTGACAGTAGGATACTAAGAAGCAAGGACTGACAAACATGCAACTGGAGCTATGCACAGTCCTGAATGCAACAGATCTTTCACAGTGCATTGCACTAAACTGTAATTAAATTTATCTTAGTCAAAGTTCTGAAATATGTCAAAAATGCAAAAAAAACCCTGTAAGACTAGAATTAAAACCACTGCATAAAGGTGAAGAAATAAAGACGACCTTATATAAGCTTAGCATATAGAAGCACCGCCATTATTTCTGGACATCACTTTTTGTACACAGTATCATTCAGCTGAAACTGCTGAACACTGAAGCAAGTCTTCTGGGGAAGCACTGTCCTAAGCCTACCTTGCTTATGAGACCTCTCCCCAGGTACCTGCTGTGGTCATCACGGAATGCTGGCCAGAATCCTCCTTCAGCCTAAAGAAATGCGGAGGTCTTGGCGCTCTTGTACTCTACAGCAGAACTTGTGTGTCATTATCAAAAGAAAGTAAAAGACAACAGCTATATAGGGGAAAAAATGAATGTAGGAAGTCATCAGACACATGCAACACTAATTAGTCCAGGCAGAGTACTATTCCAATGTATCCTAACAGTTCTGGTATCCAAACTAATCCTCAACAAGCCAGTTCCGTTGTTTCTGCACAGCACTGTAATGTGCCAAGCAGATATGCCAGGTATTTCAGCACTAATCTCATTAAACATCTACAATTAGACCGAACATTTAGTTTAATGTATGAAGCAGAACAGACCCATATAGTTAAAAATGCTTTAATTCTTTACTTACTTTGTTAAATTCATATTAAGAAGCAAAATAATTAAATCTGATATGATTTGATACTATTCACAAGCTATTAGCTACACCTTCAGAGAAAGTACTCTATTAGCTGTGCATCCAAACAAAAGCAGTAGAGTCCTTAGAATAGCTTATTATTTGAAATAATATTCAAGCACTTTTAAGCTCTCTGGATGCTTAAATTACTCAGATATATTTAAGATACTGACTTTACAGAAACAGAAGGTATTTGCTGAACAAAGAATGCACACCCTAAGAGTCTAGATGTAGTTTTAAACCACAGGAGAGCACACTTTACAGTACCAAGAAACAGCGTGTAGTTCTGAACATAAGTCACAACAGTTTGAATTGACCTCATAATATTAAAGGACACTTCTCTGCCTTGCATCTGAAACCAATCATTATGTCATCTGTAGTCCTAAATTCAACCCAAGCATATAGGAATTTACACTGTTGCTATATTAATCACTCTGCTGAAGCACTAGAATAAATATGGCTCCAATCTCTTCATTCCTTACCTTAAAAAGTTCTGTAAAAGCATAACATGGGACAACCTAGGGCATCCAAAAGCACAGCTTTACGATGAAATCTAATCACACACAGCTATTCACACTTGTTTTATGAGAAAAATTTCCTTTACAAAGATTGTCATGCTGCTATCAAAGTGGTGAAAGCATGAGTCCACTGGAAAAAAGGAATGCTGTACATAAAAGAGGAAAACACAGCTTTTATAACATACAGTATTCCTAAACATCACCACACCTACCATCACAAAGCCACTGACTATGAGAAGTGTGAAAAACAATGACTTGCAGTGCTACAGACCATCTTCAGTTCTGAATGAGAAAGCAGAGAGAGCACTGCTTAGTGCTGTTTCAAAGCACGCAGGCAATTCATCAGAAGTACTACTGCAGCCTGGGAAAGAGCTAACAGAGATTACCCTTCTTACTCTGTTACCTAAAGACAATACAGTATCACCGCGAGCCACTGCGTATCACTTGGAAATTTCAGCATGTTGTAGAAAAAACATTCTTTTATGAACAACATTCACAGCAGAGTAAGCTCTACCATTCGAGCATAAGAGCATTTGTGATCAAGTCCTTCTTCCTATGATCAATGCTCAAACCAGACTGCAGCTGAAGATTTTCAGGATCACATTTTTCAACAGTTGCCTATACCAGTACGGCAACACTGAAAATGCTCTGTCAACAGATGATAAGTTATCAAAGTGATACTTCAGGACCTGGCTGACAGTTCCAGAGAACAGCAGGCAACTAAAGGAACATAAGGGATCCACAAAACATTCCTGCAGGGATCTGTTCCCATCCCAACCTTTTCAGTGCGTTTTTATTTGAATTGTCAAATAACACACCAGCCAGGCTTCAGGAAAAAGATAAGCTCACCACTAAACAGTAATTACTGCTGGAGATAGATACCTAAATTCACTCTATCAGTGACAGTTTTCTTATTTCAATCATGCAAGCACTTCATAAAAATTACTAACACTAAACAGAAAACTGTTTTAGAATACACACTTGTCTAAGATTCACCTTAGGTAACAGAACTTGAAGTTTAACGTAGAAACTGCTTGTCATGTTTAGGTCTATGGTTTCAAGATTCATGCTCTCCTTCAGCACTCATTAGTTCGCTGCTACTTTAAGGAAAGCTCTGGAACTACAGGACCACACATGCTGTAGTTACTGCTACACTCCCAGAATCAGGTCTCACTTTTGTAACAGAGATCCTTGACAGATGATCAGGAAACACAGCTTCCACTTTCAAAGATATTTAGAAAAAAACTTGTCCTTAACACATCAGCAAAAGAACTACCTGCATTATGGAACTGAATAGTGTAACTGAATCTCGCCTAAATGGTTTTCTTGTCTGTGGATTCTCTATAAACTCATACTTGAAGAGTGGCATAGCGACTATTAAAGGTAAGCCAAAAGAAAACAGAAAGACAAAAGACAAGAAATAAACATATGTGAATGGCATAGGTGGTGCTGCATAACAGCTACAGGACAGAACTTGCACTGCCTGGATTTGATTCACAGATTTGCCATTTGCCAGAGCTGCTGGGTTAATTCAGGCTGCTTCTTTCTCCACCTGCCTGGAGATCTGCCTCACTTACACTGACTTGAATTAAACAGTTTAATTAAAAGGTTAACTCAGTTCTCTACCACATCTCTGTGAAAATAAAACAAAAACGTCACACTATTTTAAAGATACCATTGGAACTTTAGACATACAAACTTCTTAGTACAGAACTCAAAGCTCCTAGCGCAAGACGCCTCTTAAAGATTCAAATCCTAGCTTCCTGTAAGAAATTTGAATTTTCACTGTCAGTCTGGAATTAAAAAGCACTAATCACAAGTTTTGTCCTCCCCAGAAGAGGTTATGGTTTGCAAAAAGAGACCTTTAAAAATATCTTTTAATACTTCTGAATAAATTTTAACATACTCAGCACCTGATGGTACTACACAAAAGAAAAAGGAAGACACTGTCCTTAAGTTAAATCTCTCATTTAAAAATCCCCAACTCTGAAAGACTACCCTGTTATCTTTAGCTATTTCCCCTCCACAAATATGCAGCGCCCTTACTCCATAGGCATCCAAGGGTCTTGATGTTAGGATGTTCCAAGAAACTATTTTTGAAGTGACATCGGAAGTCTGCTACAGTCAGTCAATGCAGCTAGCATCTTTTCCAAGAATAAAATAACCTTTAGAAAGTAACATTTCCCCTTGATTGAGTAAAATTTGACAGGTGAAATACAGCAATCTCATAGAGCATCCCAGACATGCTTAGCTCAGTTTCAGTCCCTTCTCTATGCCAATGAGATCAAACGGCCTTACTACCCATTTAGATGAGAAAGGTATGGCTTACAAGATAGGGTAAGCTTCATAAAAGTGTTCTCTTCAAAAAGACAAAATTTCTGTACAGATATTGGCTGGCTCAACCTATCCTAGAACTAAAATGCACTTGCGAGAAATGTTGTAAGACCACGCTTTCATGCGTATTTCAGACAGAACTCGGCACCTCCCTTTCAAGTGATGTTCCTAACACTCCCCAAGCTAACCAGCTTGCTGCAGCCCAAGCAGAGGCATTTTAAAATTACCAAAAGGGTTTTCTTTGAGTTCTTCTGAACGGAAGCCTTCCACTTCCCCCTTACAATCTGAATTGACACCTAGTAGTTCTGACAAGCATCCTCCACCCATCTTTGCTTTAATTATTGTAGGTGACCTCTGATAATGGCCCGACAACTTCACCTCTCAACCTACTACAAGCTAAGGCCTAATCCCCTGTATCTAAGGGTTCCCCGGCCCTGCGTGAATCGCTGCTTCGCCCAGGAGCCACCCAGCCGGCACAGACCAAGGTGATTTACATAAGTGCACGGGTTTGTGCCCCGCCATCCCCTACCATCGGCCTCCCTGCTGCGGCCGGCTCCAGAGGAGTTCCTGTGATCCCAACCCACCGCGTCCCTGGCCGGAGGGGCCGCAGAAGAGGCGGCCGAGGTCCCCCTTCCCTCTGGGGCTGCAGCAGCCCCTGAGGCCCCGGCTGCTCACCCCTGCACGCCCGGGCTGTATTTCCTGGTCTTCCAGGGGGTGCCGGGGCTCTGCAGTGCTGGCTGAGGCGGCTGCCGCTGCTGGTGGGGGGAGTTGTTGACGGCGACGCCGCGGCTGCCGGAGAGCAGGTAATTCATGCCATAGGTGCTGGCTTTATTCTCCCGTTTCCTGCGGCCCGGGTGGTACTGGTGCTGCTGGGGAGACGCCGGCGGTGGGTGCGGGCTGCGCGCCAGGTGCGGCGGCTGATGGTGCCCATTCACAGCGTTCACTTTGTTCTCGTGGAAGTTAAAAAACTCCCCGGGTCCGGCCCCGCTGCCCAGCAGTCCGGGAGGAGCCACCGTCACCGCCCGGGGGCCGCCGGAGGAAGAGGAGGAGCCGCCGCCTCCGCCGCCGCTGCACGATCCCGAAGAAGAGAAGCCGGGGCTCTCGGTGCCGGACTCCACCGACGAGCAGGAGGACGAGGAAGACACGGAAGGCGACTTCTGCAGCCGCCGCCCTCCCTCGCCGCCTCC